>CM021108.1:20802445-20948688 GCA_007115665.2 Sequoiadendron giganteum | reverse complement strand
TTTTCTACATTTCATTAGTTAAACTCTTTACTTTATTTTCTCTCTATATCTCTATGCTATGGAAATGCCTTCGATTTCAAAAAAGATAGTTTTTATCTCTTGTTATACAATTTTTTATATTTTTTTATCTCTTGTTATAAAAAGGAGCAGATATACAATGTTAAAAGAAGAGTGAAAGCACAACTAAATTTATCATTTCAAAGTAATTTTTTTGATGCATTTTTTCAAACAGTTCACTGCCTTCTCTATGCTATTGCTTACTATTATGCTTTTGATATATTTTTCGAAGCATCCATAGTTTGTTCAAAATCACTTGTTTTAGGCTTTTAGCCATAGCAACAAGGCAGTGAACTATTTGAGAAGATGCTTTGGTAGACATGTATGAAAAATGTGGCAACATAGACAAGGTAGGGAACTATTTGAAAAAATATCACGAAGAAATTTGGTCTCATAGAATGCCATGATAAGAAAATGCAATTGGCAGCTGCTCCTAGTTATTAGTTATGCAATGTGAAGAAATTGCATAACTGCTTAGGTTGACTTTGTTCAAACTATATTGTAATTAAATTTTCGGCATCTATTAGCATCTACTTATTAGTTATGCAAAGTGAAGTAATGCTTTGACTTTGAAAGATGTGCAATGCAATGTAATCAATGACATGAATATAAACTACAAAAGTCCATTTTTTACAATTCATTAGTTAAAATATCTATTGTATTTGCTCTCTATATTTCTATATGCTATGTAAATACGTTGCTATTGTATTTAAAAGGCTTAATAGGTCACTTAGGTGGCATTTGCAAAATTGAGTTGTGAATGAATGGTAATTAAGAGCAAAATTGGCAAATTGACATCTTAGAAGTCTAACAAAGGGTGGTTATGGTGGTTGATCGGCTCAAGGGGTAGTTGGAAGGTGGTATCAAGATATATTGCTATAATACCCCAAGTTGAGGGTTGATTTTGTTCAATTTCTAATAACAAAATATACTTGAAAACGTTGATCACTGGTTTTCTTTGTTTTCCTTAATTTTCTTTGCCTTGCAGAGGCCCATACAAGTCTATCATGGCTTGAGCCTTTGGATAGTTGATTTCATATTATTTTAATCTCTTTGCATCTATTCTAAAGGTTTAAATCTACCGTTGGTGTGTGTGGGATCAACAAACTTGGTTACTACTCTATTTTCTATGTTAGAGGTTTTGAGGGCAACACCATGACACATTAGCCAATCCACCTACTGTTCTGACCCTATTGCTTGATGGATTGGCCTATACCATGATTAGTTTGGTGTATGAATACTTTGGAGGCCGAGAGAATGAATAAACTCAGTGGGGTGTGAAGTTCTAATGTTGTTCAAGGGTGTTTCCACCATAAAAGTAAGGAACTCAAGTACTGAATCTGAGAAATACTGAAAGGAATGGGATTGTGAGTGTCCTTTAAGTTAGGGCAGAGGTATTTTCAGGTGTTTGGACCTTTGGAAGGATTGGGGGAGGTCTGGAGTTATGATTTTCTTTAAAACCCTTGTTTTGTGAAGGTTTAGGATGGAATACAACAAGTTCTTGGGTCTCTTAAAATGGGAGAATCCTAAGTTTTGTGAGCATCACTAAGACTATTTCAAGTTTCCTTGGTTTGGAGGTGAGTTTCTGAGGGGGTTCCTTTGGAAATTAGGCCTAATTGTGAAGCCTAGAGTGAGGGAGGTGTATTGAAAGTTCATGTTGGTCCAAAAGAGTTACTATTGGTTTTTGCATATGTTGTGTAACCCTGAAAAGGGTATCTTAATCCACCTTTAAATGGTCAGGTTTTTTGGAAAGGTTGGGAAAAATTAGGCTTGGACCGGGTTTTGAGTTTGGTACAGGAGCACCTACACCACATCATCAAATTTATTTTTTTGAATACATCAATAGGGAAATTTTAGTGTCTTTAGGTTTATTTTATCTAATAAGCTTTGAAAGATCAAGCATAATTCAAATAAAGGGTGTTTTGTGTCTTAGAAGTCAATTAGAAATCATATAAGTTGTAAAATGTTGACAAAGAAACTTTAACTCAAACAAATGTAATTAAGGGACCAACTAATCCCAAGGATGGTTATGGGCATTGGGGAGAAGATGGTTGTTGTAAAATTATTTAAAAATTCTTACCAAGGCTTGAATGAGAGAGTGGAAGAAGTTTTGTAACAATTTTACACAATAAACACCATAGTTTTGAGCAATTTTCTAGAAAAATATTGTTTTCTTGATCTTTTTGAGTGTTGTACGGGAACATAGAGGTTCTTAATGGTCCAATAATTTTAGAGGATGTTTCTATGTGTTTTCTAATTCATTTATTTTTTATTTGGTGTCTTAACTCTTTGTTTGTAGAGAGAACCAACACAAACAGTGACTGTCCCAGTGTTGCTGAATCAAGGGTTTGAGGGGAAATTTGTGATGTAACAATCAATCCACCTATTGTTTGCTACTGTATCTCAGTGGATTGATTGAAAAAAATTTATAATAATTGTGTCAACTCATTTTTGAATAAGGAGTCATAATTATGTGGTGTTTTTCTTTAATGTTCTAAGATTGAACAAGGGTTTTCCAACATGGAAGTGAGGAACCAAAGAGAGGTTTTTAATAATTAATGTCTGTAAGGGTTATGTGAGGGTCTGATGAGTTTTTGCAGAATTATTTTGAGGTTTTTGGGGCTTTGGAAGTGTTGAGAGAGGTCTGGAGTTGTATGTTTTTTTAAAACCCTTGATTTTGTGAAGGTTTAGGAGGGTTTCTTGGGTTTTGTGAGTTAGAGGCTCTGTAGACACAAACTAATGACAAAATTTGAGGTTTGGCACCATGACCTAAGACTATCCAAGGCATTTGGATAGATACCTAAAGTTGGAAGGGTGGTCCCTTTGGAAAAAAAGGGCTAATTGTGAAGGCAAAATTGAAGTAAGTGTGTTGAAAGTCTATGTCGGTCCAAAAGAGAGACCACTGATTCTTTGGTATGTTGTGTAGCCCTGAAAAGGGTATCTCAATCCATCTTGTAATTTTCTAATGTTTTGGAAAGTTTGGGAGAAATCTGGCTAAAACTAAGTTTTGAGTACTACAAGAATAACCAGTCACAAATGTGAGTTTTGGAAACCTTGGTGAATCTGACTTAGGGATTGTTGTCAATTGATTCAATTGTCATTGTATGAATGTTGATGTTCTTTGTAGAGCCTTGGTGGAGTCTTTTTGTTCATTTTCAAGGTTGAGGAGTTGAGACCCTTGAGGGTGGGTTGATGCCTATTAGGCTGAATCATTATGAAGAAGAGTTCTTGATTGAGAATTGGCATTTCCATTGTTGTGAGTCTTCTCCACCTTGGCTCTGCATCAGAGTGCTACAAGGGTGGATTTTTGGGTAAGGTGTTGAATGAATATTTTGGTTTGATGGGGCTTTGAGGTTGTGTAGATTGCTCAAAGTAGGTTACAGTATTAATCTTGTTAGGAGCCTCTTGAAGGCAGGTTGTCAGACTGATTGGGTTTGAGCCTCCTTGGCTCTGCATCAATGAGGCAAAAGTAATTGAAGCATTCCAAAGGATACAAACCACCACGAATGGAGCTTATTTATACAATACGCTTTAGATGGGGCTTATTGAGCATTCGATAGTAATTAATTAAGCATTAGATGTAAACAAAATCCATGCCTACAACATTCAAGCATACAACTTACATGATACACATGATAACATCATTCAAGAATGGCAGCAGAAAAATAAGAGTTCCTTTAATAAAAAATCCGAAAGGCTATACAATGATATATATTGATAAAAATATATAAATATATCCAAAAAAACCATATAGGCTTAGTACAAAGGAGCCATTTGGACATAAAATATCATGTATATATATCAATAGTACAAAACATATGTTCCAAAATACCACATAAGCATACAACAAACAACACTAATACATAGTCATTTCCCTCTAGGGGAAGGAAATAGATCCCATGCTGCCTTCAAAATTTGGCTGGATGGAGTGACTGTTGCTTGTCTTGTCTTTTGAATACGCTCGCTACTCCTCCTCTCTTCACTCTGGACCTTCAACTGATACAATTAAAAGTAAAGACATTAAAACAAAGAAATTGAATTATGGAATGACATATAACAAAATATAATCACTTACCGCATACATATAGTCATCATGCACATTTAAAGCATCACCATGTCCACAATCTGGAGTGACAACCACCTGTAGCAACCATGAAGATAGAAATTAAACTACATAAAATTATCATGAAAATTTTCTATAATAGACCATAAAAGAGCAAATATAATGTCAAATCGACGACTCTATTCCGTACCTCTCTCAATGGATTAGAACTTGCTATTGCTGAAGCAACTCCATGGTCCATCACGCCACCAACATCACCAGGGCTATCTCTTGTCAACAGCTGCAAATGAAATGATATCTCAGGTATCATGTTGATATAGGAGAACATAATGTGACACGATCAAGGAATACTTGAATGCAATATTTGTGTTTCTCATCAATTTTTTAGATTTGTATATACGCAAAATTATGAAAACTAGCTAACATAGATTTACAACCCTATTAATGAATAAAGGCTACCTGAGTGTACGTTGTTTGAGGATATAAATCATGAGGTGTGGAGGAAGAACGCAGCAGGAAACTGTTTGAAATCTGAAGCATGTTATGAGACAAACATTCAAATATAACATTCAACTATTCAAATGCAATAATAATATCTTTAATACTAGTTGCATACCTGTGGACTCATCATCAAGAATGTTTAAGGGTTTGTAGGAATAGATCATCCCTCATGAACAGTGCGACCCTAAAATTTCATCTTATCAAAATTCTACTAATTTAGTTATTCTTAAATTTCAAAATATATTTTAATAAACAACATTAAACTAACTTGCAAATTTTACCTAAGTGTCAATGCCAAATGTATCATTCAGAATATCATCTATGAAATCCATTGCCTCTGTACCTGACGTAGGTTGTGTAGCTGCATCACGAGCACCCTGATAGTCGTACATGCAAACAGCACCACAATGGTGGGGTGGAGCTCGGGGCCTACACGTCTCCTCCACACCAGGCTCTACTAGAGGACTCACACACTGTAAAATGGTCTGGGTGAGTGAGCCAATTGACTTCATCATGTCCACCTCTACACTGTCCTTAACAATGGAAGGAACAACGACATGATCCACCATGGGTCTACCCAAGGCTCTCGGTGCCAAATGTGGATTACGTCATGCAGTAGGTCTATCGTGTGTGGAGCCCCCACTTCTACCCTGAAAGTCTAAGATGTCAAAATAGTTTGGCATTTTATTCAGGACAAACTCGAAATAGAGTTTCCTCAAAAATTATTGTGGCACCTCATGGTTATTGCATCGAGGTTGGTCAAATACCATCCACCATCACTCCCAAAATTTGTTTCTAATTAAATCATGGTGGCACCAATGGATGGGTAACCTCCTGAATGCATGGGATAAATGTTCATTGGCTTTTGGGTCTTTAAATAGGGCACACAACTCGACTTTGCTAATTTTTAGTTTTTTGACATTTGCATATGACAAACCATTAGCATAAAATTTCCTCATCTCATCTCTCTTAGTTGACCAAAAATTCATTTGCTCACTCATTTCTCCTACATGAGTTAAAATTGACTTCAATGATTCAACAATCCCTCTCCTATAAGGGTGGGTTTCAAAATTCTCGGTTAATCTTGGAATTAATTGTTGAATGTCTATTTTATTGTTTTCAATTTGATTTTGAATATTTTCTTGTGTTCCTTGAGGATGCCTATGAATTGATGGAGGGGTTTTGGGTTTTTCTTGTATAGGAGGCTGTTGATGAGGGGGTGATTGTGAATTCTCAACTTTTTGAGGTGGAGATTCATTCCCTGAGAATTAGAACAAATTTTTATTATAAAAATCTATTTAAAGTTGCATTCCAAATCAAATTTGAAATAAATAGAATAAAAATACACACCTCTTTGCAATCTTCGACCTCTCCAACGTGTTGGCAGCATTCTCGTGGAAAATGGAAATCCAAGGATGCAAAGAATGGAGGAGATTTGGTGAGCGCAAGTTGCAGACCTGAAATCTTCCTTCTCAAGCCGCGGGTTGAAGACAAAATGAGGGTTCCAAACCTAACTTTTGCATTTTATGTCTAGAAATCCATTTGGTGCACGATAACTTTGGCATGCACCAATGGTGTGCACCAAATGGTTTTCTATTCATTTGGTGTACGCCAAATTTGGTGTGTGCCAAAGGCCTTATTTTGGGGTTTTTTTAATCATTTTTTCAGTTTGGCACCTAAATTGTGTCACAGATTGGTGCACTTACCCAAGTTCATGCTAGAATTGCACTTTACATTACATTTTCCTTAAGAAAATACAAGAAAAATTGCATTTCTAATTTTTGTTTGTATCAGGAAATCAGAAAAAGCATAAAAAGTAGTTAAATATTTTTGAAAGTTTTCAAAAACAGCACTACTGGGACTACGTCGCCACACTAGGAGACCTATTCCTTTGGCACTATTCACTGTGAAATTTCTAGTAATTTTCCAATATTTCCTGCATTACAGTCCCCTAGTTTTGCATTTTCTGTGTTTTGTTTCAGAATTTTAGTTACAAGCACTTTTTTCACTTTTGCTTACATTGCCTTAGCCTTAGGAAACCTTGTTTAAGCATTGGTCATTCCTTTTCCGATACAGTTGTGAGACAAAGTTCTAGGACCATGGCATCTAACAATAGCACTCTTTTCATAGATCTTGGGATCCCTCTGACTTCAACTCCAAGTATTGGCAATGGTACACTAGGCTTAGAGACCATCCTTAGCAATTCCTTACACCTAGGAGACACAATCGATGATAACAATGAACTCCCACATGATAAGGTCTTCCATATCCATGTTGATCTAATTGATTATCAAAATGAACTCAACCTTGAACCCATATTTGGAACTACTATCCCTACCATCGAGAACCTTCACCACCTACTTGATCGTGATGATGGCTTGCATGTCATGAAGAGGATTGCAAAAATATATGAAAAAAATGCACCTAAGGCATCTCACTCACCCACCCCTATATTTGGCCAAGGAGGACCTTCTACTCCTCCCCCCTCAACCGTTGCTTCTATTCCCACTTATACATCACCTAGTGTGAAAACCACTATGCAACAGGTTAGTAATGTGGTACCTCCCCTCAACATCCCTACTAGCACCTCTACTTCTCTTGTGGCATCCCACCCCTCCACCTCTTCCATTGTCCCTACCCTTAATATCCCTACCACTTCCCCTTCCATCGCCTAAGCCTTCACCCCTTCACCTCTCTCCCTTCCACCTCATAGCAATTACACTGACCCTCTTATTACACAACTTTTTCACACTGTAACCTCCATGCAACAACAAATATCCACCATCAACCAAAGCCAATATGGCTCCCCTACTCACTACATTCATAGTAATTCGTTATCCCTTGACATCCTACACACTCCCTTGCCACAAGGAATAGATATCCCTAGATTCAAGAAGTATAGAGGGAAAGGTGACCCTTCTAACCATGTGAATACCTATACTGCCCTATGCAATGTCTTTTCTCTTAACGACAAGTTGCTTGCTAGGTTATTTCAAATGACTCTCAAAGATGCCGCCTTGGACTGGTTCTCTTTCCTACCAAATAATTCCATTAGTTCATTCAATTAACTAGTGGATTCCTTTATTAATCACTTCCAAGTCCATATGGCCCCAAAGAAAAATTTAGTGGACCTCATGAGATGCAAACAAGACAATAACGAGAAGATAACTGATTTTATTTCTCGTTATCAAGCTCTTTATCCCTTAATCAATGTTAAAATTCCTGACACCCATCTACAAAAGATGTTCATCGAAAACCTTGTGACACCCCTACAAGATAAACTTACTCTCATGAAATTCCCCTCTTTTATGCACCTATGTCAAGCCCTCTGTGACTACCATAATTCAACTAGCAGTCATGACTCACAGTCCACTCGTAGTCGCATTGAGAAGTACAACACTTCTTCCCCATCCAACCCCCAACCATTTTTTAAACCAAACAAAGGGTTTCTCCAGTTTAACCCTTCATCCCAAATCCCTCCACCTATTAATAACCAAGTGGTCATAGTTAGGTTTGTAGTGCCCATTAATTATGGAGATCCTAAGTGCACCTTTACGCCCTTGCCTGACACCCTTCATAACACCATGAACCAATTACTCCACTAGCAAATGATCTCGTTACCCCCTATCCATACACCTGATCCCAATAAACCATTACCTCCATCTTATAATTTCAATGCTTATTGTTACTTTCGTCGCCAAAATAGACATGACACTGAACAATGCAAGCGTCTAAAGCACCTTGTGCAAGACCTAATTGATTCATGTCATTTATCTGTTGTTTGTGTTAATGATAAAAGCAATAAATATGTGGTATCCCCTAACCAAAACTTGCAAATATTCACCAAACCCATGCCCAAACATAATGTGTCATTTGTCAAACCAAGTGAAACTTCACCACCTGATATCATGAATGTGGATTCACAAGATCTACATTTTGTTTCTCTTCCCATGGTAACCCATGTCACACCTATTAATAAAATGGTAGGAGCAATAGACGTTATCCATCATAAGGGCTCAACAAAAGGACCACTTGAGATCACCTTTTCTACACAAGATATACTAAGAAATCTTCTTGATGGTCCTCTCTACATAGCTGGTCGAATTTAAGATAAGCTCACTAATGGGATACTCATAGATCTTTCCTGTGGTGAGAATGTGATCACAAAATAATTCCTATTATTACACAATATTACTCAAGATGTCTATAATCGACCTACTGCTTGGTCAAAACACATAATGATTTTGTGTGCCCGACAATTGGATCGATTGCCCTCCCATTACAAATAGGTCCCAAAACATTGGATGTTACCTTCTCCATTATCCCACAATCAAACCAATTTTGTTTATCACTTGACCACCCATGGCTTCATTCTATGAAAGTGATCCCATTCGTCATCCACAAGTGTGTGAAGTTTCCCATTCACAATGTGACATATTCACTATCCACCATAGTGGCTTTAATCCTTTAGCCTCAAAGGGTAACTTTTCCCTGGAATCCTTCTGGCCTGAACTCATGGAACCCATCACCCCTCGATGAGACTTTTTCTTCATTGCCTATCAAAATTTCAAAGCCAAGAAGATCTTTGAACTTCCTCTACGCAACATACCCCCTTCTACCTCGGACTCACCCATCCTTTATGAAGCCATGTTGCCACCCAACTCTGATATACCTAGTCAGCCCACTCTTGAAACCTCTTCCACATCATCCAAGAGGCCTGGGTATAATGATAGAAATTATGTCCTCCCTCCCCACACTAAATATTTTTACAAAGCTAAGTAGAAAGTGGATGAGCCACCCATAGTTCCTCTTGTCCCTCCTCCTGAGGATGATAAGCACCATATGGTGGACCAGCTCACTCCTTCCCCCATGCACCTTGAAAAAAAGGAAAAAAGGAATAAAGAAGGTAGGGAGTGTCGACATCACCATCGTTGTCTTGCTCATCAATCTCATGAGAAAGAGAACACTAAAGATCACAACCCACTTGTGCCCGAAGCCATGCCTGTTGATCCTCCTCCTCCACCCTCGCAACCTGATCCTATACCTCCCGCACCACCCATGTTACATGCCACCACTGATATTGTCATACGAGCCACCATTATCACCAACTTAGATAATGATGATGATGAAAATGCTCAGATTGATGAAGAGGTACACCAAACCTTGAATTCAATATTCTCCTCTTTCGTGAGCATTCACAAGAATTATCCATGACCAAGATTGGGAGGTAGACAACTTTCTCGTAGAGTAACGCACATGCGCCTTGCTAGTCTTTCTTTTTTATTTTTTTCTTTTTTTATGTGTCATGTATTCCCCATCCTATTAGATGTTTTCTTACTCTTTGTGACATTCTTCTATATGTATCTGCCTTCTTCTATGTGTCATGCATGTCTTTTCAATTTTCACTTTTCCTTTTCTTTTTTCTTTCATTTGGGGATGATGCAAAGCATTGAGACTGGAATGTCTCCTTCATGTTGACCCAAATGAACCTCTTTTAATTTTTGTTTCCCTTTTTCCTTTCATTTGGAGATGATGCAAGGCATTGAGACTGCAATGTCTCCTTCATGTTGACCTAAATGATGCTCCTTTCCTTTTTATTTTATCTTTCATTTGAGGATGATGCAAGGCATTGAGACTACAATGTCTCCTTCATGTTGACCCAAATGATGCTCCTTTCCTTTTTATTTTATCTTTCATTTGAGGATGATGCAAGGCATTGAGACTACAATGTCTCCTTCATGTTGACTCAAAATCAAGGATCTTTTTCATTTGACTTTTTCTTTTTCTTTTTATTGTC
Organism: Sequoiadendron giganteum; assembly: GCA_007115665.2. Classification (NCBI taxonomy): domain Eukaryota; kingdom Viridiplantae; phylum Streptophyta; class Pinopsida; order Cupressales; family Cupressaceae; genus Sequoiadendron; species Sequoiadendron giganteum. The sequence goes on along the minus strand of CM021108.1, from coordinate 20,938,270 downwards.
CTTTTGGGGACGATGAAAAGCATTAAGACATCCCATATCTCTTCCATGTTGACCCAAATTGACTCTCCTTTTTCATTTTCTTTCGCTCTTTGTGTGTCTTCTTCCAGTTCTATGTATTTGGGGGAATGATGATAGTTATGCGCTTTCTAAACAAAAATTGCAGCAACGAACATGTTGATCCCAAATCCATAGATCCCTTATGTGTTTGGTGTTTTTCATTTTTGGGGAAACCCCTTTTCCTTTGATTTCTTCCTTTTCACATGACACGGCCTTTGTTGGACACCTATCACTTGACATTGGTTTTTCAAGTAGACTCTCATGTCCCTTTTTCATTTTTCCTTTCTCTATTTTAAAGCAATTGCTCAAAAAATGATGTGTAGCAATCCCTTTAAAGTGGGGGCATACATTGGCACTATTTATTTTTGCATTTGCATTCAAGATTTTTCTTTGTTTGTGCTTCCTAGTACAGCCTTGGCACTTCACATGATGTGTTTCTCACTTTGTGGATGACATTCGGTGTAGTGTCCTTCATAAGTGTGAATTATCTTAGCATATTACATTCCTCTTAGTGGCCTAATGTGATGCACTGCATCCCCTAAGTTGTGAATCTTCTATCCTTTGATTGGTCCTCTTTCAGATACATTAGATACAATGTTCCCTAAGTCAAAGAACTCATATGAACTAAACAAGACTCCTTGGAACATTCCTTTTACATTGTTGCATCTTTTAATTTTGCATTTTACACCACTTTTGCATTTGTGCATACATGGCCACCTTGCATAACACAACTTGCATGCCTGTGGTGCCATCTTGCACTTGTTCTTGGGTTCTAAGCATCCAAGGCTTTGCATGTCTCATGAACCGCACCCTTGTCTTTTGTGGCTCTTTATCAGAGTTATTAGGAGGTATAACTTTGGTATGGTTGAGTGGGAAGCCCAACTAGCAACATGAATTTCCCCATAGCCACTTTTTTGTGTGTGAGTGCATACCAACTGTGTATATGTATCTCACCACCTTTTGGAATTCTCATCTGGTATACAACCGAAACTCTCGTCAACCCAGAGTGAGTACATCCTTTTCTTTCATTCAAACAACCTAGATCTGATCCACAACTAGCCGGATAACCGGTCGAAGCTTGATCCGACTTTTCTCCACCCTTTCACATCACTCCTTGTGTGATCTTTTGTACTTTGATTAGTTTTCCATGGGATCTTGATCCTAGAGGCTTGATCATCCGTCTTGATTGCTTTCATCTCATCTTGCTAGCATGAATACATTTGATCTCGCTCAACATGCATGATTCAGCTAATTTAGTGTGAGTTTGAAGTAAGTTCATACTCCCACTAAAGTGGGGGCTAAATGTGTTGCCAAAAAGTGTAGTCTTTGGAACTTTTTCGCTCATTTTGGCCTTTTCCCTTGGATTTTGGCCTTGTTTTACCCTTATTCAGTCTTGTAAGCTAGCAATTCAACAATAACCTAACGGTGTTTTACTAAGGTGTTGTGAAGTGTTGTAACACATTTCCTCACTTTTCTAAGACCCTTTTACCCCTTTCCAAGCCTTGTGCCAAGGTGTTGTAAAGTTTTGTAAGGCATTTTCACCCTTTCCTAGGCTTATCATCACTAATTAATGCTTTCTTATGCTAATTTGTCCCCTTAATGTAATTTTAGTCCTAACTTAAGTGTGTTTCAGGAGGCAAAGCTCACAAAATTCATTAAACATTATTTAATTCTCGACCACCACTTGAAATTGCCCAAGTGGACTAGGTCGCCCACTAGGTCGCCACCTTGGGCGACCTAGTCCCTTTTGGCATAAATTTCAAATTTAAAGTAAAATCTAATGGGAATCTTGCCTCCTAAACCCTAGTGTCGGCCTATCATGTTCCATTTTGGGAAAATTAGGGTTTTACATGTACAAATAAGGGTTTTCACTTTCATTTTTCTCTCTCCCAAGCTCATTTTTACATCTCTTCACAAGCACTCTTGCACTCCTATCTGCCAAAGCAAGCAATCAAGCACAAGGGTTTCACAAGAAACCTCCATTGCAGTTATCCTTGCATGTTGCAGACCATCAACAACAGAGTTTTGGTAAGTGTTTCCATTAATTTCATCGTTCACTCTTACTCTCCTTTGGTTTGTTTCTCATTTGGGTTTAACTACCATCAAAGGGGTTTGACTTAGGCAAACCCCTATTCCCTAACCCTAATATTCTCTTGGTCTTTGCATGTGTTCGCAAGTTTGTATTCAAATTTGGTGAAGTACAAAGTGTTGTAGAAAGTACAAACATTCCACCCAAGTCACATCAAAGCATAAAACCCTAGAAGGAGCAATAAGACAAGTTACAAGTCATTTTCAGGAGTTTCAGATAAGGATTGTTGTAGAAAAAGGAAACATCAACCAGGACCCATAGAATCAAGACCTGAATTCTTAGAAAGAATCAAGAGGACTAGGTCACTACTATTGATGACCTTGTCCCTATGCTAAGCTTGAAAAAGGGTTTTTACATTTTTGGGTACCCATTTCCCTGAAACCTGGTCCGACAGATTTTCCCAAAAGGAGGAATAGGTCACCCAACTTGGTGTAAGTGTCCCTTTGCTAATTTCAAGAATTTTCTAGAATATTCCAAAGCCTTTCATCTACCACATCACATCTCCAGGTGCACAAGCTCGTAACTTTCCTATTTACTTTCTATATTGCATTCATTTAGGGCATATAGTTTAGTTAGTTTGCATTAGTTTAGATTCACTTTATTTACATTTCATACATTAGATTAGTATCATTTTATTTCAGTTTCAACCACACAATACACACACACATCACAACCTTCATCAATTAGTCCTCTTTTTGAATGCAACTGCCAAATATCTGATAACCACCAAGCGGAAAGAGTGACATTCCCACTCACCAAGTGCTCCTAGGGGGGAAAACCCTAGGTGCCTAGTATAGGGAATCCTTTTTCCCTAGGTCAAGTTTTATATTTTTGGCGGTTCACATGCATCACCTCCACACTCAATCCTATCCCTTCATTAACTTTCAAACTTATCCCTCCATTTTACCCTCTAATTTTCTATAAATTTGGGCTTCATAACCTCATTTGAGCATCTTGAATTATGCCAATTTCATGTTGGTGCAATTGAGATCAATCCACATTTCCATCTTGAGCAAAATCAACAAGACTTGGGTGCATCTTGGAGCTCAATCAAGGAGGACATAAAATATATAAATGGTATTTGTGCTTTGTGCTTCATTTCCCTAATGATTTATGATTTTGATTTAAATTTCTAACCCTTCCATAGAAGATGGTATAAATATAAGTTGAGATGTTGATGAAAGATAAGATAAATGCAAGATTGATGCAAGAAATATGAGAAATATTTTGTGTGATGTGAATTTGAGCAATGCAGTGCAAATTTCCTATTAGGGTTCCGAAGGTAGTGAGCTGAAGGCATCCAACATCTTTTCATGTGTGCCTATAAGTGTGTGAGTGAATTGTGGTGGAAATCTCTATTGCATTGAGATAAATTTTCTCTCTATGACAATCCTCTTCTATATTCTTTGCAATTTGTGTGGCAATGAGCACTCCAGGTGGTTAACCCTTATTGGACAGTGAGTCCTGGTTTGGATAACTAAGTACTATTTTGGCAGTGAGCCTTTCTAACAATGAGCCTTTGTGTTCGGTTTTGGAATTCTTTATATGGTGAGCTAATCCTCACTGTGGTGTTTCCCTCATTAGGTTTTGCATGTAAATTTGGTGTTATTGTATGTTTTGTTTTACTTCTTTCTATTTATGCTTCTACACTTAATGATTAATCACTCTAACAGAGTAAAGGATTTGTGAATGGTTATTTATCTAACCTCTAGTGAAAGTTTTAAAGGTTAAAATAGTTACAAATGATTCATCCCCTCTCATTTGTCGTGTTCAACACTCTTCACCCAAGATCACACGAAGCACAAGGGGAGAGGATATGTAGCAAGCCTTTGGGTGACTCAAAAAGTTTGTAAAATTAGAGTGTTTCTCTTCACCCAAGGTCGCATGAAGCACAAGGAGAGAGGATATACACTATAATTCTACATAATCATTTAACAAGAAAAGAAGACAATGATTCATTTTAGTGCACTAAAAGTAGATTTTATATTCATTTTAATAGCACTAAACTTGAGTGTGAGTTTTTGTTCTTCAATTTTAAACCAAATTGAAGTGTGAGGATGCTTGGGTTCAATTTTAAGCAAACTTTGAAAAAATCATAGCATTGTAATTTTTAGAGCCCAAATTGAAAGTTATGGGTGTTGGCAAATGGTTAGTGCTCCACTCAGGATTCGTGACATGGACTAACTGCCTCCCATGGATCTGTTAACTCTAGCAGTTGTATTGGGCATTAAAAGGTCAATCTTTTGGTGCAATGGAAACTATGGGGCCAACAATTGGTATTAGAGCCAAAGGTGCTAGGTTTGAATCCCCTCGAGTAATGCTGAGGGGGAGTTTGTTGGCAGATGGTCAGTGCTCCCCTTAGGATTCGTGACATGGACTAACCACCTCTCGTGGATCCGTTAACTTTGGCAGTTGTATCGGGCATTAACAATTCGATCTTTTGGTGCATCGACAACTATGGGGCCAACAATGCGTTCAATTTTAAGCCAACTTAAAAAAACTCATAGCATTGTAAGTTTTAGAGCCCAAATTGAAAGTTATGGATTCAATTTTAAGCCAACTTTGAAAAAAATCATAGCATTGTAAATTTTAAAACCCAAATTGAAAGTTATTTACTCTACAACATGACATTGTTAGAGTAAAGGTTTTAACTTAATTATGTTGATTAAGTTACCTTTATTCCCTTCTTAAGATTTCACGTTAGTTTGCATAATGTGACATTTATTAATTATATTAATTATTAAATGTTATCCTATTAGGGCTTCTATTAGGGTTTCTCCTATTAGGGTTTTATTAGGGTTTGCATGATCTCCTTTTTATAAGGATTGATCCCATTGTATTTCATATCAATTCATTCTCTCATTCTCTCTAATATATACATTTTTAGTTTTCAGAGAACCCTTGCTTGTTTGTCTCCATCTCTTCTTTTGTGATAGATTATTTGCATGCAGGTGATCTTCGGGGTTTGTGAAGTTGTATTTTCTCAACTCCTACATGGTATCAGAGCTCCACACCTGTTGCTTCTTATTCTTGTTTTGAAGATTTTTGGAGCTTCAAGGATTTGGGGTTTTTTTTCTTGATCCAAGGCATACCTACAATTTTGAAGAATTTTCAGTTCAAACGGACCTCGCCATTGGGTCCGCAGTGGTCCAAAACCCCTAAATCGACTGTTCATTCGTCCATTTTGGACAAATTCAAAATTTGGGGCAAAATTTTTTTAAGGTATGATCGTCGTCGGCACACGAATCCATAAAAAAATCCTAGTAAAAAAAAAATTCTGCAAATTTCATCAGATTATTTTTCTATAAAAAAAAAAATTATAAAATTTTTTTGTTTTGATTTTTTAAAAAAATTAGAAAAAAAAAGCAAATTTAAATTTGCAGTTTAAAGGCTTGCAAGCCTATATGATGGTACATGCATACCTACGAGCCCTTAGGTACACCGTTGGCATACTGCCAGCCGCCGGTGGGTTTATTGCCGATCGGTGGACTGACAGTACCGCCGACGGCGATACACTGCCAGCCGCAGGCGGCGACGGCCCCCGCTGGCCCTTTTATTTTTTTTTGTTTTCTTTTTCAAATAAAAAAAACAACAATGTTTTTTTAAATGATTTTTTTAAAAAAAATCAAACTGTTTTTTTAATTGTTTTTTTTATATAAAAAACATTTTTTTTCAAAATAAGGCCAATCGCACTTTTACGGTGACGACCTTTTGGCCGTCAAATTTAAGCCAGTCTTTTTATTGCGATGGTCGTATGACCGTCAAATTTATCCCAGCGCTAGCTTTTTTCCCTCTTTGGAGCTGTTTTATTTCAGAGGTCATAACTTGGGCATACGATATCATTTTTTGGCAAACGAGATATCGTCGAAAATTTGGTTTTCTCATCTTTCCATTGGTTTGGGTTTCATTACTTCATTTTTTTGTTGGTGCATTCTACAACCAATTGAAGACAAAGGGGCTTTTCTTAGTCCCAAGCTCATAATTTTTGATCAGTTTTTTCATTTTTTGCAATCTCAGCGGCGTTGCAACCATATTTCAGAGCTCTTTAGTTTCATCCATGCAATTTTTCCAGATTTCACTCCAGGTATATTTTATTCAATTATTTGTGTTTTCACACTCTGGTGGATTACCTGGACATATTTGCTCTTGGAAAAATTTTGTTTGCATAGGATGCTTTGTTTTTGGCTATTCTTCATGTATTTCCAGCATTTTGTCCTTTGAGGAAATTTTGAGCATCATTTGTAAGCAATATCTTTTATGTAAACGCACTAAGATAAAGTTCCACACTATTATACATGCATCTTTTGGGGATTTTGCACATAAGGTTGTGCCATATTTTGTCCTCACACTATTATTATAAAGTACCATGAGGGGTTGTGTAGTTTGCCTTTGTTTTGCCATCACATCCTTGTCCGGTGAGTATCCCTTCACGATGATAGTGAATCCATACCATGGGGGGTTGTGTAGTTTGTCTTTGTTTGCCATCACACCTTTGTCCGGTGAGTGTCCCTCCACAATGACCATGGATCCATATGATTCCAGCCTCATGCATGTGTGCTTTGTTTTGCACACCACTTTTTCAATTGTAGGTGCTTTCTTGTGCACTTTCAGATGTTGTTTCTTCTTCCTCATACACTACAATGTGTTACACATCATTTCAGTGGATCTATCAGGCTCTCCCAGTTCAGCATTATGGGGGGGTTATTATATTGTTCGTGCTAATTCTTCCTTGGTTTCACCTTGGAAGGGATCTTCCATCTTCAGCGGAGGTTCTTCAGCACCATAGCAGTCATCTTTCGACAATTGTTTGCAGCTTCTTCTACTTCAGTGATGTTCTTCTTGGCTTTCTACATCTCTTTTTGGAGTAGAGTTTTTTCCCATAAGGTTTTCTCTATTTCTCCATTTTACAGAGATTTGGTTGTATTTGGGTACCTGATCTGGCCTAGTTGTCGGGACCCATGTTTGCCTTCTTGCATTGTAGTTACCTTTACTTTCTTACATTTGTTTGTAGTTGCACTATTGCTCATCTTAAGGGGGGGTGTTAGAGTAAAGGTTTTAACTTAATTATGTTGATTAAGTTACCTTTATTCCCTTCTTAAGATTTCACGTTAGTTTGCATAATTTGACATGTAATAATTATATTAATTATTAAATGTTATCCTATTAGGGTTTCTATTAGATTTTTTCCTATTAGGGTTTTATTAGGGTTTGCATGATCTCCCTTTTATAAGGATTGATCCCATTGTATTTCATATCAATTCATTCTCTCATTCTCTCTGATATATACATTTTCAGTTTTCAGAGAACCCTTGCTTGTTTGTCTCCATCTCTTCTTTTGTGACAGGTTATTTGCATGCAGGTGATCTCCGGGGTTTGTGAAGTTGTATTTTCTCAACTCCTACAGACATAAATAGCAAGTTAGGTTATCCTTCTATGAGTGTTTAAAAATGTTATTAGAAGAAAAATATTAAATGGCATTATAATGATTTCATGCTCCACTTCAAATTTGCAAAATAGTTAGCCTTACACAAAGAAACCAAAAGTTAGTAAGTGATCAAAGAGTAGATCAAATTGAGAATTTAAAGTAAACATGAAGATTTAACTCTCTATTTTTACTAAGAATTGCATCGTTGTTCTAACAACTATGTTGCTCTGGTTCAAGATAATTGTGTTGTTGTATGACAACTACATTGTTCTAGTTGGGAAAACTATGTCAAAGTTTGGCAAATGTGTCACTTTGTTTTAGGAAAAATATGGCGTTGTATGACTATGACACTTTGGGTCACTTGAAGTGAAAAAAAAGAAACATCAATTACATCAGATAAACAACTATGTCACCCTAGCTAAATGACAAATGTTTCACAATGCAAACAATAACATCACAATTTTGCAATTGTGTCACAATGCACAATTGTGTCACCCTAGTGGAAAGTTAATAGCACACCAATGCATACAATAGCATCACAATTTTTTAATCACATCACCCTACCCCAAAACCATTGCGTTGTTGGGCCCTATAATCTGCAAAACATGGAAAACACAAAGAAAATACACTAAATTTGGTTTGTAAGGCCCTCCTTCTAGCACCAAAATATGAGCATGATCATAACCTAAGCTGAACATGATTAAATAATAAGAAATAAACCAAGATCTAACTAAGTAAGCCATGCTCCCAATGAAATTCTTGAAAACATTAAACTAAGAAGCCATTGAAATTGAAATATCAAAGAAATACATAATGGAAACCTATTTTAATGCATCAAATCTCATCCCATTGGGGGATTGGTGGTGAATTGATGTGGAATGTCATCCCTTTCCCAATCCCTTGGTTGAAACAAGATTGAATATGGATTCCATTGATAAAAAGTGATGAAAATGGATGCAAGATTAACTAAAAATGGATGCCAAATGATAAAATGCTCATGAAGAAATTCTCTAAAATTCATTATAATGCAGTTTCTCTAAATGAATGTGGATCCTTTTCTCATACAAATGAGGACTATTTATAGGAAAAAAAAGTTGAACAATGGTCAAGATTGAATTGATCGATCAATGGATAAAAATCAATAAGAGGAGTTGGCATGGATCAAGAATTCAACACATGGATGAGATTGAAAATTGACAAGGATTGACCAATTTAATCAATGGATCAAATTTATTTAAAGAAGAACAAATCATGAAATTTAGGAGGTCGTTGCAAGATATTTCCATTTAGGAGGGAATTGAAATGGAGCAATATTCCATGGAAATATTCCTTTGCAAGTGGGAGGATGAAAGAAAATAGTTAATTAAATGATTAAAGAATTATTTAATTGTGCATGATGGATGAATTTGAAGATTTAATTAAAAAACTAACTCATTTAATTAAAAGGGAAAACAATGACATTCAATTAAATAATTAAGATTGTTTAATCAAATGAGAAGACTTGAGGAATTCAATTAAATAATTCACATTATCTAATTAAATATGATGAAAATTGTCAATGGGCACTTGGTCTATTGGTGAAGTTGAAAGGTTCAAAAGAGCCCACCGGGGATCAAGTCTTGCTAAGTGCAAAGCCCCAATGCCTAAAAAGAGATGAGTTTGGGATTGTGCCCTAGGCGGATTTTGGCAAAATGGACACCCCTCAATCCTTGGCTCTAAGCAAAAGGGGACCCCCTCAAAGGTATCCCCAAAGAAAAAAGAAATAATGATGAAAATTACTATAAAGGAAGATGAATTAACCTAATAATGTCAATTATTCGATTAATATAAAAAAATGATGAATTTAATTAAACATAAAATTATTTAATTAAATGGTCAGAAAGAGGTGAATCAAGACGAAAATGGTGTTACTAATCAAATTTAGATGTACAATATTGATGAGGATGGTTTTAAGTATCTACAGAATTAAACACTCTCAACATTCCACAAAATAAACTTCATTTAACCAAACAAAACTTCTTAACTCCTACAATTACCAAAATCATCACATAAGAAAGAAACATTGTTTTCACATTTCAAAAACCACCATTCCAAAAACATTGTAATTCTTTACTAACTTGTCCTATTGAACCTTATATTGTTAACATCCTCACTTCATACTCATTAATATTAATTTAGAATATTGTGTTATTTTGTTAATGATTACAACGACCCAACAATATATAATATCATAATAAAGAATAATGTATTAATAAATATTAAATATAAAAAATATAATTAACAACCATCTGATCAAAATATGTTTAAAAAAGTACTCTCTTATTGGTTCCTGCCTTCAATCCGTAAATTATAGTGGAGCCTTCAATCCGTAAACAATGATTAATGTTTGCTCCAACAACCAATCAACATAACTTTTTTCACGATTCATTTACGCCGAAGGTGTATCCTATTTGAAGTGAACCAACCTGATTTCAGCAATCTACAACGTGCAATGATGGAGGAGGCTTGCCAACGATCAGAATGATCTAATCCATTGAAAATTTGGTACCCGCCGGGATTAGTCAAAGGCATGTCACGTCCATCACCTGATAGAATTCAGGTCAAGTTGCAAAAATTTGCAAAGTCACCTACGTGCCAGAAAAATGACAATGACAAGTCCGATTCACCAGAATAATAATGGCGATGTCTCTGTGGTGAGCATCTCCACCTTTGAGCCCAACACCGACACTGCAAAGTCCGGAGCAACTGAGATTGAATTTGCAGGGTAGTGGCGGAACTAAGCTGAGCACAGTGGTGGCATACACGCAGTAGAGAGCGGTGGAATGGGCCAGCTTGAATGGGGGAATGTAAACACCCCCACTTCTTTCACCGCCCTTTTGCTTTCTGTCTTCTTTTGATTTTTGAGGCATTTTTTCTGTGTTCTTTTTTAAATTGATAGAAACCAAAGAAAGATGTTGTGGAATTACGTACCTGTGCAAGAAGAGCCTGAATCAGACACTTGAAAACCACTCGCTTTGAAACCCCTACTGCACAAATTATTTTTCTACCTCGAATTCGTAAAAGAAAGTGTGGGTTCTGCATATGAGGATGGGCATTCTTATTCACTGTTGCTTCAATAAATCTCTCACTCACACATGGTAACCGCTTATTTTTAGTAAAAAGCATGGTGCCCAAAAGATGGTGGAGTATGTCAATGAAAATTTACGAGAGCTTGTATATGAATTTGATCAAGCTAAAATGTTGCATCGACGACTCACAATTCTCCCTAAACCTTGCGGACGATCAAACTGATCAAGGTCGTTAATGGCATTCGCTTTTCACTGTCGGTTGTTGGAATCACTCAGCAAAAACGTCCCCAACTTATCAACGACTGTTACTTGCGCTTGGAGAACTCCATAACAAATTAGGGAAAAGAGCCTACGATTTGATTATGCAAATCTTAGAGAGGCAACTTATAATTTTGATGTCAAGAACAAGATTTAGCTCAAATGTAACAACAGAGTAATTATTTGTGAATTGACGGGGAAGGCTGCAGAGTGGGAGAAAATTGTTGTTAAAAGGTTGTTTCCAGGCGAATCGAATAGGGTCATCGAATAGGATTTCTCATTTGAATATGCTTACATTACTTGGATTCTCTACATTTGAAGACATGAGGCTCATGCTCCACAACCTTTACTACCATTCTCCCTGCCTGTGCGAAAATGGGGGTTTTGAAACAGGGTACAGACATCCATCAAAGCATAAAAAGATAGATGAATTTTGTCTGATGTTGTAGTTGCAACTGCCCTGGTAGACATGTATACAAAATGTGGAAGCATAGACAAGGCACATGAATTGTTTGTAGACAAGGCACATGAACTTTTTGACAAGATGCCTCAAACAGATGTGATCTCATTGATTGCAATTCTTATAGGATATGCACAAAATGGATTTGTTGAAAAGGCTTTATAAATTTCGAAGAAAATGCAATTGTCGGGATTAAAGCCAAATTCCCTAACCTTTGCTAGCATCCTCCCTGCCCATGCCAAAATGGGAGCTTTGGAATAGGGTATGGACATCCATCGAAGCATGAAAGATACAGGAACACGTTAACTGTTTGACAAAATACCTGAAAACATGTCATCTGAGGAAGAGGGGGAGAGAACATTGGATTAAATCATTGACTTAATATACATAGAGAAGTGAATACCAACAAAAGCTCAAAAAAAGAACTAAAGTTTTGTATTTTCAAATGGCGAATAAAATTTATATATTGTAAATAGTTTATATTTCTTACTATCCACTAAAAGTGTGAGGACTTACAGCTCCTATGGGCATCAATCTACATCCAATGAGAATATCGTGGTAGAGAATACACGAAAAAAGTGAGAAAGCTTCGGTTCAAGAATGGATGTCTAAACAATTTGAAATATATGTTGCTATGAACTAGTTGAGGACCATAGGGCCCTTTTCTCATTAAGTTTTTGCACTATATCCATATGTGAGGAGAGCTATGAATATTCTTTGTGAGTTTTGTAGTTACAAAATGGCAATTTCCAATCTTTGTGCTAAAATTTTATTGCACCTAAGCCCAATTTGTTAAGAATTCTAAATAATAGAATCAACAAGTATCTAAAATGATTCAAAATATTGATTGAAGAGCTTGCATTTTATTTTGGCCTCCATTATAGACAAAAGAAAAATTGTGTGGTCCTTGAAAAAGATCTAGGAGATTTGTAATGCACAAACCCAAGGAAATCTAGCAAGAGCTCTATCATGGCAAGTGATCATAAGAGACCAGGAAATGGACTTCTATTTGATAAATAATTAATTATTGAAATCGTCTTTCTCATACTATACTTACCTTTACATGGACCTAGCCGCTAAAAATTTAGAGCAAACCTTAATTTTTTCTAGAAGAGAAAGAGGTTTGGTGATTAAATAAGATAATTTCCTCTTAACATGGTTAATAATAATGTGCCATGTGGAGGGAGAAACTTGAAGAAATCTAAAAAGTCTTTCCATGATCAATTCATTTCCAGCCAAAATAATTGAGCCATATAGGCTCGATAAGAAAGGATTGTTAATAGCATTGAATTTTTGGCCATTGAATACTTGAACCAAGTAGGCTAGGGAAGGAAGTATTGTTAATAATATTGAGATATTTGCCACTTAGTACTTGAACTAAAGGCTAAAAAAAGGCATAAATGCATTAAAGAGCTTGTTTGGCATTATCTATTTCTATCTCTCCTCCCTCTCTTTATCTCTCTCTATACCTATCTCTATCTCCTAATTTATCTCTCTTTCCCCTTTTATCTCTATCTTCCTATCCCTCCCTCTCCCTCTCTATCTAGATCTCATTATCTTTATCTCTCTTTTATTCACTCCATCTCTCTCTATATATATTTATATATATATAAATATAAATATATATATCCCTCTCCCTGCCTCTCTATATATCACTTCCTATATCTCTATCTTTCTATCTCTCCATCTCCCCCTCTCACATTGTCTTCCTCTTTCTATCTTTATTTCTCCCTCTCCTTAGATCGCTCTCACCCACTCTATCTTTCTAAAATTATATCTATCTATCTATCTCTCCTTATTTCTATCCCAACATATCTCCTTCTATCTACCTCTCTCTATTTATCACTTCCTATCTCTATCGTTCTATCTCTCCATATATTTATATCTTTATCTTTCTATCTCTCCCTCTCTCTACCTCTATATATCTCCTTCTCTCTACCCCTCTCTATATATCACTTCATGTCTCTTCGTCTTTTTATATTTATCAGTTCCATCTCTATTTATCCCTCTTTCCTCTCCATATCATTTGATCAATATCCATCTCCACCTCCATCTCCATCTCCATCTCCATTTCTAATTCTATCTTCCTCTCTAGATATTTATCCCTATCTCTATCTTCTTACCCCTCTCACTTTCTCTATTCCCCCTATCTCTCCCTCTCTTCCACCCTCCCTATTGCAAATATAACACGGGCCTATTGGTAATGGAGGTTGATTATCATCCTAATTTATAGGTTTTGTCATAGTCATATTTGAATTCTTGTGAGTGGATGCACATAGTTAATTTGAAGCTATCACTCCTCCATTATGACCTTTGTTGCACAAAAAATCTCGTTTTCTAATTGACCTACCAAATGACATCATGTACTAAGGGAATGCAAAAAATAGACCAAAAAAATTCCTAATTGACATTCCACACATCTTCAACTTACCCATTGCACACTAAGGTGCAATTGCTAGTTGTATATTTCTTACTTGCATCAGCGAAGCTGCACATTTTTTACGGGAAATATTATTTGAAATCATTTTGGCGCTTTCCGATTGGAGGTGGATTTGGGTCTGCAGATTGTCAGAAGCTCTGCAGATATTACGAGGCAAGAGAGCGCGTAAATTTCAAGACTGTTGCAGGCTCCTCTGAATGTTAGGAGTCATAGGAAGGACCTTACACATGTTCAAGAGCTGTCACCCAGCTTGCAAATCCACGTCCCAATTTCAAGGCTTTACCATAGTCGGGGTCTGCACCTCTTCGTCTAACCCCATTATTGCATTCATCTGGTTCACCATCTCTAGCATCTTCAATTTGGACCTGTCGATTATGAAATTTGGTAAGCTGTTTCATTGAACACCTCAATTCTGCAGTCTTGTAAAATTTATGTTTACAGAGTTTTCATTTTTCTCGATTCTGGAAGTGGCCTTTAATATCCAGGATTGGAGGCTCAGGAATGGATATGCCAAGCAAAACAAGAGTATGAGAGATATTGCATTTGTAAAACAGTTACACACATCTTTTCTATTCCCATCATTTTTTACTGGCTAGGGTTTTATATGGTAAAAAAGGCAAATGCAGCCACTATAGCGAATAGAACAATGGACGTCGTTCAGTTGCAGCGCACATTCGTTGAGCACACTAATTTTCTCTTTCACGAGGTGAGTATAAACATATTTTGGATCGTGTGGTCTAATTTTGGTTTAATTTGACTTCAATTCAGAGATTTTGTGTTTTCATGCCATAATGAAATGCAACTTTTTTAATTTTCTGTCGCAGGGGTACCTGGACGAGCAATTCACACAGCTGCAACAGCTGCAGGATGAGAGCAATCCTGAGTTCGAGTCTTGAATTTTAAGCTATTGAGAACGATCTTCTGTTACATATCTTCCTCTTTAGCCTTAACTGTCATTGCTTCTACATTAATGCTTCAAGTTCTCCAGTTTCTCATTCAAATACTCTCACTGCAGTTCATTCACTTCACATTTGAATGTGAGTATATATTCATTTTTTGAGTCTCTGTTACAGTCTCTTCTTCTCCTTCCTAACTTACATGACCTGGTTGAAGGTGTGAGTGGGTCCTGAAACCCACTTTCCTTGCAAGTTTAATACCCCCCTCAGGGTATACTACTAGCAAGGAAGTTCTGGGTGGGAAGTTTCGAACTTTTTTTTGGTTTTTTTCCGAGTTCTGAGATTTTTCTTTCATCTGGTTAGGTGGATCGGAATCTTTCAACCACCATTTTATTTTGAAGATTTTGATTGTGGGTTTCTCGTTTCTCTTCCGTTTTATTTTTTCTTTTTTTGGTTCAAATAATTTTATTTCGAGGCCTCTAAATTAGGCCACTGTCTGTTCATAAATACAGATTACATTGTCTACTAGTTAGTTTTTCTGCCATAGTTTTGAATTTTTTTTGAAGAAGATAAGCAAGCACAAATGGCCTATTTTCCCCGTGAAACCAAGAAGCGTGGTGGGTTCGATTTGTATGGGGAGTTTATAACAGTAGGATTTTTGGGTCCGTCAGAGATTCTGATGGGAACATGGATCAGTTTAAGGGTAAAATACTGGAGACTATAGCCCCTCCTTTTATTCGTTTAGTAAGAATGGCGATGCTGATAAGTAGCGGCAACCGCCTACAGGAGAGACCAAAAATATTATGAAAGCTGAAGAGATCAATAAAATGGCAAATGCTGGTGGAGGAATTGTAGAAAGTCGTTGAATTCCAGGCAAAAAGAACAGACCAGGGGCAGGGGAAGCACAAAATGCTCCATTTTTTTTATGTTTCTTTTGGCTTGAGAACTTAAACACCTTGGTTAACAATGAATCACTGCTCTAGTCATGTGATAACTAAAGGTAGTTGGCATCTGGCATATAGCTTATATGTGAATACACAAAAGCACTGTTGGAGTTACTATCTTTCATAGAAAATACAAGCAGCAGCCCTAAACATAAGTGTAATCATTTTAATTGGACTATGTATACTTTTCTTTTTTATTGTGTGTTACAGATTAATTTATGTTGTAAATTGGCAGATATTAAGTTTCACATAGGATGGACTACCAATTTCATTTCACACTAATGAGTTATTAATTATCTATGTATCGGTGATAAGCTTCACAAGGTTGGGATGGTTCTTGTGATTTTAACTAATGATGTATTTCAAAACTGGACAATTCTATTTTTTGACACAAATATTTTGGATTTATCTCAGGTACGTTCAAGTTGACCCTTCAGTTCACAGAGGATTATCCCAATAAGTCACCAACAGTCTGTTTTGTATCTAGGATGTTTCATCCTAACTTTAAAATTTCATGATCATTATTTGTTTGATTGATTTTAGCTTATTATCTTTTTATTGCAAAATGGGTGATGTTTTCTTTTTTTGCAGTTAAATTCTAGCCTTCAGAATAAAATGCCAAACTATGCCTGAACTGAAATTTCAGATATTGATAAATTTTAATTTTTATTCATAGAGTTTCTTTTTTAAATATTTTTCCCATTAAATGCAATTGGAACATTTTGGTGTCTAGTGACTACGCATGCTCTAAAAACGTGTTGCTTAGCCATAACACAGGATTTATCTATTCATGCATTCCTTATGAAAAGCTAATTTTTAAATGCTCAAGAAAAGCTGTTTTTTGAATTTTTCCCCTTAATAACCACTTTCAAATCCATTTCTATGCATTGCTGGAGGCATTTCATGCAGTGTCCTCAAGGATTGCTCAACATGCACTATGAAAAGCTTATACAATGTGATGCTCGTTTAAGCTTGCTAAGCAAAAAGCCTTTCCCAAGTAGAGGTTCTCCATATTTTGATGCTAGAAGTGCAGCATTTCATGACCAAAATGAGCAATCCTACTATGGACATGCCCAAGATAATAAATCTCATATGTTGTCACAACTTGATCATTTGAAATTTGTTTCTTTTTTTGGTGCAGTTAAAAAGTTTTAGCTCCATGAAGTCAAAACAGGGGTTGTCCTTGATTAGGAATCATTATACACATTTGTTACAGTTAATATTAACTTGCAATTATAGTTATGTACTTCAGCAACAAGAATCTTAATTCTGTACTTGAATTTTAATTTAATGCATTTGGAGGATGTAAATTGTATGGACTCATTGCAAAAGTTGGTTGCTCTTCCTTTGCTGCCAATAATCTATACAATATTTTTATCAACTGGATTTTGTTTATGGGCAGAGGCAAGTAACTGAATTGCCATTGCTCACAAAATTTGTCACATATATCCTCTAGTCCGCTTAGTATACATGCTAACGGTGCATAACAAATTCTGCAGCTAGTGGTAGTTCCAGTTGTGTACATTTTCCCAAAATGTTAGTTCAGCCTAATTTTTGCATCCAGCTGATTGCAGAGGCTCCATAGTATTCCAATGTAGCATAATCATGTATCTATAACAGTTATGCTTCTATAAAGTGCCCAAGTTGTTGCACTTTACCTTTGAATTTGCAGTGCAATGTTTAGAATTTATTGAATACCTAACAGAATACATCAAGCTCAGTCATCAGGCCTTTGAATTTGTGGTGAAATGTTTAGAATTTTTTGAATACCTAACAGAATACATCAAGCTCAGTCATCAGGCCATCTACTTGTCCATGTAGAAATAGTCATCAATAGTCATCAAGCTCAGTCATCTGGCAAGTTCTTGTAACTGGCAATGAAGGGTTCTTGAAAACTTTGTTTTTACCTCTCCCCCTCCTAAAAATAGTTGAGCACAAAAGCAAAGTGCAAGTCCCCACTTATACAAAGACCCGCTTGATGCCGGAGCATCCGGGTGGACATGTTATCATCTGCATCTTCCAAAATTTTGAATTTGACCTAATTTTGGATTTCGATTTCTGGTTTGGTGTTTTCCTTTACAGGAGGAGGTTACTTTTCCTTATTTTGGACTGTTTCAAATTTGTAACAGCAATGTTAAGGCAGCAATGAATGGTGGCGGCTAATGGAAGGTAATTAAGGCTACGCACATCCAGTCAAGGCAGAGAGGAATTAAAGGCGACATAGATGTCTTAAATTAAGCAGCAATAGTGCATGAGCATATGGTGAATGTGGGAATAGGGGTCTTCGGTTTTTTTGGGGGTTTGGCTATGAATACTCACTGCAGAGGAAGCTAGGCATTGGGTGAAGTAGCATAGGATCTTTGTGACAAAGAGTAACGAGGTGTAGGGATTTTAGAGTGTGCTTAAACATTTTGAAGTTCAGTTGAATGTAATAGTGATTTTCATCAATTAAGAGTTTGTTGCATTTTTGAAGTATTTTTGTTTGTTTCTTTCTGCTGCTTTACCTCTCTATCTGAGAAGACTCGGAGGTTTGATCTGCGTTAAGTGGTATTAGAGCCACATTCATTGTGCTAAGGAGAAGACCTACATGCATAATGGCCCAAAGAGGATGGGGTCGAAGAAGAAGAAGAACCAGAGGTGAGGAGATTGAACTTGTAGAGGCAGTTAGAGGTCTTATTGCATGAATGGACGCCATGGAAATGGCTCAAAGAAAAGGAGTCCGCGTGGAGGACATTAGTGACAATGAAGAAGACCAAATCATTGAGGGAGGTGAAGAGGTACATCAGTCTAGATTGGATCCCAGAGAGGAGAGATTCATCATAGCCATCACTAAGGTGAGTTCTAAGCCCCGGGTTGATCTTCCAACCTACAAAGGGGGATTGAATGCTGAAGAATTGCTGGATTGGATCAGCGAAATGGATAAATATTTTGAGTTTGAGAATATTGAAGAGGAGCAGAAAGTTAAGTTTGCTTGCACCAAGTTGAAGGGCCACACATCTTTATGGTGGGATCATGTGCAAACGGATAGACAACGAAGAGGGAAAGACAAAATCCGATCGTGGGATCAAATGGTAACAAAGCTTAAATCCAAATTTTTGCTGCAAAACTATGAAATCAATCTATTTAGAAAGTTGCAAAATTTGAAGCAAATGGAGGGCAGTGTGGAGGAATACACCGAGGAATTTTATCAGCTAAGCATAAGAGCTGGTCATGTTGAAGAGGATGCTAAGCAAGTTTCCCAATATTTGAATGGATTGTGCATATCCATCCAAGATGAGATAAGCATGATTAATGTACATAGTGTGGAAGAAGCATATCAATTTGCTTTGAAGGCGGAGGAGAAGCTCAATAGGAAGCAACAAAGTAACTCTCGGGGTAGAGGCAGATTTTCACACGGAAGAGGATAGCCAAGCAGTGATAGAGGTTCCACAAGCAAACAGGAGGGAACTTCAAGTGCAAATATGCAAGAAGGAAGGGGAAGAGGAGATTTCCCTAGAGGAAAAGAAGGCTATTCCCATGGAAGAGGATCATTTGGAAGAGGTACAAGGGGGAGTTTCAGTGGTACTTGTTACCAATGTGGGGAAACAGGACATCGAGCGTTTGAGTGTCCACAAATCCAATATGATGGAGGAAAAGGAAAGGAGGCAAGAGTGCATGTAGTAGAAGCTGAAAATGAAATGGAGGATCCACCAAGGCATGGAGAATCACTAATGTTGTGAAGAGTTTTGTTGAATCCTGAAAGGGAGAAGTTGGAACCAATCCAAAGGCAAAATTTGTTTCGAACAAGATGCAAGGTGAGTGGTAAATGCTGCAATGTCATTGTGGACAATGGTGGTACTGATAATATTGTGTTTGAAGAAATGGTAAGCTAAAATTGAAAAGAACTAAACATCCCAGCCTGTATAGAGTCTCATGGTTGCAAAAAGAGCATCAGTTAATGGTAAATGAACAGTGTTTGGTGAGTTTTCAGATTGGGAATTATAAAGATGAAGTCATGTGTGACATAATGCCAATGGATGTGTGTCATATTCTTTTCGGTCGACCATGGCAATTTGATAGACAAGTTGTTCATGATGGGCAGTTGAACACTTATACCATCAAGAAAGATGGAAAGGAGTATCTCTTAAATCCAATGAAGAAAAGTGAAGATGAGGGCGGAGATAAATCAAAAGTATGTTTGGTCTCCGAAAAGAAATTTGAGAGGGACTTCAAGAAGGAGAAAACATGTTTTGCTATCATCCCTAAATCAGTTACAGTTGGAACAACAAAAGAGGAAGATGAAATACCAAAGGAAATCCAAGAAATATCGGGGGAGTATGCTGAAATTTTGATGAAGGAGTTGCTAGATTGGTTACCACCAATGAGAAGCGTCAATCATTGTATGGATTTGATTCCTGGTGTGAGTTTTCCAAACAAGGCACCTTATAGAATGTCGCCAAAGGAGAATGAGGAGATAAACAAACAAGTGCAAGAGTTGCTTGACAAGGGGCTGATTAGAGAAAGTTTGAGTCCATGTGCGGTTCCAACGGTGTTGGCACCAAAGAAAGATGGAGATTGGTGAATGTGTACTGATTCAAGAGCAATAAATAGAATAACCACCAAGTATCAGTTTCCATTGCCGCGAATGGATGATCTTATGGATTGCTTGACTGGAGCTATATACTTCACTAAGATCGATTTGAAGAGTGGGTATCATCAAATAAGGATAAGAGAACGAGATGAATGGAAGACCGCATTCAAGACCAAAGATGGATTGTACGAATGGTTGGTGATGTCGTTTGGATTGACAAATGCTCCAAGCACTTTCATGAGATTGATGAATGAAGTGTTGAAGCCATATCTTGGTACGTTTGTGATTGTATATCTAAATGATATCTTGATATTTAGTAAGACTAAAGAAGAACATTTGCAACATGTTAGAGCTGTCCAACAAAGGCTGAAAGAAGAAAGATCGATGGTGAATTTGAAGAAGTGTAGTTTTATGAAAGAAGAGTTGGTGTATTTAGGCTTTGTTATTTCTAGCAATGGTCTGAAAATGGACCCGGAAAAATTGAAGGCAATAGCTGATCGGCCTTCCCCAAGGAGTAAGTTTGAAGCAAGGAGTTTTCACGGTTTGGCAAGCTTCTATAGGAAGTTTATTAGAAATTTCAGTGCGATATGTGCACCAATCACCGAAACAATGAGGGGAGATAAAAGAGAATTTATTTGGACAGCAACAGTTGAAAAGAGTTTCAACATCTTGAAAGAGAAGGTGATAGAGCAGCCTGTGTTAGCACTTCCTGATTTTGAAAAAGTGTTCTAGGTTGATTGTGATGCAAGTGGGACAGCAATAGGGGGAGTTCTAAGTCAAGAAGGAAGACCCATAGCTTACTTCAGTGAGAAGCTCAACGAGGCAAAGAGAAAATACTCTGTCTATGATCAAGAGTTCTATGCAATTGTGCAAGCACTCAAGAAATGTAGGCATTACTTGTTACCAAAAGAGTTTGTGTTGTACACTGATCACCGTACATTGCAATTCATCAATAGCCAGGGTAAGTTGAGCCAAAGACATGAAATGGGTTGAGTTTCTTCAAAATTTCACTTTTGTTTTGAAACATAGAAGTGGCAAATCAAATAGAGTTGTAGATGCATTAAGTAGAAGATGTTTGTTATTGAATGAGTTAAGAGTTACTGTTGTTGGGTTTGATCACATGGGGAAGATGTACGAAGAAGATGCAGATTTTAAGGAAGCATGGGCAACATGTAAGAATCTAGTGGGGATTGAAAGAACTCCATGGTTGGAGTATTTCATACAAGAGAATTTATTGTTCAAGGGAAAGAGATTATGCATACCTCGAGGTTCAATGAGGGAGAACTTATTGAAAGAGAAACATAGTGGAGGATTGAGTGGACATTTTGGAGTCGACAAGACACTAGCACAGCTAAGTGAAAGTTACTATTGGTCAGGAATGAGTGCAGATGTAAAAAGAATGGTGCAACGTTGTCGAATATGTCAATATGCCAAGGGAGTAAAGCAAAACATCGGGTTATACCAGCCATTAGTGATACCAGAGAGACCATGGAAATGCATCAGCATGGATTTTGTTTTGGGGTTGCCACGCACACAAAGAGGTAAAGATTCTATTTTTGTTGTAGTGGACAGATTTTCAAAAATGGCTCATTTTATACCATGTCAAAAGTGTAATGATGCTTCCCATATAGCCTCATTGTTCTTTAAAGAGATAGTTCTGTTGCATGGCTTGCCAAAAAGTAATATTTTAGATCGGGATGCAAAATTTGTTGGCCATTTTTGGCGTACTTTGTGGAAGAAGATGGGAACACAGCTGGGATTTAGTTCAGCTTACCATCCTCAAACTAATGGTCAAATTGAAGTTATGAACCGTAGTTTGGAAAATTTATTGAGATGTTTGGTTGGAGATAAACCAACTCAATGGGATTTGATTTTGGCACAAGTAGAAGTTGCATACAATAACTCTATCAATCAAAGTGTGGGAAAGAGTCCATTCCAAGTTGTGTATGGGTACAGCCCAAGGGTAGTTGATGAGTTGAGGGAGAGTGCTGATTTGAGTAGAAAAAGTGTTGTAGCAGAAGACTTTGCATAGTATATTCATGATTTGCACAAAGAAGTGAAAGAGGCTTTAGAAAAGAGTGCCATGAAATATAAGGAGAATGCTGATAAACACAGAAGAGTGCAGGAATTTGAAGTTGGAGAGCTAGTAATGGCACATTTGTGAAAATAAAGGTTCCCACAAGGGACCTACAACAAGCTGAAAAGCAAGAAGATTGGCCCATGCAAGGTTGTACGAAAGTTTTCATCAAATGCTTATGAGATTGAACTTCCAGTTGGAGTAGACATTTCACCAATATTCAATGTAGTAGCTTTGTATAAGTACCATGAAGGCGAAACAAGAGGACAATAAGAATTATTGCCAAATTTTCTAGATGCATCAAAATGGGTGCATCAATTGTCAGAGAAGAAATTTGAAGGAATTGAGTAGATTATTGAATCATGCATAGTGAAGAAGACAAGAAGAAAGGAGTATTGGGAGTATTTGGTTCATTGGAAGAATTGTGCAGCTGATGAGGCTTCTTGGGTCAGTGCTTCAGAATTGGAGAAGTTCGGGATTATGGTCCCATCATTACAGAAATGTTCATGAGCTCTACACCCATGAAACATTTTCCGTACCCATGGTGTTTGATGTCGGAGCATCCGGGTGGATGTGTTATTCGCATCTTCCAAAATTTTGAATTTGATCTAATTTTGGATTTCGGTTTCTGGTTTGGTGTTTTCCTTTGCAAGAGGAGGTTACTTTTCCTTATTTTGGACTGTTCCAGATTTGTAACGGCAATTTTAAGGCAACAATGAATGGTGGTGGCTAATGGAAGGTAATTAAGGCAACACACATCCAGTCAGGGCAAAGAGGAATTAAAGGCGACACAGATGTCTTAAATTAAGCAACGATAGTGCATGAGCATATGGTGAATGTGGGAACAGGGTCTTCATTTTTTTTGGGGGGTTTGGTTGTGAATACTCACTACAGAGGAAGCTACGTATTGGGTGAAGTAGCATAGGATTTTTGTGACAAAGAGTTACGAGGTGCAGGGATTTTAGAGTGTGCTTAAACATTTTGAAGTTCAGTTGAATGTAATAGTGTTTTTCATCAATAAAGAGTTTGTTGCATTTTTTAAGTAATTTTGTTTGTTTGTTTTTGTTGCTTTACCTCTCTGTCCGATAAGACTCGGAGGTTTGATCTACGTTACTGCTTATGATTCATTGACTAGAACATTACAAAATTGTTCTCCCAGTCTTTGGCAGGAACTTTGCTGCCTGCAGCTCTTGTTATATAAAGGCCCCTCCACCACATTGCAATTTTGAAGCTTAACACTAATACACAAGTGCATGTTATAAAAAATAAGTTTCCCGTGTTTTCTTAGTAATCAAGACATGAGTGGCCCTCATGAGAATAATATACATTTAAATATATTATTATATTAAACATCTACTAATTAATATATTTATATGTTTATATTTTAATAAATAAATATTAATGTTAATAAAAAAATCAAATAAAATACTAAATAATAATATCTTTTAATTAATAGATGGTAAAATATAGTAAATTAATTATATATAAAATTATAATCTTATCTAAAATTTCACTTTTATATATACAATATCTTTTCAAAGTTTATCATATTTTATAATCAAATATATAAATATAACTATAGGATCATAAAGTTTAATTTTTAATGATTAATAGTATTATAGTTGTCTTCATAGTTTTATTTAAAAAACATAAAGTTTATGGTCAAAGTGTCAACAATAATTGTAGAGTTCATCTATAAAAAAATAAAAATCATTCATCTTATTTATATGATTAACCTTAACTATTAGAACAGATGATATTTAAAAATAAGTCTTAAATGTAGATTTTGACATTTACTGAAACCTCAACCATAAATGAAACCAAATTTTATATTTTGATTTCTGTGAATGATTCATTTGAAATCACACTAATATAATGTTGACGAACTGAAACCTCAACCATCAGTGAAACCAAACTCTATATCTTGATTTATGTGGATGACTCAGTTGAAATCACACTGAAGCCAAAACTATTTCACTGCTTGTGTAATCCCAACAACTAGTCAAACCAAACTCTATGCGACTTCTTTATGGTAATCCCTGGTCCACGACTGCTCTTTATTCCTATTAATACGGTTCCTTCTGCTCATAGCTTTAAGTTGGCGTTGGGTAAGTAATAGATCTGTTTTGTATTGCAGAGAGAAGAAGAGCTTAATATGGCTGCTCTAGCAAATGGAAGTGTTAAGAGTTTAGTGGATATTGGCGTGAAGGAGATCCCAAAGGCTTATATTCGGTCTGAGAATGAGCGCTCCACAGCCACTACAGTCTGCAAAGAGAGCATTCCTGTGATAGATTTAAGTGGCATTTATGGCCCCAATAGAGCAGAGCTAGTCAATGCCATTAGCAAAGGTTGTGAGGAATGGGGCTTCTTCCAGGTTTGAATCTGCACACTTTCTATGCTGCTTCTCACTTAATGATCGAGTTCTAAATACGTGTATGTTTGTTTTCTTGGTACAGGTGATAAATCATGGGGTTCCGGAGAAGGTGATAGAGAAAATGGTGAGGGCTCACCACCTGTTTTTTGAGCAACCAGAAGAGGAAAAGGCCAAGTACAAAGCTGAACGCCATGATAAGCCTGTTATATATGGAACCAGCTTTACTGCAAAAGACCAAAAGGTTCTCGAATGGAGAGACTTTCTCACGTTCATCGTTGAAGGAACTATTGATGCCCAAACACTTGAGGATTGGCCTCCACTCATTCGGTAAGCAAAATCTGATAAATTGTGATATTGCTATCAGGATTCGATCATGTAGTTTTATGAGTCGAATTCATTGACCCATGTCTCATGAATAGTGGTTCACAAGAATCCATCTCTCATGATAATGAATGATGTGCTTATCACTCATTGCACCTAGGTGATGCTCACAAAGGTGAAGCACTGGGCCTTCTGGGGATGTCATCCATCCCATACTACTCCAGCTCAAGCATGTTTGATTAGTAAAACTACACGGTTGAATTTTAATAACAATATCACAATTTGACACGCTGTGAAAAATTTTATCCAACCGTAGACTTGTTGGTAGGCATATGTTTTCACTCTGATCTAAACTTTGGTATGCAGAGATTCAGCTTTGGAATACATGACTGAGGTGAGAAAGGTGGCACTAGAGATTCTTTCTGCTCTGTCAGAAAGCCTTGGAATTCCTGGTATTTTTGAGAGCATAATGGGTCATGAACGATTACTCTTGAATTACTATCCTGCATGTCCAAACCCAGATATGACATTTGGTGTGAGTGAGCATTCTGATGTGGGTTTAATAACAGTCCTCCTGCAAGATAATGTGGGAGGGCTTCAGGTCTCACATAACGGCCAATGGGTTGCAGTGCAGCCGATTTCCAATGCTTTTGTGATTAATGTGGCTGATGTCTTGCAGGTACTAAATACTAGAGTCAATTTTTTATCAATAAAATCGAATTTACCATATCAGTTGATTGACCTAAGTTTTGTCGCAGGTGTTAAGCAATGGAAGGTTCCAAAGCGTAGAGCACCGTGCTGTGCCCAATTACAATCAAGCTCGGATATCCATTCCATTGTTCTGTGCTCCTGCCAGGTCAACCGTAATCAAGCCTGTCCCTGAGCTTATTAATGAGCACAACCCACCTAAATACAGATCATTTAAATTTGGGGACTATTTAGCCTATTTCCATAATCGATCTCACTCTGGAAAGGCTGATAATTTGGCTTTTGCAAGACTGGACTGAAGGTGTATTCACATTCGTTTTAATATAATTACCTAGGATGAGAAAACGAAATAGTCAATTACATGCCTGTTAAATGCATTGGAAGTTGCAAGGTATTGAACTAAGGTGGAGTCCACCGTCGTTTAATTTTTAATTAGTAGGTACGCTGAACAATGGTTCTTTGTATCTATCGAAATAAGGAATAAGCTTTCTTAAATCTTCTTCGTTTATTGATGGAGGCAATCTCCTGAAATAGATGCGGATTTATTTTTTCTTGAACGTTTACGAACTCTATTATTGTCCACTTGTTGTAACTATAATAGTGGTTAGGTTCTGTTGCTGCCACGACAGCTTAAATATTGGCTTACTTAGAAACCATTGAACATTAAATATCCTAGCATGTTTTCAAATGAATTAAGGGTTATATTAAAATAATTCATGTAATATTATGTAATGACTCAATATCATTCTTATAATAATCATATTAGAAATGTAGAGAGTATTGTTTAGGTTTTCATGTTGGAATTTCATTCTAACCGCTATATTTATTCCTCTTCCGTATGATTTGCAAGCAATTATTTTTTTTTTCCATTCACTCACATGCATATAGGATTGCTTTAGATTTGAATTTAATGCAAAATCTTCTCTTCCGGATTTTCTTTGTTAGCTGTTAAATCAGCATTTAATTGTAATCAGTGTTTTTGTTTTTCCCTCCTTTGCTGAGCTCTTTCGTAGTCTATGCAAGAAGCTTTGTATTGTATTTGTGTGGGTGAAAAAGAACTGAAAATAGAATGAATAGATTGCAAGAAGGGCAGAAAAGAACAGGAAGAAGATTGATGTACAAACAACATAAACAATCACAGAACAGGGGACTTTCAACTTGTTTTTTGTGCATAGAAGAGTAGTAGCTCTGCCATTGCACAAGAATTCTTTTTGTATGAATTTCGTTACTAATATAAAGAGTTATTTGCAGTTCATCCCCTACTCTTCTCTCTATTTTGTTTTTATTATTGTATTTGTTTTATTCTGCCTCTTTCCATCACGTGGTATCTAAGCCAAACGTTGCTCAAAGAAAGTTTTAAGCAAAGCTGAAGCTTTTTAGAGCAAGTCTTCAAGGAGCCAAATTATTCTCACTGTCAACAATGGCAACAAGCACAAGCTTGACAAAACTACAAATTATATAGTTTAATGGCAAGAACTATGACTACTGGGCAATCATCATGAGGGTATTGATTTGCTCACAAGATTTATGGAAGTTAGTAGAGAATAGTTTTTTAGAAATAGTCGATGCAGTAGCATACAATGCATTAATTCAAGCAAAGAAGGATTTATTGAAAGATAATAGGAAGAAGGATTCAAAAGAAATTTTATTTATCCGACAAGGAGTACATGAGAGCATTTTCCCAAAGATTGCAGTAGCAATAAAGTTCAAACAAGTTTGGAATATACTTTAAACATCCTAGCAAGGTATGGCAAAGGTTAAAACAACAAAGCTACAAATGCTAAGAAGAGATTTTGAAACAATTTACATAAAGGATAATGAATTAGTAGAATCATTCTTCACATAATTTATTGGACTGGTAAATCAAATCAAATCTCATGGGGATACACTTGAAGATAGGAGAGTGGTTGAAAAGATTCTAAGAAGTTTTCCCACAAAATTTGAATCAATTTGTTGTAGTCATAGAAGAAACAAAGAACCTCTCACAATTTTTAGTTGATGAGCTCCATGCATATCTTATTTCACATGAACATAGGCCGAGAAGGTTAGCAAATACATCATTGGAGCATGCATTCAAGTTTCAAGTTTCAATCAGTCATGGTAGAGGTAGAGGAAGAACAAATCTCAAAGGTAGAGGAAGAAATTCTCATAGAGGTGGAAGAAGCAGTCCATCAAGCTCAAGTAGAAGAGGTAGCAACCATAACCCAACTCAAAATTCATCTCGAAATCAGCCTCAAGGCCAAAGGTATGATAAATCTCAAGTCCAATGTCACTATCGCAAAAAAATATGGACATTATTTGAATGACTGTAGAAAGAAACAATATGATTCTAGACAACAAAAATGCAAATTTCACAAATGAAAACCAAAACCAAAAACCAGAAAAAAAACACTATGTTTTTAACATGCACTGTTGCACAAGCAAATGAAAAAGATGTATCGTTTTTAGACCCAGGTTGTAGCAATCATATGATAGGAAATTTAGAAATGTTTTCTAGGTTGGATGAGAGTGTGAAGTCAGATGTAACATTGGGCTTGATGACAATAAAGTAAAATCAAAGGAAAAGGGAAGATCAACATTCTAACCAAGAAGGGGGAGAAGAAACATATAACTGATGTTTATTTTGTTCCCGGTTTAAAACACAATTTAATGAGCATTGGGAAGCTTGTCCAAAAAGGGTATAGAGTATCTTTCAAAAATGGAGAATGCAAAATTTTAGACAAACTTCTAAGCAATCAACTCATTACCAAGGTTCAAATGACCAACAATAAGATGTTTCCCCTAAGGTTAAAACCAAATTTGAGTGTAGATTATGCTCAAGCACACCACTCAATGTCTCCACAAGTAAAGAAGAAAATGTAGCAATCATACAAACAATTTTTCAAGCAGAAATCAAAGATGAAAATTGGCTTTGGCATCTAAGATTTGGGCATTTAAACTTTGTCTGGCCCTAATAAAGAAACCGAAAAGAGTATGTGAAGGTTGCATCTTAGGAAAACAACATAGAGAATCATTTCCAACAGGTATGTCAATGAGAGCTAAGGCACCTTTGGATATCATCCATTCAAATTTGTGTAGGCCAATGTAAACACCTTCAATAGGTGGTAGATTCTATTTTTTGACATTCATTGATGATTACTCAAGGAAAACACAGCTTTACTTTCTCAAGCATAAGAGTGAGGTGTTTGAATATTTTTGTCAGTTAAAAGCTCTTGTTGAAAAAAAAAAGTGGTCATTACATCAAAGCATTGAGAACGGATAGAGGTGGTGAATACATCTCAAATGACCTTCTAATATTTTACAAGGAACATGAAATTCACAAGCAATTCACAACTAGATATACACCTCAACAAAATAGGGTAGCTAAAAGGAAAAATAGAACTATCATGGAAATGGCTAGAAGCATGTTGAAAGCCAAACATTTTCCAAATGAATACTAGGCTGAAGCTATATCATGTGTAGTTTATATAATGAATAGATGCCCAACAAGAAGTGTCAAGAATATGATTCTGGAAGAAGTTTGGAGTGGAAGAAAACACAATATTGCTCACATGAGAGTGTTTGGATATGTTGCATATGCACATGTACCGAATGAATTGAGAAGAAAATTAGACAATAAAAAAGAAAAATGCATATTTTTTGGATATAGTGATGAATCAAAGGCTTACAAGTTGTATAATCCAATAAAAAAAAAGGTTATAATCAGCAGAGATGTGCACTTTTTAGAAGAAGAAGCATGGGATGGAAGTGTAGAAAAAATAGTCAACATATTAGAAAGCATACTAGAAGAGGAAAATGAATTTTTTATACCAGAAAATAGTACTTCTAATGTGATTCCTTCCACCCCCATTCAACCTCAACAAAGTGGTCCACAAGTTACACCATCATCAAGTGTAAGGGCAACCTCACGTATACAAGAAAACACTCCAATAAGTGCACCAAAAACACCATTTATAGCAAGAATTTCTAGTGCAAGAACAAAAATTCCACATTCCAAGGGTTCTACATCAAGTGACATATCAAATCCTACACAATTGAAAAGCTTAAGAAGACAAAAAATCAGAAGTATTAGAGAGATTTATGAGCATAATGAAGGTGAAAAAAATGCAGGTCAGACTTCTCTTCTTTCTTTATATTCACTTGTAGATGATCCAATTCATTTTGAAGAAGAAATTAAAGAAGAAAAATGGGTAAATGCAATGGATGAAAAAATTGATGCAATTAAAAAGAATCAAACATGGGAGAACTAGTGAGCCTTCCAAAAGGAAAAGATGTCATAGAAGTTAAGTGGGTTTACAAAACCAAGTTGAGTGCAAATGGTGATGTGCAAAAACATAACGAGAGACTAGTGGCAAAAGGATATTCACAACAACTCGAAATTGATTACAATTAGACATTTGAACTTGTAGCTTGTCTAGACACTGTGAGAATGATACTTACCATAGCAGCTCAAAAAAAGTGGTTTTTTTATCAAATGGATGTAAAATCAGCATTCCTAAATGGTCATCTTGAAGAAGAATTTTTTGTGGAACAACCACCTGGGTATGAGATTTTAGGCCAAGAAGACAAGGTTTAGAAGGTCAAGAAAGCTCTATATGGTCTCAAACAACCCCCAAGAGCTTGGTACAAAAAAATTGATTCTTATCTTCTACAAAATTGTAAAGAGAGAAAGCCTTTAATTCCAAATATTCTTATAATTCCTTTAATAAGTTCATTTCCATTCCATATAATATTGTAACTCCATTCAAATAAATAAGTTTAATCCAAAAGATTCCAAATATCGACTTTAAAGTCTACAACAAGATTCATAATACATCCAATTACATTCATAAATGTGTCATTTTTCACGACATTTATAATACAAAACTTTGTAAAAGAAATTTACAATTCAAGACTCAGGCATTTTGTCGCCTTAAGTTCTACAATAATCATTCAAAAATAAAATACAATAGATATATGAAGAAATCTTCATTTGATCTTCTTTCCAATAGCTTATCTTCAAACATGAAGATGAGAACAAGGTTTAGGCACTTTTTCTACCCAACCTCGAAGCTTACGCTTCCCCAGAATTCCTTAGTCATTCAAAGAATACCCAACCCTACATGAATCAATTAGCAAAAAGAAGTCGACAAGTAGGA
This sequence comes from Sequoiadendron giganteum, assembly GCA_007115665.2. Taxonomy (NCBI): domain Eukaryota; kingdom Viridiplantae; phylum Streptophyta; class Pinopsida; order Cupressales; family Cupressaceae; genus Sequoiadendron; species Sequoiadendron giganteum. The sequence continues at coordinate 20,907,445 of CM021108.1, read as the reverse complement.
TGGAATCTGATGTGTGCCTAGTATAACTAGTAATCCCACAAGCATTTTCATTTTTCTAATTCATTTAGGAAACAAGCAAGTTTGATACTAGGATATGGTAGAGAGTTATAAATATTCCATCTATTTCAATGGTCCTTATATTACTTGGCCAAGTAAAATGTCATGCACGACAAATAATACTAGTTTTGGAAAAGCAAAACTATGCTCTCTATAAACCCACATTCGACATCCATCCCGGAAGGTAACTTTCCAAACACATGACATGCACATTCAATTATCAAGCATGCATGGTTCCATTCAAAATAAATAAATTATCTTTCTCAACACATGTCATGCGCATTCCATATCAAGCATACATGGTTCCATTCGAAAATTAAAAGAAAGTGTAACACACATATGTAACGAAGTACATATAAAACAAGAATAAGTGAGAGCACATTCTTTTGGTTCATTTACCCATAAAATTCATCTACACTTCGAATTAATCCTTTTCTAATTCGTTTCATTTCAAAATAATTATATATTTTTAAATTGAACTTCTTTCTTTCTATTTTTCATATTTCTTTTTTAAAATAATATCTTTTCAAAAACATAAATCAACTCATATTTACTTTTGTTTTGTAGCATTTTAATAATCATTTCCAGAAAATGATCGAATTTCACTTTTACTCTTTTCAAACATATTTAAATATACAAAAGTATTTAATCTTATAATTCTCGAAAACATTCTGCAATTTTATGTAAACTAAAAACACTATTTTTTTTGTTTCTTTTCCTTGCAATTTCCAATTTTTTGTCTGTATAGTTAAATGCATACGGTTTTCTTTTGGGAGTTTTCTGAATCTAAACATGTTGTTTCCTGTGACAATCTTCACTATATATAATGAAATAAATCTTTAAACAATCAGTTTTATGTGCATATCTTTTTATACATTAAAACGTAATTCTTTAATTAAGAAATCTACTGTTTCTTAATAGTTTTCTGTAATATGTGTTCAATAATTTTTTTGTTCAAGTATAGCCTGGTGTTTGATCTTTTTCAACAAATTGTACACATTCATTAAATACATTTTTATTTGAATAGAAGAAAAATAGTTAAACTTTGATACTAATTTGCTGTGAATTTGGGAAATAACAAGTTATCTATCGAATCTACCTGTTAATTTTCTTGTAGCTGTGTGTTTCCAGAATCTGGAGATGAATCTTTGTTCCTCTGTCAATTTCTCTTGTTGTTCCATCTTTCTCTCTTCCCTCTGTCTACTTTCCTCTTCTCCTTATTTTATTTATTTTCTAAATTCTCTTTCTATACTGGTTGTGCACCTTCCAATACTCTTTTTCTTCGTGTGCTCCCCTGCTGCTTGCGTGTGGCAGAGACCTACCTTCTGCCTAACTAGTGTATGCTGGTGGGATGAAGCATGTTCTAATCCCTCCTATAGTTGGCCACGTCTTCCTTACCTTATCTCCCAAATCTCTATGTTTCCATTCTTCTCTTCACCTATTGGTTGCTCACCTTCCACCCGCGCCTTTCCTCCTCCTTCCTATTCTCCCTCACTTCTAGTTGTGTCCTCTTTCTCTTCTATTGGCACATGGTGGAGAGAGTTTCCTTTCCACTCTCTTTCCTCTCTAGCCACACACCTCCTTTTCCCTTCTCTTGGTGCATGAGAGGTAGCAGAATGATGTTTACCATCATTAATAACTCCCCTCCTTCCTACCACGCCTTTCCTCCCTTCTCCCACTTGTTATATGAGGAAGATAGAAGAATATTCAATAAATAAAATTATTAGCTCTCTCTCCTTAACACTTGTGCACCTAGGAGATCCACAGAAATTAAACCAACTCCTTTTTAATTTTTTTTTTTCTACCTCTGTCTAAAAACGGATTTTTTTCCCATATGCGCATGATGTTGTTTTCTTCTTCCTGAATTTTCTTATCATGCAAAATGGTGTGTTCTCAATTAAATTCGATCAACAAAATAAGCTTTCATCTCCAGAAAATGGTGGCCATAACTCCAAGTTTCTCTTCGTGATTGCATGCGTAATTGACTGAGGAGTAATTGTTTTCTAATTGTTAACTGTTGTTCTCTTTTCAATTCCAATTTTAAAACGTATTGTTGTTTTCTTTTTGTTTTAAATAACTTAATTTAATATCTATTTCTTTAAACATATAATTCAATATATGGATATTCTTCAATATTTATATTTTCACAATTAAAATTTTATTCCCATAATTTAAAATAAAACGCATTATTATTTTCAACTGAAAATAAAAGATTTACATAAAGAATTAATTTATCCCCTATATATAATAACAATATTTTGATTTTTCAATAGGATTTACATTTTTTATTTTATTTCCACACATTAACATAATATACTCTAATTGAGAAACAATCAATCTTTCCATTTCAAAACAAACATATTCTTTTTCACATAAATTTAAGCAATTGAATAAACTTATTTAAAAAATTCCAAATAATAATCATAATGAAAATACATTAATAATAACTAACTGGTGTGTGAGATTTCATCATCCTCATTAACGTTTAATGGCTAAAACGACTCTTCCTGAGCAATGTTCTTGCCTTCATTCTCGTTGACTTGTTCCTGTGTTCACTTGCACTCAAATTCTCATCAGCAATGGCAATCCCCGAATTTCATAATAATGAATTCAAATCATTCATTTGCATTTAAATCTCAATTTCAATTTCAATTTATATAATCATCTAACATAAACATTGAAGTTTTAATGATTAATAATCGCAATAAAATAATTGATAAAATCAGTACGTGACATCAAACAAGCCCCAAGATCTTGGTACAACAAAATTGATTCTTATCTTCTACAAAATGGCTTCAATAGGTGTAGCAATGAACCTACTCTATACACAAAGATGAATGAAAAAGGTGAAATTCTCATTGTATGTTTATATGTTGATGATTTAATATTCACAAGTGACTTATCCATTGATTTTTTTGGAGTTATGAAAATAGAATTTGAAATGACTAATTTGCATCTCATAAAATACTTTTTAGGCATTGAGGTGAATCAAAATGAAAATGGTATATCTATCTCTCAAACAAAGTATGCTAATGATATTTTGAAAAGGTTTAATATGTTGAAATGCAAATCATCACCAACACCAATTGTCGCAGGTTTGAAGTTAAGCAAAGATGACAAAGGATCCAATGTAGATCCAACTTTATATAACTTGAACTTGTTGGTAGTTTCATGTACCTAACAGACACAATGCCAAACATAATGTATGGTGTAAGTTTGATTTCAAGGTTCATAGAGTCTCCAAAAGACTCACATTGGAAAGTTGGGAAAAGAATTCTAAGATATGTGAGTGGAACAAGAAATTATGGCTTTCAATATTCATGTTCAAATGAGTTCAAACTCATACGATACATAGATAGTGATTGTGCGGGAAACATTGATGATAGGAAAAGTACCTCCAGTTGTGTTTTTCATTTTGGAATAGGGGTTGTATCATGGGCTTCAAAGAAACAACCCATGATTGTCACTCTTTCTTTAGTAGAAACAGAATATGTAGGAGCAACAAGGGCAGCATGCCAAGCAATCTGGATGAGAAGAGTGTTGAAAGAGTTAAAGCATAAACAAGAAGATGCAACAAAAATATATTGTGACAACAAATCAGCCATAGCACTTTCCAAAATTCTAGTTTTTCACAAGAGAAGCAAACATATTGACACTAGATATCATTTCATTAGAGAGTTGATTAATAATGGAGAGATCTTTTTGGAATTTTGTATGTCTCAAGATAAATTTGCTGATATTTTCAATAAACCATTGGGAAAAGATGCATTTGAATATTTGAGAAGTTGTTTGGGTGTTTATGTTGAAGATAGTTGCTTCAAAAATTTCAGAGCTGGAAGTGAAGACAGATGCACTGGAAATTCTAGAACTGTAACCGAAGATAGATGCTTTAGAAATTTCAGAATTGTAAGTGAAGACAAATGCATCAAAATTTTTAGAACTGTAAGTGAAGATAGATGTGCCAAAAATTTCAGAGCTAGAAATAAAGATGGATGCTACATAAATTTTGAATAGAATGTCAACTAGTTGTGATTAAGGGGGAGTGTTGGAATTTAATCCCAACCGCTGCATTTATTCCTCCTCTATATGATTTCTAGCAATCATTTATTTTTCCATTCTCTCACATGTGTATAGGATTTCTTTAGATTTGAATTTAATGCAAAATCTTCTCCTTCATATTTTTTTTGTTGGCTATTAAATCAACATTTAATTGTAATCATTTTTTCTGTTTTTTTCCTCCTTTGTTGGACTCTTTCGTAGCTTATGCAAGAAGCTTTGTATTGTCTTTGTGTGGGTGAAAAAGAATTGAAAAGGAGAATGAATAGAATATATGAAGGGTAGAAAAGAATAGGAAGAAGACTAATGTACAAACAACATGAACAATCATAGAACAAGGGACTTTCATTTTGTTTTTTTGGCATAGAAGAGCAGTAGCTCTACCATTGCACAAGCAATATTTTTGTATAAATTTTATTACTAATATAAAGAGTTATTTGTTGTTCATCCCCTACTCTTCTCTGTGTTTTGTTTTTATTATTGTATTTGTTTTACTCTGCCTTTATCCATCATTTCATACCTATATAGTCTCTGATAGTATATAGGGTTTTGAATACTTGCACTTATCTTACTAAGAAATATAGGTTTTAATTTTTATTAACCTATTTGATCTCACAAAATTTGATCGTCAATACCAACCTATATGGTCCCAACGAAACATACAGAATTTTACCTATCGTAAATATATGATAAATGTTGAAACTTTATTATTTCGAAAAGAACATGTAGATATTCATATAATTTAGAAAATGAGTTATTTTAATTATTAATTTTCATATTGTTCAATTGTTACCAAGACAATGATATAAATATGTGCATGGGTAATGTTATTGGATATTGAATTTGTGATTTTTTTAATAAACGTATACTAAAATGAAAAATATTTTGAACTTTTAAAATTTGAGAGGAATAAATATTTTTTTATCACTTTCTTATGTTCTATTTGAAATTATTATTGTGTTTTTTCTTATGTTGGATGTAATGGCAAATATGTCTTTTCTTATCTCTGGTTTATTTGTTATTTCATTGGAATCTTCTTGTTGAGTTCAATATTTGTTGTAATTTTATTTGTCTTTTTATTTTAGAAAATATCTTGCATGTGGGGGTTTACTAAACTCTATTTGTTTAATATTTCTTGTAATTTTATTTGTCTTTTTATTTTTAGAAATTATCTTTGTGTGGAGATTTACCAAACTCTATTTTCTATTTGCTGAATTTACACACTTTCTTGTAATATTTTATTTTCACTGATTCTCATAAATTATGAGTAAATTTTACTTTTTTTCTTACTATTGAAATTTCTAATTTTCAATAAAAACCATTGAAGAGTAATATTTAAAATCATAACTATTCTAATTTAACAAAAACAAATGCATTCACCAACAATACATCAAAATATAAATGAAATAATATAAAATAATTATCATTTATGAAAATCATTATAATTGATAACTATTATATTTATATTAATATTTTTATATATTATATGTTATATTGAATATATATGTATTTTTATATATTATTCATTTTATGTAACTCCTTATTCCTTAAAATGAATGTTAATATATCTGATGTTTAATGGTTTGTAGGCAACCAATATTTTAATAGTGGAGATATCATGGTTACAATAGAAAACCACCATTTTAGTTTAGAACATGGCCAAGAGGTTCAGCCCTAGAAGGTTCATGCTCCCGTATCGGATAGCAAAAAAGAATTTGAGGAAGACCTCCATAAAAAAAAAAAATGCATTCAAGAAACACCTATTCCAAGAGATCATCTAACTCATTGTAAATGAACAAAGATAACAGAAACCCAATTCCATACTCTGATAAATATATAGAACCACCTTACATAGAACCTACCAATTAATAAATTAAACAACAGTGAACTCAATATTGTTCATTAGCTTTCAACTTATGAATAGATCTAATAGACACTTAATTAGCCTTTTGTTCTATCATACTAAATAATTCTATGAAAACGGAATAACAGTCTTGGTTCTCTGTGAATACACACTTAGTCCAGTCTTGCAAAAGCCAAATTATCAGCCTTTCCTGAATGAGGTCGATTATGAAAATAGGCTACATACTCCCCAAATGTAAATGATCTATATTTAGAAGGGTTGCGCTCATTAATGAGCTCAGGGATAGGATTAATTACGGTGGAGTTACCAGGAGCACAAAACAATGGAATAGATATTCGAGCTTGATGATAGTTGGGTACAACACGGTGCTCTATGCTCTGAAACCTTCCATTGCTTAATACCTGCCACGAATTTCAGGTCAGTTATATCAATTCTTTTATTAATTTTTGGATTAAATTTATTTATTAATATGATTTCAAATAAACTATCTAAACAAATCAAAGCTTATAATATTCTATTCAAAACAAACTCAATCCTTCAAAGCTTAGAATGTTGTACTTAAAAAAATCAATTGTACTGATAAATTATTGACTGTGATATGCAATACGTAAGTAATACCTGCAAGGCATCCGCCACATTAATCACAAAAGCATTGGAAATTGGTTGCACTGCAACCCATCGGCCATCATGTGATACCTGAAGCCCTCCCACATCATCTTGCAGGAGGACTGTGATTAAACCCACATCAGAATGCCCACTCACACCAAATGTCATATCTGGGTTAGGACATGGAGGATAGTAATTCAAGAGTAATCGCTCATAACCCATTATGCTCTGTAAAATACCAGGTATTCCAAGACATTCTGACAGAGCAGAAAGAAGCTTTGTTGCCAGCTTTCTCACTTCAGTCACGTATTCTAAAGCTGAATCTCTGCACACCAAAGTTTACATTACAATACAAATCATCTGATTACCAATATGAGAATGACATAGTATACTTTTTTAAAAGTTATCAGGTATTGCTTACCGAATGACCGGAGGCCAATGCTGAAGTGTTTGGGCATCAATGGTTCCTGCAACGATAAACATGAGAAAGTCCCTCCATTCGAGAACCTTCTGGCCTTTTGCAGTGAAGCTAGTTCCATATACAACAGGCTTCTCATGGCCTTCAGCTCTGTAGTTGGACTTTTCCTCTTCTGACTGCTCAAAAAACAAGTGGTGGGCCTTCACCATTCTCTTTATCACCCTCTCTGGAACCCCATGATTAATAACCTGCACCAGAATATAATCAAATGTATGATTGATTGTTTTTTTGTTTTATTTGTATATTTTTTCTATTAATGTTCAGATCGCATTCAGTAATCCATCGAAAAAAATAAATTATGATCCATAATATCAATCTAAAATTATATACATTTAAAACTAAAAACAACCATACAATTCTCCATTGAAATGTTAAAATCTTATACCTAAAACATCATAGTTGATAAAGCAGTTAATCAATTAAACAAAGTAAATAAATGATTGAAATGGAATATGAAAAGGAAAGTTGATGAAGAGAGAGAAACCTGAAAGAATCCCCATTCCTCGCACGCTTTGCTAATGCCATTGATTACACTTGGTTTGTTGTGGCCATCAAAGCCGTGGAGATCTATAACGGGAATGCTTTCTGAGTAAACTGGAGTGGCTGTTGAGCGCTCATTTTCTGGACGAATATAAGCCTCTGGAATTTTCTGGAGGCCAACGTCGATTAAATTCTTTACGCTTCCATTAACAGCTTGTGACTGAGCATTGTGTTCCATCCTAGCCATTGTTTCTTTTTTGAAATGTCTTAACAAAAACAGAAGCTGCCAGCAAGAAAAGTTATCATGCCTGTGCCATTTATCATCTTTAACATTGTCATTTTGTAGAGTTTTTGGGTGCATTTTTTACCATTAAATGCCTTCCACGTCGAAATTTTCTTTTGACATTTTTCCTTTCCAAATTGTTTCCATTTGCCAGTTGGGAGTTGTGGAATCTTCTCCCTCAATACAAGTTAAACACAACTAACGTGGCCTGTTTAAGAGATCATTGCCATTTTAATATCTATATGAAGCTAAAACAAATATGGCCTGTTTGTTAAAATATATAGTGTTACAAATTGTGTGGGAAATAAATATACCTCACACAAAATTTACCTAGACCAAATAAGTATATAATAATGAAAGTCTTAGATCTTAAAGTTGGTTTAGGAAAATTAATTATATAATTGAATTTCAAAAAGCAAATATATGTAAAATATTTGAAATTTATTGGAAATATAATTTTTATACAGATTATCCGTTGTGTCTTGCACACAAACTTATTTTTATTTTTTTTTGAGTTGGGTTTTCATTTCTTTGGTTTTTTCCCCTCCCCTTTGATGGGAGTTTTCTTTAAAGTCAAATGATGGTTAGCATTCATGTGCTTGGATGGTGATGTCATTTGTGAAAAAAATCAAGACAAAAGTATTTGTAAAACCTGAAGTCTTCTTAATTTTGTAGACTTTTAGGTTAGTATCACATTTCTAGACTTGTTGTTTTACCTCTTGATATGTGACGCCTCTCTACAAAATTATTTTTGGATAGCTTAATGTTGAAAGTGGCTTATTTTGAAGTTTGTGAAACTTCAACTAGATAGCAAAAATTATGTGTTTGTTAGATCTGCATTCTAATGTCATTATGTTCTATACAAAAGTTATGTTTATTTTCTTAAATTTCAAATTTGCTAGTAATAGGATGTTGTATGATCCTTACTTACTGTTAGACATGGTTTTGTTTTCTCTCTATATCATGTCATCCCAACATCTCTTACAAAGTATCTTTTGAGATTCTAAATATTCATTTCTTTGTAAATATAGTTTTTATGAAGTTTTGATGTAGAACTAAAAACCAATTTATCACTAAAAGATAATCCAAAAGGTCAATCCACTTGTGCATCATTTTCCTACAAGTTGATAAAAGTATAAAAAATGATCAAAATGCAAAATTTTGCGAAATTATGGAGTTAAGTGAGACTAGTTATATTTGTTTCAAAATCTTGTTCACTTCATTGCTGAATTCTAAAATAGTCTTTCCACATGACGTTGGCTTCTCACCTACCCCTCATCCATAGTAATAGTTTAAAACCGAGGATATAAATGTTATAAAATGCATCTAGGTGGTCATTTTATCATTTTCCCTATAAATGGTTTTGAGATCTAATGATTTGAAATCCTTGCAACTTCAAAATAAATCACAACTACAAATTTTCACACACTCATAGTTTGACAAAAGAAGTTTTATATTTTTCTTTGGATCTTCAAAGATCTGTAGAACGAGGGTTGCTTCGGTTCAACCAATTCAATGTGATCCATCAAAACTCTAAGATACCTAGGAGGATTTTCTTCCCCAATTTAGTCTGAGCATAACAAACTTTAAATGTTCTTCATTGTAAATCATCTTCCAGTTTAAATGCACACCATAGATTCCCAATGCATCATTTTTGAAGGATGAATAATATCTATCCAAGTAGATCGTAGGGAACATTTAAACTATAGATCAACAAAATCATCAAAATCATAACTTTTATGATGCCTTAGTTTGAAAATCATTAAGATCCCAAAACCTCCCAACCTAGATTAATTTTCTTTTTAAATTAGTTTTCACTTATTATTGTGGTCCAAATAATATAATTTTGTGGGGGAAAGGACTTCTTAAAATGCCAACCTTATATATTGACCTCTCTATTGTTAGAGTGAATAATTTATATATTCAATATAATTTAAGTGTACTTAGGTTGATGAGGTTAGACATGTGCAATCTTTTACGCCTCTTCAGGTTACCTAGTTGTTTGGTAAACCTAGTGTGCATATCCATTTGAGGTTGGAAGACTTTCGATCTCACCTCAAAGGTCACTTTTGTAGTCATTCAACACTTATCACCAAAGTTGATGACTTGGTCAAATAGGTCGTTGATTTGTACATTCCAAGTGATCCAAAGGTTGACACCTATAAGACACTTGTCTACTTATTTGTGCCACATCATGAGGCACTTTTCAATCCACATGATAGATGGATTGTCTCTTCCTTTCCTATATATGCAAGGTCATATTGTACATTTTAATCAACTCTTTTATTTATCTCTTTGATAATGTGAATTAAGTTCATTGTGTGCAAGTGTGTTTTATGGAAGCACAAGGTTTTTGTTGTTATGATTTTGGATAGAAATTCTAACATGGTATCAGAACCATGCAAAAAATACCTTTTCCAAAATATTGCATGTAGTTTCGTTTAGAATTTCATGCAAATTGATTTGCATGTAAATATTTGGCCAATTCGGCCTGTTGAGGGATTCACCATTGTTAATTGTTTGTTGGTTTATATCTTGGTTTGCATTATTGGTATTTGCATTTTGGTCAAGCATGAAGATTTAATCCAAGGTAGCCGATTAAAATCCATAGCCATCTCTACACTTCACCACTTCAACAACTTGCTACAGACAGCTTTACTCTCATCTAAAGGCTAGAGGCAGAGGAGCATACAAAAATAAAACCAATCCAGATAAATAAAACACACATAGAGAGACTATATACAACAAAAAATTTAATATTGTATATATATCATTCATAAAAGAGTTGTTGCTCAAATTTTGCTACTGCAGAGCATTACTATCACTAGTTTTCCAACTTCACTTCTTCTCATAAAACTTACACAACAAGCTAAATAAACAAACATAGAAATCACCAAAAAGAGGTGAAATAAAATTCATTAATTACAATAATAAAACTTGAGAGATATGCCCAGATTTAACCATCAAATCACATTTAAAACTATCCTCTACATATTAAATTTGATGCAAGTTGCTAGACTGTCATCCACTCAAAAACACCGCCAAAACAATTGATTACCGCATTACCACAGGTGACTAAAGAGAGACATGTAAGATTGTGAGGTCACCACACCACTGTGAGCAATAGAAGAATGACTTGTGGTACCGTGGGGTCACCACTCCACCGCGATAGGCCAGAGAAGGAGTTTCGGTATGGCGGTAGACACCGCATCACCGCACGAGACCTGACAAGGAGGCGCGGGACCATGGTAAACACCGCACTGCAGTGAAGAGGGGTGAGTGGTATGGAGGTATACACCGCTCTACCACACGATGCTTGAGAGGAGGTTGTGGTAAGGAAGTAGAATCCTGTCTACCACACACTGCTGCAAGAGAGGATGTGGGATCACAGGAATTACAAGAAAGAGCGGCAGGAGTTGGGAGAAATTCTAACACTCCCCCTTGATCGCAACTACTATCGTCAATGATGCCCAAACAATTTCTTTGATAGACAAAACTATCTTTTCCAAGCACCTTTGTGAAGATATCTGCACATTGATCTTCGGACTTGCAAAACTCTAAGAAGATTTCTCCATTGTTGATCAGCTCTCTGATGAAATGATATCTGGTACCAATGTGTTTTCTCCTTTTGTGAAAGACTAGATTTTTTTATAATGCTATTGTTGAGTTATTATCACAAAATATCTTTGTACCATCCACTTGTTCATTTTGTAGTTCTTTCAACACTCTTCTCATCCAAACTGCTTGACATGATGAACTTGTTACTGCTACATACTCTGCTTCGGCTGGTGAAAGAGTGACTATAGGTTGTTTCTTTGAAGCCCATGAAACTATACCAGTACCAAAATGAAAAACATAACCGGACTTAATTTTTATGTCATCAAGACTTCCAACACAGTCACTAACAGTGTAACCAATCAGTTTGAAATCCTTTGAACATGAATACTGACTCCCAAAATTCTTTGTTCCACTTACATATCTCAAAAAAAAATTTCCATCTTTCCAATGTGTATCTTTTGGGGTCTCCATGAATCTAGAAATTAAACTTACTACATACATAATGTCTGGCCTTTTGGCTGTCAAATACATGAGACTACCAACAAGTGTCTTATAAAAATTTGAATCCACATTTGAGCCTTTATCATCCTTACTTAACTTCAAACCTATCATTATAGGTGTGGGTGCTGATTTACAATTCAACATATGAGATCTTTTCCCAATATCATTTGCATACTTTGTTTGAGAGATGAAAATACCCTTTTTATTTTGATTCACTTCAATGCCTAAAACATATTTCATGAGTTCCAAATCTGTCATTTCAAATTCATTCTTCATGTCTCTTTTGAAAAGATCAATTCATAAATCACCCGTGAAAATCAAATCATCAACATACAGACATACAATCAAAATTTCACATTTTTCATTCATCTTGGTGTAGAGAGTTGTCTCGCTACAAACCTATTGAAGTCATTTTGTAAAATATATGTATTAATTCTATTGTACCAAGCTCTTGGGGCTTTCTTGAGACCATACAGTGCTTTCTTCAGTTTGTAAACTTTGTCTTCTTGACCCAAAATTTCATACCCAGGTGGTTGTTCCACATAAACTTCTTCTTCAAGATATCCATTTAAAAAATTTGATTTCACATCCATCTAGTAAACATGCCACTTGTTTTGTGTTGCAATGGCAAGTATCATTCTTACTATTTCAAATCATGCTACAAGTGCAAAAGTCTCATTATAACCAATTTCGGGTTGCTGTGAATAACCCTTTGCCACTAGCCTTGCTTTATGCTTTTGCACATCACCATTTGCATTTAACTTGGTTTTATAAACCCATTTAACTCCTATTACGTCCTTGTCTTTTGGAAGACTTACCAACTCCCATGTTTGATTCTTTTCAATTGCATCAATTTCTTCATCCATAGCACATATCCATTTTTTATCTTTAATTGCATCCTCAAAGTGAATTGGATCATCTATTTATGAATAAAATGCAAAAAGAGAAATCTAATCAGAATTATTTTCACCTTCATTTTGTTCATAAATGTCCCTTATACTTCTGATTTTCTATCTTCTCATGCTTGCCAATGTAGGATTTGATAAATCACTTGAACTTGTTGAATGTGGACTTGATGGTCCAATGCCAGAACTTCTTGTTGTAGATGGTGTATGTTATCCTCTTGTTGTTGTTCTTGCATTTCATAATGACGTCACTTGTAGACCAATTGGTTGAGCTTGAATGGGCCTAGAAGGAGTCACATTAGAAATAATATTTTTTGGTACAAAAACATCACTCTACTCTTGAGATATACTTGTTGATATATTGACTATTTTTTCAACACTTCCATCCCATGCTTCATCTTCTACGAATTGTACATCTCTGCTGATTATAACTTTCTTGGTTCTTGGATTATAAAGTTTTTAAGCCTTAGATTCATCACTATATCCAACGAATATACACTTCTCTCCTTTGTTGTCTAACTTTCTTCTTAATTCATCAGGCACATGTGCATATGCAACACAACCAAAAACTCTCATGTGTGAAAGATTATGTTTTCTTCCAGTCCATGATTCTTTAGGAACCATATTCATAACACCTTTTTTTTGGACACCTATTCATTATATATGTTTCACATGAGATGGCTTCAACCCAATATTCATTTGAAAAATGTTTGGCTTTCAACATGCTTCTAGCCATTTCCATGATTGTTCTATTTTTTCTTTTAGCTACCCCATTTTGTTGAGGTGTGTATCTAGTGGTAAACTACTTATGAATGCCATGATCTTTGCAAAAATCTAAAAATTCTTTTGAAATATATTTTCCTCCTCTATCTGTCCTCAAAGATTTAATGTAATACCCACTTTGCTTTTCAACAAGAGACTTGAATTGACGGAAGATTTCAAACACTTCATTCTTATGCTTTAGAAAATAAACCCTTTTTTTCCTTGAATAGTCATCAATAAAAGTCAAAAAATAGAATCTACCACCAATTGAAGGTGTTTGCATAGGTCCACACAAATCTGAATGTACAATTTCTAAAGGGGATTTTGCTCTAGTTGACTTGCCTACTAGAAATGATTCTCTATGTTGCTTTCCTAAGATGCATCCTCCACATACTCTTTTAGGTTTTTCTATTAGAGGTAATCCCTTAACCGTGCTTTTTCTATGAAGAAAATTTAAACCTCCAAAATTAAGATGCCCAAATCTCAAGTGCCATAGCCAGTTTTCAACTTTTACTTCTTCTTGAAAGATAATTTGCATAATTGTTGTGGTTTCTTGTGCTTGCGCATAATCTATACTCAAATATGGTTGAATCTTCAAAGGAAACATTATGTTATTTATCATCTTAACCTTAGCAATGAGTTGGTTGCTGGGATATTTGTCTAAAATTGTGCACAGTTCAATTGTTGAGAGTTACTCTGTATCCCTTTTGAACTAGTTGTCCTACATGTTGGAAATAGGTGCCTCAACTTCTGGCTTGGAACCTCTGTTTAAGACTTGGTGAATTTCCTTCTTTTATGGGCTTTACGGCTCTACCGCTGGGGGAATCTCTTGGAGGCACGGTTGCGCGGTTTACCGCCTTACCATGAGCCTCTTTCATTCGGTCCACGGTTGGGTGGTGTTACCGCCATACCTCAGCGGACTCCTCACTATTCAGTGGTTGCGTGGTGAAGGCTCAATGGTCAACACAGACAGCTACCGCCCTACCGTGGGGTCTCTCTCCCTCCTCGGCGGTGACGCGGTGAAGGGCCATGGTCAGGCAGACAGATGACTACCTCCTTACCGCAGGGGTCTTTCAGAGAAGGCACGATGGCGCGGTAGACCATGGTAGTCAGCCAGAACATTTACCACCTTACCGCAATGGCCTTTCGGCCATGGCACGGTGGTGCAGTAAGTCATGGCAATCGGCGTAGCATCTTACCTCCTTACCACAGAGGGTTACACAAAGCTCAATGGTGGCGTGGTGAAGGTGGTCATCTAGTGGTTGATTGCCTACTACCATACCACAGTGGTCTCTCTACTCGGTCATGGTGTTACAGTGAGTATACCGCCAAACCGTGAAGGCCTTGTCTAGGTTGAGTAGTGGCGCGGTACACTGCATTACCGCGAGAGCCAGTCGATAGACTTGTGATAGTGCGGTAGAAGGTGGTCAGTGCTTGGATGGCAGATTTGACTTGATGGTCAAAGTGATGGATGAGTAACGTTACGACACGTGGCATGATAAGACTCATTGATTTTACATCGCTATTGTAAATCAACAATTGATTGGCTGATTTCTTTAAGCAGGGAAAACATTAACTGCTAGACCCGATTCGGTGGGTGATAAGATCCGATTATAGGAAGCAGAATTAAATGGAGGATGGCCCGATGCATGATTACAGGGTGACTTGGACAGGAAGCGATCGAATTTGTCTATGAGTGAGAAGGTGTTTATTAAAGACACCCGATTGGTTGTTGATTGTAACAAGTAACAGTCGAATGATTGTAAAAGTCACTAAGGTAATGGTGAGAAATTGATTGTATGTTGTAAGAGCATTGTAACAGTGAGTGTTCGAACTGAAGTTTGTTGCTATGAGCTAACTATTAGAGAGTGAAGTCAGTGAACTTTGTATGTAATTTTTTTACTGTAATACAAAGTGACTTCTCTTGGTGTGGTGGGTTTTTCTCTCGAAAGGGTTTTCCCATGTATGTCTGGTGTTATCTCTGTGTATGTTTTATTTATGTCTTTCCAGTTATACTGTGTTTGTGCATCTTAAATGCAAGAAAGTTTTAAATGGTGGTTTTTTCACTTCTCCTCTAAGGTTTTAGCATTAGGAAAGCGTATTTCGCACCTCTTCTTTTCCTTTCAAGTGGTATCAGAGCCTGACCAGTTGTGTTATCCTTGTTAGTAGGGTTAGTTTTTTGTGTTAATCCTATTTTAGTGGGAGTCTTGCAAAGTGAGAACCTTTTTTCTACTTGAGATGGTGAGTACTTCAGGGAGAGTAGAAATTGAAAAATTCAATGGCGGTAATTTTGAGTTGTGGAAACTCAAAATGGAAGACTTGTTAGTGGATAGAGACCTCTAGATTGTTGTGTCTAGAACTATGCCACAAAATATGAAACAAGAAGATTGGGATCTTGCATATAGAAAATCCAAAGGCTTGATAAGACTGAGTCTGGCTGATTTTGTACTCCTGAATGTTCATGAGGAGAAGTCCGCAGCTTCATTATGGAAGAAGCTTGGTGACATTTATCAAGGAAAGTCTCTAGTGAATAAGTTATTCTTGAGGAAGAAGTTGTACTCCTTGAAGTTGGAAGAAGGATCATCTATTGTAGACCATCTGAACTCATTTAATATGAGTGTTGCTTAGTTGGTTTCTATGGGTGTGAAGATAGAGGAGGAGGATCATTGCATGCTTTTGTTGTGTTCGTTACCTAACACTTGGGATCATCTAGTAATGGCTATTGGAAGTACAACAACTACTTTCAAGATGGAAGATGTCGTTGCTTCGCTTCTATCAAAAGAAATGCAGATGAAGTCTTCAGAGATGGCCAAAGAGGCCCTTGCTATTTGGGGTAGATGGAAGGAGAAAGGAAAGAAGAAAGACAAGAAGTCTAAATCCAAATCTGAAGGGAGATCAAAGTCTCCTGGTAAAAAGTCCAAGGTGAAATGCTAGAATTGTGGGCAACTTGGTCATATCCAAAATGATTGTAAGGAGAAGAACAACAACAACAATGACTCTTCTTAGAGTGATGCAGATTCCTTAATTGCAACCTTGGCAACTCAGGCATCAGATGATGTCTGGTTGATCGAATCAGGTGCATCTTTCCACATGACGTCTCACAAAGAGTGGTTCACTAAGTATGAAAAGTATGATGGTGGAAAGGTGTACCTGGCAAGTGATTCAACATTGGAGATTATTGGCCGTGGAAGAGTCAAAATACAATTCCCTGATGGAAGAATCAAAGGAATTGGTGATGTAATACACATACCAGGTTTGGCTCGTAACTTACTTTATGTCAATAAGCTTAATGATGTTGGTGTGGAAGTTTCATTCTTGAGTAAAGGATGTAAGATGGCTAGAGGCACAATGGTGTTGGCTAAGGGTGTACAAACTGGTACTCTGTACAAGATGGATGCATGTCCTGTTCAATGTAACGTCTCTGTAAAGTCAGGCAAAGCTGCTCGTGAAGAGAAGAATGACACTCCTCTAGATGCAAATTCCTTGGAGGTAAAACTCCCAATAGAGAAGACCATTTTGTGGCATCATAGACTCGGTCACATAGGTGAGAAAGGTTTAAAAACCTTGAAAAATAAAAATCCTGTTGAAGGGCTTGTTGATTGTAATCTTGAGTTCGACTTTTGTGAACATTGCATTTATGGAAAGCAACATCATGATTCATTTTATTCGAGTCCTTATAAATCTTCTGGTAGACTGGATTATGTTTATTCTGATGTGTTTGGTCTAGTGAATGTTCCTTCATTATCGAAGTCTAGATATTATGTTTCTTTTATTGATGATTATTTGAGAAGGGAATTTGTATACTTCCTTAAAAGTAAATCAGAAGTGTTCATTCATTTTAAAGAGTTTAAAAACTTGGTTGAGCATTAGACTGGGATGGAAAATTAAATTTTTTAGATGGCTAATGGTAGTGAGTTTGTTATGCAGATTTTGAAAGATACCACAAAGACCATGGGATTAAAAGGCATAAAACTACACCTTATACTCCATAGTAGAAGGGAGTTGCTGAAAGGTTGAACAAGATGCTAATGGAAAGGGCAAGGAGTATGTTGAGTAGTGCTGGTCTAGAGCAAAAGTTCTAGGCTGAGGTTGTAGCTACAACATGTTACCTGGTAAATCGTTCACCTTACTCTACTCTTGTTGATAAGACACCATTAGAAGTATGGTCTAGTAAGAAGCCCTCTCTCAAACATATTTTTTTATTTGGCTATGAGGCATATGCATATGTGCCAAATGAGAAAATATCTAAGTTGGAGAACAAGGCTGTTAAATGTATCTTCATTGGCTATGGCATTGGTGTGAAGCGATACAAGCTTTGGAATCCTGATACTGAGAAGGTTTTATATAGTAGAAGTGTAATATTTCATGAGCTGAAACCTTCAACAGCTGATCCACAGCTAGAGACAGATCAAAGAGAAAAGAAGAATGGGGTGATCCCACAATATTCGTTTACAATTTTTGGCCAAACTGAACACTGAAATTATTATTTTTAACTAAATCTTCACATTCAGGCACCTATAGCGGCTAAACCATGAGGAATTTGAAGATGATGAAAACTAGAGTCTCGTCACATTTTTTTTGCAAATTCTAAAAAATATTTTTTCAAAATTTTTGGAATCAGATTGCACTTCTTTTTCCATCTCCCACAAAAACTAGTTTTTTTTAGAAAACAACATTTTAAAAAAGTGATGCACACCGTATAACGCATAAATTTTTTTCCATGAAGGATAAAATTCTAATTCTTTCGAATTTAGATTTTTAACTCTGATATCTAGTGCTTCCACTTGGTTAGATAGTTTTTTATTGAATATTTTTTCTATAATCAAGTTTCGAAGTCAAACCAATTACAATTCAAACATAGCGCGACTGTATAATGCGTAACTTTTTTTGTATATATCAAAATTTTATTTTATTTTATTTTTTGGATCAAGGACTTCAATATCTGGTGTACTCATATTTTTCAAAAAAAAAATTGATAATCTGCTATTTTTTCACATGTGCAGAACAAAGACCTTCATTTTTTATGAAAAACCTATGTTTAATAAAACTAAAAAAATAAATACATATTAAAATTATATTTGTTGGATAGCTCATTCTAAGGACTACTATAATCATTTGAAATAAATTTTAAATGAATTCATTTGATCCCCCAAAAGGTAAATCAAAAGTGTTTTTTTATCAACATTTTGATAGGTGTAAAGGAGACTCATTTATAGGTATGGTTTAAAACTAGCGAGGTTTTATCCAAGGGGGTTTGATCTAAGGTGGTTTGATCAAAGCCTCTTCAATTGGAATCCTTAAAATGGAAATTTTTAAGGCTTAAATCATTATATTTTCTAAAAATATGTGATTTCAACAAAAATCAGCTTTTCTCAGAAATTGTAAACCAGATTTGTGGGATCACCCAATGATGTAGTTGAAATTCCTAATACTCCAAAAAAGGAGGAACTACATGGTGCACCTGAAACTAAGGAGAGCTCTAGCAGCTCTGAGAGCTCTGAAGAAGAAGAACCACAACCTCAACCAGTAAGAAGGTCTACACATGAAAGACATCAACCAGATAGGTATGGTTTCTCTATGATGGATTCGAACTGTGCCTATACTTTGATTACTAGCACTAATGAGCCTAGGACTGTGAAAGAAGCAATTAGCATGTCTGATTCAAATTCCTGGTTGGAAGCCATGAATTAAGAAATGGAATCATTGAAAACGAATGAAACGTGGGATTTGGTACCTTTGCTTGAAGGGAGAAAGCTTGTTGGTTGTAAATGGGTATTTAAGAAGAAGACTGGTCTAGATGGTAGTGCTGAAAAGTATAAAGCGAAGTTGGTTGCAAAGGGGTATTCCCAGGTAGAGGGAATTGATTATGGCAAAAAAATTTCCCTTGTAGCTAAGCTAACATCTATCATATTTTTGTTGTCACTTGCAGTTGCGTATGAGTTAGAGATTGAATAGATGGATGTGAAAACAACATTTCTCCATGGAGAGTTGGAAGAAGAAATTTATATGTCCCAGCCTAAGCACCTCGTTGAGAAAGGTAAAGAAAGTATGTTCTGCAAGTTAAAGAAATCTATGTATGGTTTGAAACAATCGCCTATAATGTGCTACCAGAAGTTTGACACTTTTGTGTTGTCTATGGGATTTGTGAGATCAAAATCTGATCATTGTGTGTATTAAAAATCTAAAAATGATCATGAGCTTATTATTACCCTATACGTGGATGATATGTTGTTCATAGGAAATAGTAAGACTATGATTTCTGATCTTAAGTCTCAGTTGTCTGCAAAGTTCAAAATGAAAGATCTGGGTGCAGCAAGGTATATTCTGGGTATGGAAATAACTAGGAATAGAATGAGTAGAAAGCTTTGGGTTAGCCAGAGTAAGTATGTTAACATTGTTCTTAAGAGATTTGGCATGAATGATTGCAAGCAGCTAGTTGTTCCAGTTTTGCAGGGAACGAAGCTATTTGTTGAATATTTTCCAAAATCTGCTACTGAGATGGAGGATATGACTAGGGTGCCTTATTCAAGTGTTGTGGCAGTTTAATGTATGCAATGGTCTGTACAAGGCAAGACATTGCCCAAGCAGTGGGAGTACATAGCTGATTTATGGAAAATCTAGGAAGGACACATTGGCATGTTGTGAAAAGAGTGTTTAGATATCTAAGAGGTACTTCAGAATATGCTCTGTGCTACCATGACAACTTGGTTGGATCACAGAGGACTCTCAACATTCATGGATATGTGGATTTTGATTGGGAAGGGGATATTAACAGTAGAAGATCCACCAGTGGATACACTTTCATGTTGAATGGTGGTGCGATTAGCTAGATGAGCAAGCAACAAGTTGTAGTCGCTTTGTCTACAACAGAGGCAGAATACATGGTAGCAACACACACCTACAAAGAAGTTGTTTGGCTGAGTCATTTGTGTTCTGATATTGGTTTTCATGCGTGGTGGATTACTATTTTCTATGGCAGTCAGAGTGTCATTTGCTTGGAAAAAAATCCAACTTTCCATGCCAAGACGAAACATATCGATGTGCAGTATCACTTTGTGAGGGATATGGTGGAGGATGGAAAGGTCTCTTTAGAGAAGGTGGATACTTTGAAGAATGTTGTAGATGCATTGAAAAAGCCAATGAGCACAGACAAGTTCAGTTGGTGTGCAGATTCAATGGGCCTTGGGGCCTATGATCATCAGTAAATTTGAAGTCTAGAGGAAGCTAGTAAGTCTTCATCAAGTGGGAGCTTGTTGAAAACAAGTTCCTCAACTTTTGGCTTGGAACATTTGTTTAAGACTTGGTAGATGTCATTCATTTATGGCTTTTATCGCTCTACCACTAGGGGCATCTCTTAGGGGCACAGTTGCAAAGTTTACTGCCTTACCATGAGCCTCTTTCATTTGGTCTACAATTGGGTAGTGTTACTACCATACCGTGGCGGACTCCTCACTATTCGACAATTGCACGGTGAAGGCTCCACGATCAGTACAGACGGCTACCACCTTGTCGTGGGGTCTCTCTCCCTACTCAATGGTGACACGATGAAGGGCGGCAGTCAGGCAGACAAATGGCTACCTCCTTACCGTGGGGGTTGTTCAAAGAAGGTGTGGTGGTGTGGTGGACCGTGGCAGTTAGCAAGAACATCTACCACCTTACCATGATGGCCTTTCGGCCATGGCGTGATAGCACGATAAGTTGTTGCGTTCGGTTTAGCATCTTACCTCCTTACCAAGGAGGGTTGTGCAAAGCTTAGTGGTGGCATGATGAAGGTGGTGGTCTAGTGGTTGAGTGCCTACCGCCATACCACGGTGGTCTCTTTGCTCGGTTGCGGTGGTGCAGTGTGTATACCGCTAAACTGTGAAGGCCTTGTTTGGGTTGAGAGGTAGTACAGTACACCACATTATCGCAAGAGCTAGTTGATAGGCTTGCGGTGGCATGGTAGAAGGTGGTCAATGCTTCGATGGTAGATTTGACTTGACGGTCAAAGCGATGGATGAGTAATGTTATGACATGTGGCATGATAAGACTTGTTAATTTTACATCCCTGTTGTAAATCAACAATTGATTGGCTGATTGCTTTAAGTGGTGAAAGCATTAACTGCTAGACCCGATTCGGCGGGTGACAGGATCCAATTACAAGAAGCAAAATTAAATGCAAAACGGCCCAATGCGTGATTGTAGGGTGACTTGGATAGAAAGAGATTGGATTTGTCTGTTAGTGATAAGGTGTATATTAAAGACACCCAATTGGTTATTGATTGTAACAAGTAACAGTTCAATGATTGTAAAAGTCACTAAGGTGACGGTGAGAAATTGATTGTATGTTGTAAGAGCATTGTAACAGTGAGTGTTTGAACTGAAGTTTGCTGCTGTGAGCTAACTATCAAAAAGTGAGGTCAATGAACTTTGTATGTAATCTATTTACTATAATACAAAGTGACTTCTCTTAGTGTGGTGGGTTTTTCTCCCGAAAGGGTTTTCCCACGTATATCTGGTGTTATCTCTATATATGTTTTATTTCTATCTTTCTTGTTATACTATGTTTGTGCATCTTAAATGAAAGAAAGTTTTAAATGGTGGGTTTTGCGGTTCTCCTCTAAGGTTTTAGCACTAGGAAAGTGTATTCTCCACCTCTACTTTTTCTTTCACTACACTCATTAAATTATGTTTTAGACCAGGCACAAAATACACATCTAAAATATACTTTTGCACCCCCTGTTTAGTTAGAATGTTGACATTTCCTTTTCCTTTAACTGACACTTTATTGGCATTTCCTAGTGTGACATCAGACTTTACATTTTCATCTAAACTTGAAAACATTTGTAAATTTCCTGTCATATGATTACTACAGCCTAAATCTAGAAACCACGCATCTTTTTCATTTTCTTATGCAACATTAAAAGCCAAAAACATTGTACTCTGTTTTGACTTTTGATTCTGATTCTCTTTTGTAAAATTTGTATTTTTCTTACCATAATCATATTGTTTCTTTCTACGCTCATTCATGTAATGACCAAACTTTTTACAATAGTGACATTGGATTTGAGACTTCTCATACCTTTGACCTTGAGGTTGATTTTGAGATGAAATTGAGCCTAAGTTTTGGTTGTTGCCTCTTCCACTTGAGCTTGAAAGACTGCTTCTTCCACCTCTGTGAAAATTTCTTCCTCTTCCTCTACCTCTTCCTTGGTTGATTGAAGCTTGTGACTTGAAAGCATTCTCTAGTGACGTATTTTTTGATTTGCTCAGCCTGTGTTCGTGAGAAATGAGAGATGCATGTAGCTCATCGACTGAATACTGTGTGAGGTCCTTTGTTTCCTCTATGGTTACATCAATTGTCTCAAATTTTATGGGTAAACTCCTCATAATATTTTCAACCACTCTTTTATCTTCAAGTGTCTCACCATGTGATCTAACTTGATTTACCAGTCCAATGATTTGGGTGAAGAATGAGTCTACAGATTCATTATCCTTCATATAGATTGTTTCAAAATCTCTTCTCAACATTTGTAGTTTTATTGTTTTTACTTTTTCCATACCTTGATAGGCTATTTGGAGAGTATCCCAAGCTTGTTTGGACCTTGTTGTTGCTGAAATCCTTGGAAAAATGCTCTCATGCACTCCTTGGAGCATGAAGAAAAGAGATTTTGAATCCTTTTTTTGTTACCTCTCAACAAATATTTCTCTGCTTGAGTCAAAGCATTGTATGTCATTGCATCAATTGGCTCTAGAAATCCATTCTCTACAAGTTCCAATAAATCGTGTGAGAAAAGTAATTCCCTCATGGTAATTGCCCAATAGTCATTTAATTATCCCCATTAAACTATGCCCAGGATTTGTGGGTTCGTCAAGCTTGTGCTTGCTTCCATTATTTACTGAAACTCTTAAAACAACCCTTGTTCTGAAGAACCTACTCTAATACCACATGAACGCTAGAGGCAGAGGAGCATACATAAATAAAACACACACACAGAGACTATATACCACAACAAATTTAATATTGTGTATATATATCATTCATAAAAGAGTTGCTGCTCAAATTTTGGTACTGCAAAGCATTACTATCACCAGTTTTCCAACTTCACTTCTTCTCATAAAACTTACACAACAAGCTAAATAAACTGCCATAGAAATCACTAAAAAGAGGTGAAATAAAAGTCATTAATTACAATAATACAACTTGAGAGATATGCCCAGATTTAACCATCGAATCACCTTTAAAATTGTCCTCTACATATTAAATTTAATGCAAGTTGCTAGACTGTCATCCACTCAAAAATTCCACTAGAAAAAAAAGATTACCACACTACCGTAGACGAATGAAGAGAGACCTGCGGGACTGCGGGGTCACTGCACCACCGCGAGCAATAGAAGAATGACCTACGGTACCAAGGAAAACTTTAGTGGTGAATAATAGAAATCGGGAGCTCCAAAAATAGTGAATAGTACAAGCTAAAACAAAGAGTGAATCGCCAGGTTTTTACAAAAAATTAATTTCGTCTCGATTAATTCGCCATGTAAATGATGTGTCATTGGCATTGATTCGCCAATAGTTTATACTGTAAAATTTAAAAATATTAATAATATTTGCCAGTAATATTGTGTAATTTCGGAGAATCAAGAAGGGAATCTACTATATTTGTGCCAAGCTCCCAGAAAGACGTTCGATCAAAGATCTGTTTGATCTCCACCATTCACTATTTCCAATAGTTCATGACATACGTCATCATCATTGTATCAGTGGGACATCCCTAAGTGTCCCACCGATGATGTTCACTCACGCCGATAAGGATTCCATACTCCGCCTGGGGTCCACCAAGGCACAGGTACACCACTTGTATAATTCTGGAGAATCATGAAGGGAATCTACAATATTTGCACGAAGCTCCCGGAAAGACATCCGATCAAAGCTTTGTTTGATCTCCACCGTTTACTGTTGCTAATAGTTCATGACATACGTCATCATCGTTGTATCAACGGGACATCCCTAAGTGTCCCACCGATGTTGTTCACTCATGTCGATATTCGCCTATGGAATGAACTTGAAGCCATTTGATTTAAAAACTAATCGATGGTAAAATTTTCAAGTTTCATTTAGTCTTACTTTTCAAGTGAGATTTTTTTTAAAAACTTCATCCGTGTGATTTCCAATGCATTTTCAATAGTGAATTTATACTTGGTGGTCACTGTCCCTGGACCCCGCGAGGGGACATTGGCCCCTTGACCCCCACAATGGGGCTTTGCCCCCTTGACTCCTGCAAGGGACGCTGCCCCTTAACCCCACTGGTGGCTGCCGCCCCCAAGCCCCTACTTCAATATTAAAAAAATATATATAAGGGGCATGTTGGTTCCCAAAAACAATGGTTTGAACCATGAGAGGTTGCCAAGCTCTCACAACACTTTTGGACAACTAATAAGGCCAATTGATGCAATCGTACCTTCTACTCTTCAGGTTCTGCAAAGCCTAGGCAGGTGCACCTATGTGTATGTTGCAGATTTAAGATGTGTTTCCTAGTTGATCAATGTATCCACATTGGCAAAGGGAAGTGGACAGATAAACTTACTACAATTACTCCTACTCCTACTGCACAAATGAAAGGTTTTTTGAATAAATTGTTTCATATGGATTTGTATCTCTGGGTTGTGGCATGATCAATGTCTTCTATCCAGATGGGCAATGGAGTCAAAATGATATGTGTTTCCTCCTATTGGCTTAATTCTAGTTGTTAGGCACTCTGAAAATTCTATGGCTGGCATAAAAATTCACTAAGTCTATGACTTGCATAAACAGTGCTGGAATGTTCCTTTATCAGGTTCTTCTTTAACTATCCAAAAGAAATCTCAAAACCATGTGATTTATCAAGAGAATTTAATTCTGACTTGCAGACACCAGTTTAATTAAATCACACAAAATGAGAATGCATTTTGATAAACCAGGTATATACTTGATATGCTGATTTAAATGATTAAAAGATCCCAAGTTGGAGCGAACCAAAAATAAAGAATATGAATTTTATTTATCACAACAACTGAACACCAAAAGAAATTTACCATTTTAACATATTTTCTCCATTGATTCTACTTCAAGAAAGTTTGTCATTATTTACATTCCAGTCCCTTCTCGGGAAAATTCTAACTCCTACAATCTAACTACTGCCTTCTATCTCTCTACCCCTTTTCTCCTTATTCTTCTACAATAGATTTATACAATAAACTTCAAAGAGTCACAACCCTTCAGTTTTCTGTTACATCCGTTTTACATTCCATGGTGGAAACAAAATATTTAATTAATTTCCTATTGGCAAATTAAATATTTTTACATAATGTTGCACTTAACTTTGCCTTTGATTCAACCTTAAAAGCTTTTAATAAACTTACCGCTTTACTGCGGTCAAACATTTGACCAGCCGCGGTATCACGGTAACTGACCCCACACTGACTGTCGCAACTTCCATCACCCCTTACCACCATCACCTCGGTCTATCCGGCTACTCCCCCTAGTACTACGATAACTGCTAATAGTTATCCTTTGTTGCCATTTCCGCTCACCGTGACGGCTATCCCCATGTCTACCGCGGTCAATGGCTTGACTACCAATGATACCGCGGTAGCCGCTAGCTATTACCTATGTCGCTAACCATTGACCGTCCATCGCACTATCGCGGTGACCATACTAACTATGTGCGGTATAGAGGTAACCGCTAACCGCCAACTATCTTTGCTTGCTCGCCGACTGTTTGCCTTCGACTGCTAACTGTTCACCGCGGCCACCACGGTTTGTCGTTTGACCACGCACGGTACCGTAGTGAGCACTTTATGCCCGCCTATTAACCGCTACCGCCATACCGCAGGCCCCTTTATAGGAGGCCGCGGTAAGGCGGTAAACATATAGAAATGAAAAATTAAGGCAGCGGTAAGGTGTAAAATGAATAGTGAAATGGATGGGGATTGAAATAAACCATTTTCATGAAAAGATAGGAAAATGGTGGATAAAAATGGATTAAATCACTTAGGCTTTATTGGTAAATATGAGGTTTAAATGAAAAAACCCTTAGGATTTTAAAATGGAAATTTTGGTCCTAACAGTGGCTCTTGTTGGGGATGAGTGATTTTTCAAATCACTGCAAGAATCCAGAATATCTGTGGTAGAGCAGACCATGTTAATGAAGGTAATAACAGATGGAGGGAATGAATAGATGAATGATATGAAAGATGGAGCAAATGGAGAATGGAAAAGGATCCTAAACTACTGTACATGGAAAAAATATTTTTTTAATAAGGGAACCTCTGAGAATGTCCATATACTAGAAAACTCAGATCCTCAAAATTATTGTGCATGGAAGTGAATGATTAAAGAGTTTTTTTAGGAATTTTCCATGCACTGGCAATCCCTAATCCTCTGTACCTACCATGGTTCAAAAACTTAAACCATGAGGAATGGCCCTAGGCCACCCCAAAAAGAAAATCCTGCATTTTCCTCTATCATAAAGTTTGTTCTGATCAAAGCTCATCAGGTTTCTTTTGAAACTATCCATTCCACCTACCCTGTAACATGTACTGCCATTGAAAACCTTCAGGAAATCATTGTGTTCAGCCTGATTCATATTCCTTTCACCCCTCTACATTTCATCATTCTCATTATCACATGGAAAATATTCATCACCCTTAGCATACAAAGTTTATCCACTTTCAACAAAACATTCATAGGCATGCTCACTGTCATATGTTGTTGAATGTGCCTGCAACTGCACTGGGACCTGGAAATCTAGATACTCCATGTAGCAACCACAAAATTCAATCTCATCAACATTCTCTAGAACAATCAAATCAGAGCTACTCTCCATTTCTTTTTTATTCTCAGTTGACACTGACACACATTTTTGATTCATACAGTCATCCTTATACATACTTGACTCAACAAATGTTGGACACTCATCATCAATGATATGCAAACCAATATCCTCCTCTTGCAGGCAGAAATTATTTAAATCACATACCTCTTTTTGGACACAAATAGACTTTTGATCAGCTTCAAAGAAATCCTCATACATACTTGAATCAACAAATGCTTCACTGTCAAAACAAATGTAGGCTGGAGCCAAAACTTCGGACTCATCTTTAAGTGCACACTTCTGGTATTCAATAGTTAACAAATTTGAAACTTGCTCACTGCTGAGTGAAAATGTTTCAACCAGATCTCCTGCTATTTCTCTAACTTCTTGATCTCCATATGAACTGCAACAATCATCCTGTTGTAGATCAACATCCACCATTTCATCTTCATAATTTGAGTATTCAATGGATCCCTCATAACACACACTGTCACAATCTGTTATGCAAGAGATATCTTCTATATCTTCATCCTCTTGGCCCTCATAAAAGCCTTCTCCCATGAATTTTGCTTTATCGTTAATTGTGTTATCATGGTATTGATCTGAAAATGAAGGTGCAATTTTTTCATCTTTACTTGCTTTATCACCAATATACTCCTTATGAAGTGTACCTTCAAGAACATCTTCATCTTTGTAGTCCTCCTCCAAGATGCATGATTGACCTTCCATATCATCACCATCTTCCAAGTCTGAAAAATTGTCACTAAAACTCCCAGTAGCACATACTTCCTCTGTTTGTTGCATTGTTTGACCATCCATGATATCCCTATTAGATTCATTATCAATGGAATCAATAAATTTAGTTGTTGCATCCACGACATACAGTTTTGATATCTCTAACCAATACATTGATTCAGGATCCCATGTAATTACAAATTGTGCAACAAATATGGGCTTTGTAGGCCTATGATGAGGAGGTAATTGCATACAGATGTCTACCATCCTCTTGTATAGAGATATTTCATCCTCTCCTTCATATCTCCTTATCTCAAAAAATGTATCTAAGGGGGAAATTCCACATTCTGATTTTGTAATGAAGTCTTGGTTTTGACTATGTACATCATCATCTTCTTCTTGATCATCATCTTTTTCCCCATACTTGCTTAAGAATATTTCTTTCAGATCCTCCCATGAAGATATGCTTTCCATAGGCAAACTTATAAACCATTCCCTTGCACTATCCCTCATAGATCTTGAAAAACATTTCATAATGACATCCTCTGGATAAACTTGAAAGCTGACAATAACAT
Source organism: Sequoiadendron giganteum (assembly GCA_007115665.2). Taxonomy (NCBI): domain Eukaryota; kingdom Viridiplantae; phylum Streptophyta; class Pinopsida; order Cupressales; family Cupressaceae; genus Sequoiadendron; species Sequoiadendron giganteum. Next base: position 20,878,750 of record CM021108.1, on the reverse strand, counting down.
TCCAAAATTGTTATATATGCTCATAAGCTGATTCATTCCACTCTCCATGAAATTTAGGGGTCTGCACAAATATTTTTGTCTCATCGCAGGGGTAAGGATTTGGGTAGCCTTGGATATTACTAAAGTTAAATGGTTTATCAATAATTGAGACAAAATTTGGAGGTCCATATGGGTTTTGGTAGATCATTGATCTTGTTTTAGGAAATGGAAGATGATTTATTTGAGGTAATGGTTGTGGTGTATAGATGTTCTGCTGTGAATAGCACATATTACCTTCATTGTCAAATTCAAGTCCCTCTTGCAACATTTCTTGTTTCAATTGTAGGTTTTTTTGTTCCTAGTATAACACTTGTTGTTTCATTTCTTCTAATTATTTCCTTGTTAGGTGTCTTCTTTGTCCTTCTATCATCTTGAAAAAAAGTTACTGCTCCACGATATTTATGCATTATATATCAAATCAAAAACAGAGTCACCACCTACTTTTTCAAAAGTAGGAAAATGAAATGGATTGCTTTGGTTTGCCCCCCGCGGAATCTTAAAAAAAAAATATGAAATCTTTGTTGACTCTATAAATGGAAAGGCTAAAAATATTCCTGAGTAATCCCCAGCAGAGTCGCAAATTTGTTGGTTCCCAAAAACGCTAGTTTGAACCATAAGAGGTTGCCAAGCTCTCACAATGCTTTTGGCCAACTAACAAGGCCAATTGATGCAATCATACCTTCTACTCTCCAGGCTCTGCAAAGCCTAGGTGGGTGCACCTATGTGTATGTTGCAAATTTAAGATGTGTTTCTTAGTTGATCAATCTATCCACAATGGCAAAGGGAAGTGGACAGATAAACTTACTACAATTACTCCTACTCCTACTGCACAAATGAAAGGTTTTTTGAATAAATTGTTTCATATGGATTTGTATCTCTATGTTGTGACAGATCAGTGCCTTCTATCCACATGGGCAATGGAGTCAAAATGATATGTGTTTCCTCCTATTGGCTTAATTCTAGTTGCTAGGCACTCTGAAAATTCTATGGCTGGCATAAAAATTCACTAAGTCTATGACTTGCATAAACAGTGCTGGAATGTTCCTTTATCAGGTTCTTCTTTAACTATCCAAAAGAAATCTCAAAACCATTGTGATTTATCAAGAGAATTTAATTCTGACTTGCAGACACCAGTTTAATTAAATCACACAAAATGAGAATGCATTTTGATAAACCAGGTATATACTTGATATGCTGATTTAAATGATTAAAAGATCCCAAGTTGGAGAGAACCAAAAATAAAGAATATGAATTTTATTTATCACAACAACTGAACACCAAAAGAAATTTACCATTTTAACATATTTTCTCCATTGATTCTACTTCAAGAAAGTCTGTCATTATTTACATTCCAGTCCCTTCTCGGGAAAATTCTAACTCCTACAATCTAACTACTGCCTTCTATCTCTCTACCCCTTTTCTCCTTATTCTTCTACAATAGATTTATACAATAAAATTCGAAGAGTCACAACCCTTCAGTTTTCTGTTACATCTGTTTTACATTCCATGGTGGAAACAAAATATTTAATTAATTGCCTATCGGCAAATTAAATATTTTTACATAATGTTGCACTTAACTTTGCCTTTGATTCAACCTTAAAAGCTTTTAATAAACTTACCGCTTTACCGCGGTCAAACATTTGACCAGCCGCGGTATCACGGTAACCGACCCCACACTGACTGTCACAGCTTCCATCACCCCTTACCACCATCACCTCGGTCTATCCAACTACTCCCTGTGGTACTGCGGTAACTGCTAACAGTTATCCTTTGTTGCCATTTTCGCTCACCGTGATGGCTATCCCCGTGTCTACCACGCTACCGCGATCACTGGCTTGACTGTCAGTGGTACCGCAGTAGCCACTAGCTATTACCTTTGTCGCTGACCGTTGACTGTCCACTACACTACCGTAGTGACCCTACTAACTGTGTGCGGTATAGCAGTAACCGCTAACCGCCAACTATCTTTGCTCGCTCGCCGACTGTTTGCCTTCGACCACTAACTGTTCACCACGGCCACCGCGGTCTGTGGTTTGACCGCACGCGGTACTGCGATGAGCACTTTATGCCCGCCTGTTAACCGCTACCACCATACCATAGGCCCCTTTATAGGAGGCCGCGGTAAGGTGGTAAACATATAGAAATGAAAAATTAAGGCAACGGTAAGGTGTAAAATGAATAGTGAAATGGACGGGGATTGAAATAAACCATTTTTATGAAAAAATAGGCAAATGGTGGATAAAAATGGATTAAATCACTTAGGCTTTAATGGTAAATATGAGGTTTAAATTGAAAAAACCCTTAGGATTTTAAAATGAAAATTTTGGTCCTAACAAGGCAATTGCATCGACCAACTATGTAAATTCTTAAAGGACAAATTCGCCATTTTAATTAATCTTTTTAGTGATTATTCACTAGGATTCACCACTATGATTATTATTTTTACCAATTATTCATGACGATTTGCAAGGATTTTACAATTTTTTTAATACTGTGCATAAGATTCGCTAGGAAAATTAATATTTTTTTCAAATAAAAGGAAAGATTTGCTAGGATTTTACACCTTTGCTGAGGGGGGGGTTAAAGTTATCCTTGCGCGGTACCATGGGGTCACTGCTCCACCATAAGAGGTTGGAGAAGGAGCTGCAGTATGGCAGTAGACACCGCACCACCGCACGGGACCTAACAAGGAGGCGCGGGACGGCGGTAAACATCGCACTATCACGATGCAGTGAAGAGGGGTGAGCGGTATGGTGGTATACACCGCTGTACCACATGATTCTTGAGAGGAGGTTGCATTAAGGTGGTAGACATCGCTCTACCACACACTGTTGTAGAAGAGGATGTGGGATCATAGGAATCACAGGAAAGAGCGGCAGGAGTTGGGAGAAATTCCAACATCGTCGACCCAGGCTAGATCTTAGGCAGCGAAGGCATTCATTGCAGGTTTATTTTTTTATTTTGTTTTGAATATTTTGATTTGTTGTTGTTTCAAAACATCTTCTCATGACAAGAAATATCGACCAGCACTCCATTATCAGTGTGGCCCCTTCGCCTCCATCGACTTGGTCTTTATCAAATATCTTTGCGCTTCAAACTTGGTTGACATTGCAAGTTGAAGTTGTAGTTGACTACAAAGCCACGCCCTGTTGATCTTATCACCTACCAGGGAAAAAGTTGTGGCATGCACATTCAATAGATTGATAGATTGGAGCTAACTTCTAGGAAAAACATTAGTAGTTTCATGCTAGAGCAGGTTGAAGATATTCTATATAGCCTTGTTCCAGATAGAAGAGCACGACATCGCCAACTTCTTCACGCCTTTACACGAGGCATTGCAGATTGGCTGACCCAACAATTATTTGGTGTGCCTCTTCTTTCCATCGGCCTACTGCTTCCTTCACTAAGTTGTGGCCTCCTCCAGATGTGCTAGCTACCACGATCCCTCATTAGCGGCTCCTCTATCACCCCTTTTGTTGATTTGTAGGCATTTGAATCAAAATTACTTACTGTCTACCACATTAGTGAAAATTTCAATGTAGTTTATTAGTGCAATTATTGTGTTAGTGTGAACAGAAAGTCACAAGCCTCCATTTTCCCTCTACACGGCTTTTGACTCGCTCAATCAACCAACTCGTACTCACACATAGCTTAGTCCCATTTGACTCGATTACAATTTTCAATTTAGCATTGCATAATATTTATTGTTACAATAGTAAAACATATCATTATTCATCGATATTTGTTGTAACAATTCATAGTTAAATTTTGTAAGGAGAATTTTTTGCCATATCTAACAAGTGTTGTACAGAAGGAAGATTTTAACATTTTTTCATAGAATTTGTAAAATCGGGGTTTTTTTTTATTTTGCAATAATTTACAAATCGTAGGAGAGGGGGGAGGGAGTGGGGTGTATCAATTTAATGAGGGTTTTCATTTTAAGCTTTTGTCATTTTATTGAGGTTTGAAAGACATACTTAATCAATGTCTTCTTTATCCACCTCATACATAAACTTGTAAGAACTGAAAACAACAAATAAGTTTGTAAATGCACTCATATAAAGTGCCACAAAAATTGAATGTGTTCCTTAAGAAGAGAATTTTGTACTTACACTTAATTATAAAGTGTAATGGGGGGTTGTGTAGTGCCTTCATTTGCCATCACATCTATAGATACTCATGATTCTTGTGTCATGCATGTGTTGCCTTGATTTTCCATCACAACAATGGATCTGTTAGTATTATTACATTGGTTAACTACTACCGATTACGTTGTCATGATTGGTTGTTGAACTATTTCTTATGTATAAATTTTCCTATGATCAATCAATAATCAATCAAGTATTTACCCCTTCATATGGTATCAGAGCTTGTAAAATCTATGGGCATATGCATCAATGGATAGTTGGTATCCACATGCAGCATGAGAAGAGGAAGATAGAATGGCTTGGGCGGTTGCAGGTCATGTGAAAAGAGCCATTGGGGTGATTCATTGGCATTGGAATTTGTAGAAGAACGTATGTATTGACATCTGCGTTGGAATCTAATAATAGCCTCTATGTTTGAATCTGATAATGGCCTCATTATTGCCTATGTATAGAATCTTTTTTTAGTGTTGGTGTAGACTTGGCATGGGGAACATAAGAGTAGAGTAGTGAAGCAGAGAACAAGGCATTCAAATCTACCATGCAAATGACAGTTACAAAAAAGAGAATATGTAGATTGGTGTAAGAGTATTGAGGCATGTTTCAAGTGATGGGTAGTTATTTGACAATGACGTTTAGGAAATAATGGCACTTGAGGGAGGTTATAAGTTTTTTTACCATCTAATAAAGCACTGCATTCTTATTAAACAATCTTTTGAGAATTTTTCAATTTCATTTCATTTTTGAAGAGTATCTCAAGAGTTCTTTATTACTCTCTTGGCTTTCTGCAATCCATCATGAGTTTTATCTGAGCTTATATATGAATCTATATTTTTCTCTAACTTGTTTAGTCGTCTTGGCCATTCCTTTATCTCCTATATGCTTTGAATTGTGTAACATCCTTAATGCATTACTTCTTATATCCTTCTATTTGCTTTCATAAAAATTCTTATCTTGTTGTGATCCACAGTTCTCCACGAAGGATTTTCCCTCCTAGTGTTACAAGTTGTTGAGGGCATGGCATTTTGTAATGTCCCCACTTTAGCAGTTGACCAAGTGTGTGTGTGTTAGCCTTGTTCTACATGGTCCCAAGGGCTAACGAAGGGTTTAAGGAGATCGTAGAGTGTTTTGGCCTAGTCATTTCCAGTTTGGGCCAAAACGAAGTTGATTTACTCAGTTTCAGGCATACTTACTATTTTTAGTAAGTTAGTAGGACACAGTGGAGACCAATTTTGGTGTTTGGATTTGATACTCCTCAGTGAGAGCTTTTCGACGAGCTATCACTCGCATTATTCGGAGTCCAATTGCTAATACATTTTAATGCCTGAAGTTTTATTAAAGTAACATTTAATTTAATTGTAAAATATTAAAGTGTTACTTTAATATTTATTTTATGGGGATGTGTACCCAAGGGAGACATAAGGGGATACTTTAATATATGTTTTATATTGCACATCTTTTATCCCACATTGCCCATGAGAGTTGAGTCGACCCTTGGAAATAGAATAAAAGGAAGCATTTATGGCTTCATTAGATATGTTGAATATGAGAAGAAATTGGTGTGTGAGTTGCAAATCCATTCTTGGCATTAGAGGACATCTATCCTCTCTTGTGACATTCTAGACGTCATTCCCTTGGGGTTTGGCCTTTGGAATCTATTGCTATCAGCTCCATTAACAGGCAGATTGGGGGTTTCGTTCTTATCTTCCTCTCTACTTGTCTGGTGCTTATGTCACTTTGAGGGAATGATTTCAAGAAGATATTGAACCATTTGAGGGTAGATTATAACAATACTGTAGCGCAACACTATTCATGTATTGTAGCATGGCACTATTCACGCTACTGTAGCATGACACTATTCACAGCACTATTCACGGGTACTATTCATACCACTGTAGCAGTAGATTTTGTAAACATTTGATGAAAATTATAATGTTGTATAAATTCATGAGTTGATAAATTGCCATGTATTTGCTTCTTATTGAAATAATATTTTACCAACAGTAGTCAGTTTCCAGATTGCATATTATTGTAGTTTCCTTCTTGTTCATGTTGTGTGTTTTCAAGTTTATGCCAAAACATAAAACAAACAAACAAATGTCTCATTTTCGGAAGTCATAAGGGAATTAAACATTAAATAGAGAAATAAGTTGGATGCAAACTGTTTGTCAAAATTCCTTTCAGCAGTTGGTTTAGTCTTTTGGGGCATTCAGGGGTGTCCATTACACATTTTGGATTGTTGTGCATAATACGAAACCCCTTAATGTTTGATGTGTCAGGAGTTATAGATAGATCTGGTACTCTACCTTTGCATTCTTTAATTCTATGCCCTTGTAAACTCCATAGAGAAGGCCTATCATGAGAAGTTTCCTATTACCTTTGAGTCTTCTTCAATGATGGAAAAATGTGATCTTTGTCATGAAAGTTTCATGGTATGTTGTTTGATGTATAGATGGGATATTGTACCCAAGGATGTGAATTTTTTTGCTCTATTAAGATTAAGAGGGTCATTTATTTTGTTGGTTGGTGTCCTACTTGGTTTAAGTATGGTATCAATTATCAACCCCAATTGTGGTTCCTGGAGGGGATCTTGCCAAGGTCCATTTAGTAGTTAGTATAATATCTAACTCCATAGGTGTTGTTGAGGTCTTCTTTCACATTGATCACAAGTTTAATCTCATGTATGCCAAGCATGCTTTTGTGAGCTAGTATGTTGGTGAGGGTATGGGACAAGGAGAGTTATTAGAAGGACAAGAAGATAAGGATTCATCAAATGATAAAGCTATTATTAATGTTTCTTTTGGTGGTGCTAATTTTTCATTAGTACTATAAACCTTCACTTATTAGAGGTGGGTGGCACCAGAGGATGGAGGAATTTCCATCATCTCAAGTTAGCTTCTTGCTTTGAGATGATGCTTTTCATGAGAAGCATTTTTTGTTTTAGTTTCTTTATTTTCCTTGTTGTTGCTAAAAAATTTGAAGAATACATATATTGTGAGTTTGGTTTCTAGAGACAGGTAAGGGGTTTGGTGTTGAGCTCACTATGGATGGTTGTCTAGCAAGCACTCGAGGTTGTGATTAGAATTATACCCTTCTGAGGGTCATTAGACAACTTGTTGGAGCCATATGTTTGGAGAGCTCAATATGGATTTTCAAATAATTCAGGAATTTGTGACTTGGGAGTTCATGGGAGGAAGAACTCGGTAATTCAGCTAGGAGCTACACCTTATGAGGGTTAAGAGACAGCTTCATGGAACTCTGCCTGATTCAAGATTTTTTTCTTGAAGGAAGATCTTAACAAAGATGTATATTTAAATTTTGTAATCAATAAGTTTTGTTATGTAAGCCTTAAGGGGGTGTTCCTTGGAAAATTGGATAAGATATTTTAGGGGATACATTTGTAGGAACAATGTAATAAGGGGGGAATGCTAGCATTGAGCAAAGGAAATAACTAATCAATGAGCATTGTTTGAAGGAAAAATATTACCAAAGAGAGAGTAGCCAAATAAGGCACCACCACCATCAAGAGGAGACACAAGAATTTGATAAGGGGAAAAAGCAAGAAAAAACCCCAATATTATGAACGGGGGGAAAATGCCTAAGAATGATACAAAGAGAGAGAGAGCACTTAAGCCTTAAGCTCGCTTTCTTGAATCTTAAAGAATGAGAGGAGAGGCACCTCAATAAGTAGAGGTGAGAAGGAGGAGTTAGAATGTAACTCCCAACTCAATGAATGACACCATTAATCTATGTGTGTGCAAAGTCTCACCTCTTAAGGAGGTGGTTACAAATATTCCTTAATAAAGCAATTAAAAAAATAAGTCATCCTCACACATGTGTGAGAAGACAAAAAGACAAAATACTTGTAGGGATTCCTTTGGAATATTCCTACAAGTTAATAAATAATTACAAATAAAGAATAACCTTTACCAAGTAAAGATTAATCTTTTAACATCCCCCCTTAAGCTTTACTTGGGGAGGTTATATCAAACCCTTCAATGGGTTGTAATCTAAGATTTTTACAATGAAAGAGAAATTTATCTTTACAAAGAGATTTGGTGAAAATATATGCAACTTGATCTTCACCTTTACAATACAAAAGAGAAATTTGCTTGTATTCAATTTTCTCTCTAATGAAGTGATGTTGAAGAGCAATGTGCTTGGTCCTTGCATGAAAAATTGGATTCCTAGCCAAAGTAATAGCACTTTTATTATCACAATATAAAGGATTAGGATCCTTTTGAGGTAGACCCAACAAGTAATCTTCTTAGCCATAGTGTTTTTTTAGATGCATTTGTACAACCTTTATATTAAGCTTCTCTGGAACAAAGAGAATTAGATTATTGTTTCTTACTATTCCATGAGATTTCACCTAATCCAACAAAGAAACAATAACCACAAGTGGATCTCCCATCATTGGGATCACCTCCTAAATTTGAATCAGTATAACCCTTTAAAGAAAAATCACAATTTACATCATAAAAAAGACCAAGATTAAGAGTACCTTTAACATATCTTAAAATTATTTTTGCAACTTTAAAATGATTTTGTTGTGGTTTAGACATAAATCTAGAAACCAAACCAACACTATAAGAAATATCAGGTCTTGTAATCTAGCTAGATAATTTAAACTTCCTACTAATTGCCTATATAAAGTAGAAACAAAAGGAATTTCCATATCAACCATTAATTTTGTTACTAATTCACAAGGATTAGAAACACACTTTCAATCATTCATTTTAAATCTATCTAAGAGATTTTGAGCATATTTATGTTGAGAAAGAAAAATACCTTTAGGTGTTTTCCAAATTTGCATACCCAAAAAATAATGTAAAAAACCTAAATTAGTAATTTGAAATTGTTGATTAAGTTGAGACTTAACATCACTAATCAAATTGTTAGAGCTAGAAGTTAGAATTAAATCATCGACATATAAAATAATAATTATATCATTTTCACTATGCTTGATATATAAATTTGGATCATTTTTACTTCTAATGAAACCTTGAGATAGAAAGAAAGCATTGATTTTGGAATAACATTCTCTAGGAGATTGTTTTAAACCATAAATTGATTTCTTCAATTTGCAAACAAGATGTTCATTACCTTTCTTAATGAAACCCAAAGTTTGAGACATATCAATTTCTTCATGTAAATCACCATTTAAAAAAGCACTTTTAACATCCATTTGACCAATAGGCCAATGCATATGAGAAGCTAAAGCAAGAACTAATTTAATAGTTGGCATTTTAGCTACCGGAGAAAATGTTTCATTATAATCTAAGCCTTCAATTTGAGAGAAGCCCCTAGCAACTAATCTAGCTTTAAACTTACTAACTTCATTATTTGCATTAACCTTAGTTTTATACAACCATTTGCATGAAACAAGATTCTTACCTTGAGGTAAAGGAACTAAATCCCAAGTATTATTAGCAATTAAAGTGACATATTCTTCTTGCATAGCCTTTTTCCAATGAGGTTGATCTTTAGCTTGTTCATAAGTTTGAGGATCATTTTGAATTCATAATACTAGACATCAAAGCATAATTACAATAATTTTCCTTTCTAGTCTTAGATTTATTCATTCTAGCTTAAATATCCTCACTTTCTTGCATTAAATTTTTAAACCATTCAGGTTTTCTCTTAGATGTAGGAGTATCATCACTAGAAGAAGAATCATGAGGAGAAATTTCAACATTTTCATCATCGCTATCAATATGAGTAAGAGATGCATTAGGAGGGTTAAGAGAAGATTCAACTTGAGGATTATCCTCTACAATAATAACTTTATTTGGAGAAGATTCAACAATATGCACTTTAGAACAATCATGAATACCATTTTCAATAATGCATACATCTCTAGCAACCTTAACTTTGTTAGTAAGAGGATTATAAACTCTATAAGCTTTAGAATGTTCATCATAACCAACAAAAATATGATAAGAGGATTTAGCATCTAATTTTTGCCTCTTTTGTTTAGGTTTGTGAACATAAGCAATTGAACCAAAAATCCTTAAATGCTTAAGATTGGGCTTCCTACCAGACCAAGCTTCTTCAAGAATTATATCCTTTAAAGCTTTAGTAGGATTCCTATTAATAATGAAATTAGCACAAAACATAGCTTCTACCCAAAATTTATAAGACATATTTTTAGCATGTAACATACATCTAGTTATTTCAACAATAGTTTTATGCTTCCTTCCTGCTACACCATTTTGTTGAGGTGTATAGGGAATAGTTAGCCCATGCTTAATAGCAAATTATTTCAAACAGCTATTAAAAGCATTATTTTCCATTATCAATTCTAAGAATTTCAAGTTTAAAACCAGATTGCCTTTCAACAAATTTATGAAATTCAGAAAATATATCAAGAACTTGATCCTTACTATGAAGAAAATAGATCCAATTTCTTCTTGAAAAATCATCAACAAAATTGAGTGCATACCTTGATCCTTGGATGGAGTTATTCTCCATGGGTCCCAAAAGGTCATTATGAAGTAGGTGCAACTTATGAGTTGCCCTCCATGATTGAGCATGTAGAAAGGGCTCCCTATGCATCTTACCACTCATGCATCCTGTGCATACAATTTTAGATGGAACAATACTAGGCAATCCATCTACCATTTTAAGTTTTTGCATTAAAGCAACATTGTTAGCATTTATATGACCAAGTCTTTCATGCCAAACATTGAAATCAATGGTAGATAATAAAGAGCATCTAGATTGAGAAAACTCATAAAATTTGAACAAATTATCATTGTCTAACTTAGCATTAGCAATGAATTTGTTTTGTTTTGGATCAATAACATAGCACATATCTTTATAGAATTCTATTTTATAATCTTGAAAAATCTTAGCAACTGAAAGTAAATTAGTCTTTAATTCAAGAACATATAAAACATCATGCAATTTACAATTAGGAACATTCACATCACCAATTGCTTCTACTTTACAAGTATAATCATTTTCAAGTTGAAGAGGAACATTAGACAAATCAAGTTGCATAGACTCAAAAACTTCTTTATGTGAAGTAACATGTTGAGATGCACCTGAATCAATAACCCATTCAAGAGGTTGAGAAACATTAAAACTACATGTAAAAGCATGTCTAGATTGATTAGCGTTGTTATGAACCTTATTATTATTAGGTTTATTTTGATGTTGATTATTTTTCTTCATAGGCGTTTTCTCATTTCGCTCCTTAAAATAAGTATTTTGCCAATGACCATCCTTATTACAATAAGTGCAATGTGGTTTCTTAGAAGAGTTAAACTTTCTAGGATCTTTGACATTATTATAATGAGGTTTGGAATTATAATGTTGTTGTTTAGAATGAGATTTAAAAAAATTCTTATGATTAGACAAAAAAGCATGTTCATTAGACTTAAGATTTCCAAACTAAATTAACTTAGCTTCTTCTTGTCTTAATAAATCACGAAAAATATCATAAGTTAAAATTGAGTAGCTAAAGAAGGAATAGCTAATTGAGCATGAATATTAGTAATGAATTGTTGAAATTGCCTAGGAAGAAACTTTTTAAGAATAAGATGAATTAATCTAAGACTATCTAATTTTACTCCTAAACCATGCAATTGACTATTTAAAGCATCAATTTTTAATAAAAATTCATCCATAGATTTAAAATCAGAATACCTCAAATCTTCAAGTTGATCTTGAATTTAATTTTTTCTTGATTCATTTGAACTATCATAAATGGTTTTGAGTTTGTCCCATGCTTCATAGTCAGTTGTACATGTCCCAATTTGAACATAAAGTTCAGGTGACATGGAGATACCTATGAGGCCAAGGGCTTCCTCGTTTTTAAGATTCCATTTTTCGATTTCATCTTTGGATGCAAACTAGTGGTGATTTCAAATGCAATCCAGCTAGGATTTGTAATTCTCTAAGAGGTAGCCAACCTCTATACTAAAGAACCATAAAGGCCAATGGCCAACTGACAAGATTCAGTCAAAGACTGACATCTCCTACACTTCTGGCTCTGCAGGACCAAGGTGGGTAAACCTACACAATGTTTAAAGATTAATTCAACCATACACACTGACATTTCTTTTTATAGAAGATAATTCCCAATGAAAACACACTAAGGGAGGCATTAAAAACTTCAAACTTTGTTAAATTCTTAGTAACTCAACCCTCTCTCAGCCATTGGAAAGCAAGACAAACAACAAGCTAAACAGTAAGATTAGAATGATTTTGCAATTATAAAATATTCTTGAGATGCACAAACTGAAAAATAGATCAGTGCCAGTTTTGGGCCATGGAGTCAAACACATAAATGAATTCCCCAGTAAATAGACTTCAATCAGTGGATTTAAACTATTAATGCTTTGCATCAACTATTAGTGTCTTCAACCAACAATCCTTCTCTCATTATCAATCAGATTCTCATTATCAAATCCCGTCTACACACCTAAAATCACAATCACCTGCTCAAAGCATTTTAACCATTTCTTTGAAACAGAACAATGAACAGATAAAACAACCTCATGAAACTTGAGATGATAAACTCAAAGACACTTTGTATTATTGAATTTATATGACTAAAAGTGTACAAATATGGAGACAATTTGATGACATTCATGAATATGGAAACACAGGTTCATGATGTTAATTACATAAACTGGTTGTATTTACTCACGAATTCAGAAAATTACAGCTTACAGACTCAAACAATGACTTAGAAATTATAATTCTCTATCTACCCAGTCTAATACAAAAACTCAGAACCCTTTACAATGAGAGAATAATAGAAGATATAGAAGAAGAGAAGCATGTAGGAGCAGCCCTAAATTCAATCTGGAATTGCCATCTAGAAGCTCCATTTACCGTTGATCAACTAAAAGGAATATTTCCTCCTTCTTCCTTTGCAGCAACAAACTTATTCCCTCAAAAACAACATTTTCTCATCATTGTCCAGCAACAGAAAATCAGCCCATGTGGAGATTCTCATCATTTTATCCAGCTGCTCAAAATATCCTCTTTCTCATGAAAATTATGTTTTTGCCTTTTATTTGCTGCAGCAATACATTAGCAAATAATAAACTTTGTTTACAAAGTGAATAAATTCACTTTTCAGCCCAACACAGAATATTTAAACATAAAGTGAATAAAATGAATATTAAATTCACTTTGCTTATGCCCCCAAGTATGTAAAATTCATTTTACATGATACCCATGGTGAATATTTAAATTCACTTTGTCCAATGAAAATATTAAAATATTCTCACCCCCATGGATAAAAATACTCCACCCCCATTCACATTTTACATTCTATAGTGAACATTTAAGATTTCACTTTGGGCCATTGAATATATCTTTATGTGCATTATTTTATCTTCCATAAATAAAATTTCTCCATTTAAAATGTTTTCCCAACAATCACTTAAACTATTTCACTAGTAAAATTACCCCTCACCATGCATTTTAAAAATAAAATTTTCTTGGCAAAAAAAATATTCACCCACAACAGATTTAACCTTCACCATCCATTTAAAATGCATAGCCCAATTAAAGTGGAAAATCACTTTTGGGTAAAAATTATTACCCAAGCTTCTCCCATGCCTTCAAAACTTATTGGGCCCACATCCATGCTCGCACACCTTGCAGCTTTTAGGCAACGTCATCAAAACTCCTGCGAGGCTTGCTAAAAAGGGTTGAAAATGCTTATGCCTTATTTCACCTGAGCCCACCCCGTTTTTAACCAAACACCATTTAATTTCGAAAAAATCAAAATGGCTCCTCCCGCAATTTCTCCCACACCTCACAAGAATTTTGATGGCGTCATCAAAATCTCACGAGGTCAGTGAGGTTGGCCCAAATTTCATTTATTGTTTACTCGGTCATTGGTGTTATCCTCTGTACTTGGTTGCCATTCACACCTTGTGCTCGAGCCTCCCTCTGGTTTGTGCCCTCTGAGAATGGGTCCATTTCTCCTCTGATAATGGCATGTTTCCCTCTTGATTCATTTTGTGCATAACCAGCAATCATGGCATTTCCCGAGACCACACACCTGCGCTGATTGCATTTGTGTTCCCTAAGAGTGGGATGTTCTGTTATGTTTAAAACTCTCCTCCCTCACATGGCGCGGTGATCATCCACACCCTACAGCTGTGTGTGCGCCCCTCTTCACCTATTGGTTGTGCCCTTCACCTTGTGGCTAGTGCACCTCTTGTGCTTCCTTTGTTCCACCATGCGCGCCCAGTGTAGTCTCCCATTTGCATTGATTCTCCCTGCTCGAAGTCACACCCCATTGAGACCTCCACGCACTGCCACTTGCATTTGCATACAAATTTCTAAAGCCTGTTCAACAAATCCACATTGCGCAGCATTTAAATAGAATTTCCTGATACATGTGATACATTTCCACAACAGGTAAAAACTCTCTCTTCGTGGTGTGTGGCTGCTTCATTTTCTATAGAGTTTCTAATGCACTCTCAACATATCCATTTTCTTGAAATCCTTTTAATAAATGTGTTTTATGCACTCTCCTGTCCATGCTTCCAATTTATGAGTATATGTCTAGCCAGGCTCTTGTCAATAAGTCCACTCTGTATGTATCCTACTCTTATTGCGCCTCCTTTACATGGCACGGGCTAGGAGGGAGGACACTTCAGCCAACAATTAAAATTGTATGAAACTTTCCAAAGCCTCTGCATTTCCTTAAATGGGAATGACCATAGGTTGCCATATTCAATGAAACAGGGCACTCCAACTTGTTGATTGCCATAAAATCAGGCTTGTGCATAGATAACTGTAGCCGGGTTGAATAATTTGAAGTTTGCTTGGGTGGCTGCATAGGCATATGGAAATTAGCTGAAGTTGTTGGAATATCAAAATGTCTTCCTCTCTTTTCATCCAAGCGAGATATCTTGGATTCATGTGAGTTTTCCAAAAAGTCTACACTGATCTGAAGTCGATCTTGCAATAAATGATTACTGTTTGAAGTTGAGGAATCCCTCTTTTTCCCAAAGGACCTACTATCGACCTCTTGTCTTATTAAAGGAACCCTTGTCACCACGTGCTAGAAGCCCAACACTATTACCCCAAATTCAAATGGATCTTACTTCATGCCCAATTTGTGGCAGTAAGTAAATATGCATCTACATTACCATTAAATCTAACCAAAATTACCATGATGAAAGATTTTTCTTTTCAGCATCATGTAATCACTTAGAAACTTATCAAGACTGAGGCACATTGTGACTTTATCCATGGTGAATGACACTACTTCGTTCAAGTCAATTGAATAGACTTATAGTAATAACAACTGGGAATCCATTGATGGAATAGTATCTTACAATTCATGCATTTTGCAATCGTTAATATCCTTCAACAGATTACAATGCAACACTTACAACCTCATGATTGTGCAAAGCATGTCAGGCTCCATGTGGGTTCGGCTAAAAAAAAAATTCCCTTTCAAACAAGTTTTGAGCTCAAATTCTCCAACACTACCTTTTGAATACTTCTGAAGTTGAAAAATGAACTAGGTCTTCATTAAAATATGCTTTCTGGTACATTTGGAAAATGGGCAAAACTGACCCAGTGGGCTCTGGAATCAATCTGGGAAACCAGCCAAACAACCACGTGAAGCAATGGGAAGTTGCAGACATGTAGACATTTGACCCGAGAATACAGTGTAACAAATAGCTTGGGAAAAGGAAACCTAAGGAACTGGATATTAATTGACAAATTTGTTGAGTCAGGCTTTTCTGAAACAATAGCTGTTTTGCACCAATTAAAACTGACTTAACTACCAATTTGCAAAAATAGCAAATCAACTCCTAGCGAGCTTCCATCAGACATAGTGGAACATTAAGATACCCTAAACACGTGTGCAAAAGGAATTTCTTTGAAACATCATTGATCAAAAGTTATTAACGATCAAAGTTGACCACTAAGAAAGGTTGTCACGAATGTAGATGTGAAACTAGACAATTTGCATTCGGTTTTGATCTGCTAAAAATAGCAAATCAGATCATGAGGCTATGAAAACTGACACCCAAGATCATCTTGATTTGGAGAATACAGAACAACATTCATTCTGACATGACAGTTAACTGGTTGTGAAATCCAAGCTCAAACGGGAAGCAACTTTGCAGAACTAAACGTCTGCAAACAGCAAAACAGTGTGAAAACCCTCCAGCTTCACTTTTCGAAACTCTAACAAAACTCATTGTGGGAAGTTGAAAACTGACATACCTGCTCACATAGGTCAACTAAATATGTCTGCGAATGGGTTTTGCATGACAATCAGCAGGCTTCAAAATACAAGCCTCCAAAGTGGGTTACTCGGATTGATTTATCAAGTGCACTTCTGAAAGTGCAGAAGCAAAATTTGGAATAGGCATCTCAAATTTGCAAAATTTGAGAGTGCCATCAATGGCTTCGATTGGGGATGTATTCCCCCTGTGGGCATAGAAAAATTCTAGATCTCTAGAGAGTAAACCAAAAGTTGAGTCCATCAGGTGTCCTCAAACTGCTCCTTTATTCATCTTATTTTTCCACTTCATTTGGTGACTCCGGGTCACCAAATGAAAAAAGGGAATCAACATTTACCTCTGTCAAATACAATTTTGTAGAAAGAGTTTATCCCCCTCAATCTATGCTTGACTTTGTCATACCACAATAACGTAGGTGACCTTCTTCTTACAAGCAGAAAAATGTGGTGACCACTGAAATTTGCCTGATTACAAACACTGCCGCTGACATTCTTCACAACTTTTCTGAGCATACTGCTGCCAATAAAATATCTGTCATTATTTATTGTATACTCTGTCTTAAACTGCAAGCTTTCATCATCACATGACACATATGTGTTACATTCATCATATGTAATATGCTCAGATTGAAAATAACATTTCATGTTATTCATCTCATTGTCATGTTCTATAAAAATACCTTCCAGCTGAACTGGAAACTAAAAATATTCAAACTCCTCCATGTAGTTGACACCAGGATATTCAACCTTACCTAACACACTTGTTTCAAATGTAAAACAGTCATAAGAGGTGCCCTCAAGGAGTTCATCAAATTATTCATCTACTTGCTCGACACCACATTTCAACCATGTGTGAAATGTATCATTGGAACTCTCAGCAGAGAGTGGGTTATTTCTCCACCAATAGGTTTCATCATTTCGCATCTCTAGTGAAGATGGAGGCTCATAAAACAATGGATTTTCCATTATATTCATTTTTGACATAAGAGCCTCAGCCTCCTCAGCATGAAGGTCCAAATCCTTCAAGTCATCATTGCA
This sequence comes from Sequoiadendron giganteum, assembly GCA_007115665.2. NCBI lineage: Eukaryota > Viridiplantae > Streptophyta > Pinopsida > Cupressales > Cupressaceae > Sequoiadendron > Sequoiadendron giganteum. Next base: position 20,861,287 of record CM021108.1, on the reverse strand, counting down.
CTCAAACTCACTGTAGTCACTAGTAGAGTAGATAGATACATCTTCAATATTATTTCCATTATCAGATTGCTCAATACACACATCTGAAACTTCTTCTATGTCCACATAATCTGAGAGTGAAATCATATCCTCTGCATCTTGCATGCTAACATTATCCTCATTTGATATGAAACTTTTCAAGTCTACTTCATTCAAGCTAGTATGGCCAGCATAAGAAAAATCAGCATGATCACCCTTATTTGCATGAACATGCCCCATGATATTAAGCTCAGTATTGACAAAGCTTTCAACCTTGGTAATATTGTAATCAGGACTACACGGTTCTAGCATACTAAATGATGAATACATTATCTCATCATCACTCTTTTCTTCAAACAAATTACCAAATTCATCAGACCCGTAGGACTGCAGATGGACCCTCTCTGTGATCTCATAACTAGAACAACTATTATTTATATTACATAGTGTGATGTGCCAAGCATCTGAAACTGTTTCCACCATTTTATCAGTTGTTTTATGTAGCATATTTAAAACTTCATGACTACAATCCATACATGCATACATCACATTATTTGGATTCTCACTAAACTGTTTCCCATCAACATAAGGAGTAGTCACAACTTGGAACAAATCTTCTTCACTCACATCATTTGAGTCATATGATTGCACTGCACATTGATCATCCTTCTAATGTAGAGCTGACACTTCCATCTCTGTCTCATACAAGCAGCCATGAGAAACAAAAGCATAAACAAGTTCATCACCTTCTTCACCATTCCCATCACCATGTGAATGATCAGAAAACTAAACACACAAATGTTTGTGTTCAAAGTCTTCATCATTGACAGAATCAACAAACTCCATTAATGACAAATTTGAATTACATTCCAAGTTTGCATCAAATGCAATTGGATCCTTTACTTGTGGACATGTGATTTTATGAGCAATTATGTCCTTACATTCTTGAGGTGAAGAAATTTCCTCCATATCATCATCATAAGAGCATTCATAATCAACAAAAGAGTAATCAATTCGACCTTCATCTGCATCCTCATCACAAGAAGACTTATCACTACATAAACCATGCTCATATTCCTCATAGTAGGTTCTTGAACTTTCATCTTCAATGTCTTGATTACTGATTTGTGAGGAGATGTTTTCAACATTTGCATTATCTTTACAAACCAAATCATGACATGGAAAGATGTCATGTATCTCTTCTATTTTTTCATCATTCAAGGTATTACAAGAAAAAAATTCATAAATACTTATTTGTTCATCATACCATTTATCTTCCTCTTCATTACTACAAGGATCTGTGCATGTGCTGATTGTAAACTGATTACAATTAATGTCCTCATTCATACAATAGATATCTTCATTTTCTGACACATTCTTATGTATCATGTTCTGACTTTCTTGAAACAAACAGCTACTACCTTCATTTTGAGACACCATAGTTTGATGACATTCAACATGGAGATCATTAGGATCTGCAGGTCATAATGATGGAGAAATTGGAGCAGCAGCATCATTACCCTCTTGAAAAACACTTTTATTAACTGATCAATGAGTTATATTTTCCTGAGGTGTGTTAGGATGACCAACACTCACAGCCCTATGTCCTTTCAGCATTGAGTATCTCAAATTGTTCTCAATGTCTATAGCCATCTGATATGCTTAGTGCAGGGTTGTAGGCTCTTTATCCCTCAACAAATAACTCATCTTTTTGTCAAATGCTCCTAAGTAGACAACCAAACATTCAGCATCATTTGGCCTTATGTTCTCCGGGATCTCTCTTATGATCATTGAAAATCTGAGATTAAAATATGGTACTGACTCATCTTTTCCTTTCTCCATGTTCATGAACCTTTTCCTTATCAAAACAGGGTTAATCCTCTCTCCAAACTGTTCCATGAACACTCCCTTGAGCTCTTCCCATGAATGAATGGAATAGGTTGGTAAATAAGAGAACCACTCAAGCTTGCATCTCCTCTCAAGGACTGAACAAATAACCTCATGATCACATCCTCGTGATCAATCTCATAATCATTCATCACATTTTTGAACTCTTGCAAATTTTTACTTATTGATTTAGCCTTATCACTAATGAACCTTGGTAACTTATTTTTGAATTTCACTGGAATATCATTTGAGTAACCACTAAGGCTACTGAAATTGATAGCTTTGTACCTTCCAGTGCTGAAACCTCTTTGACAATCTGGTTGGGGCTGATCACAAATAATAGTTCCATTTGGAACCATACTAGGATGCATGTATTGGGGCATCTTGATATGCCTTTTTCAAATTTCACATATCAACTCTACAGTTGATCATTCATTGCCCTATTTATACCTTTCATAACAATCTTAGAATACCATAATGCATGATTCAAATGCATTTACACATAATATCTATTTAGTGGGCAAAGTTAGAACAAACTTACTTCTCCAACAAAATACATAGGCTGTAAATTACAATTCAGAAGTATGCAATCAAAGTATTACTATTCTTTCCCTCTTTTAGTGCTAATCACTCAATAGGGAACCAAAGTTTTTCATAAAATGTTCAAATATGGTTTTCATATACAATTTTCTTGAAAACCAAGAATGAGGAATACCTAGAAACTTTGCAACTACTGCAAGTTGTCGTCCTGACTGGAAATGTTTGTAGATCTATAACTTTCTTCAAATTTTCATAAGGCTCTATCAAACAGAGTCGCCACCTCTTTTCACAAAGGACTGAACTTCAAGCCGTATGAAGCTCCTTTACACATAAAATTTCTTGATTTCCTTTCCACCAACAAAGCACCACAGATTACAAAACTGTTCAGGTTCACTGCAACAAATTCTTCTCCAGGGTTGAAATCCTTCAAACTTGAACAAAGTTTAGAATGGCAAACACTAATATGACTCTATAACCATCTGCAACTAGAAATTCAAAATCTTCCCCAACAGATTCACCATTTTGTTGGTTATTTAAAATGCCATCCAGCTAGGATTAGTAATTCTCTAAGAGGTAGCCAACATCTATATTAAAGAACCACAAAGGCTAGTGGCCAACTGACAAGATTCAATCAAAGACTGACATCTCCTCCACTTCTGGCTCTGCAGGACCAAGGTGGGTAAACCTACACAATGTTTAAAGATTAATTCAACCATACACACTAACATTTCTTTTTATAGCAGATAATTCCCAATGAAAACACACTAAGAGAGGCATCTACAACTTCAAACTTGGCTAAATTCTCAGTAACTCAACCCTCTCTCAACCATTGGAAAGCAAGACAAACAACAAGCTAAACAGCAAGATTAGAATGATTTTGCAATCATAAAATATTCCTCAGATGCACAAACTGAAAAATAGATCAATGTCAGTTTTGCGCCATGGAGTCAAACAAATAAATGAATTCCCCAACAAATAGACTTTTATCAAAGGATTTAAATTGTTAATGCTTTGCATCAACTATTAGTTTCTTGCACCAGCAATCCTTCTCTTATTATCAATCAGATTCTCATTATCAAATCCCATATGCACACCTGAAATCACAATCTTTTAATCAAATCATTTTAACCATTTCTTTGAAACAAAACAATGAACAGATAAAACAACCTCATGAAACTTGAGATGATAAACTCAAAGACACTTTGTATTATTGAATTTATATGACTAAAAGTGTACAAATATGGAGACAATCTGATGACATTTATGAATGTGGAAACACCTTCATGATGTTAATTGCATAAACTGGTTGTATTTACTCATGAATTCAAAAAATTACAGCTTACAAACTCAAACAATGACTCAGAAATTACACTTCTCTATCTACCCAATCCAATACAAAAACTCAGAACCCTTTACAATGAGAGAATAATAGAAGATATAGAAGAAGAGAAGCAAGCAGGAGCAGCCCTAAATTCGATCTAGAATTGCCATCTGGAAGCTCCATTTACCGTTGATCAACTAAAACAATTATTTCCTCCTTCCTCTCCAGCAACAAACTTATTCCCTCAAAAACAACATTTGCTCATCATTTCCCAGCAACATAAAATCAGCCCATGTGGAGATTCTCATCATTTTATCCAATTGCTCAAAATATCCTCTTTCCTGTGAAAATTATGTTTTTGCCTTTTATTTGCTGCAGCAATACTTTAGCAAATAATAACCTTTGTTTACAAAGTGAATAAATTCACTTTTCAGCCCAACACAGAATATTCAAACATAAAGTGAATAAAATGAATATTAAATTCACTTTTCTTTTGCCCCCAAGTATGTAAAATTCATTTTACATGATACCCACAGTGAATATTTAAATTCACTTTGTCCAATGAAAATATTAAAATATTCTCACCCCCGTGGATAAAAATACTCCACCTCCATTCACATTTTACATTCTATAGTGAACATTTGAGATTTCACTTTGGGCCATTGAATATATCTTTACGTGCATTATTTTATCTTCCATAGATAAAATTTCTCCATTTAAAATATTTTCCCAACAATCACTTAAAATATTTCACTAGTAAAATTAACCCTCACCATGCATTTTAAAAATAAAATTTTCCCGGCAAATAAAATATTCACCCACAGCAGATTTAACCTTCACCGTCCATTTAAAATGCATAGCCCAATTAAAGTGGAAAATCACTTTTGGGTAAAAATAATTACCCAAGCTTCTCCCGTACCTTCAAAACTTATTGGGCCCACATCCACTCTCCCACACCTCTCAGCTTTTTGGCAACATCATCAAAACTTTCGCGAGGCTTGGAGCAAGGGTTGAAAATGCTTATGCCTTATTTCACCTGGGCCACCCCATTTTTAATCAAACACCATTTAATTTTGAAAAAAATAAAATGGCTCCTCCTACGATTTCTCACACACCTCGCAAGAATTTTGATGATGTCATCAAAATCTTGTGAGGTCGGCAAGGTTGGCCCAAATTTCATTTGTTGTTTGCTCGAGCATTGGTGTTCTCCTCCGCGCTCGGCCACCATTCACACCTTGTGCTCAAGCCTCCCTTTGGTTTGTTCACTCTTAGAATGGGTCCATTTCTCCTCTAATAATGGCATCTATCCCTCTTGATTCATTTTGTGCACAACCAGCAATCATGGCATTGCCTGACACCACACACCCGCGCTGATTGAATTTGTGCTCCCTGAGAGTGGGGTGTTTCGTTATGTTTAAAACTCTCCTCCCTCACATGGCACAGTGGTCCTCCATACCCTGCAGCTGTGTGCGCGCCCCTCTTCACCTACTAGTTGCGCCCTTCACCCTGTGGCCAGCGCACCTCCTGTGCTTCCTTTGTTCCACCATGCGCGCCCAGTGTAGTCTCCCATTTGCATTGGTTCTCCCTGCTCCAAGTCGCACCCCATTGAGACCTCCATGCACTGCCACTTGCATTTGCATACAAATTTCTAAAGCTTATTCAACAAATCCACATTGTGTGGCATTTAAATAGAATTTCCTGATACATGTGATACATTTCCACAATAGGTACAAACTCTCTCTTTGTGGTGCATGGCTGCTTCATTTTCTATAGAGTTTCTAATGCACTCTCAACATATCCATTTTCTTGAAATCCTTTTAATAAATGTGTTTTATGCACTCTCCTATCCATGCTTCCAATTTATGAGTATATGTCCAGCCGGGCTCTTTTCAATAAGTCCACTCTATATGTATCCTTCTCTTATTGTGCCTCCTTCACATGGCGAGGGCTAGGAGGGAGGACACTTCAACCAACAATTAAATTGTATGAAACTTTCCAAAGCCTCTGCATTGCCTTAAATGGGAATGACCATAGGCTACCATATTCAATGAAACAGGGTGCTCCAATTTGTTGACTGCCTTAAAATTAGGCTTGTGCATAGATAACAGCAACAGAGTTGAATAATTTGAAATTTGCTTGGGTGGCTGCTTAGGCATATGGAAATTAGTTGAAGCTGTTGGAATATCAAAATGTCTTCCTCTCTTTTCATCCAGGTGAGATATCTTCGATTCACGTGAGTTTTCCAAAGTGTCTACACTGATCTGAAGCCAATCTTGCAATTAATTATTACTGTTTGAAGTTGAGGAATCCCTCTTTTTCCCAAAGGACCTACTATCGACCTCTTATCTTATTAAAGGAACCCCTGTCACCACATGCTAGAAGCCCAACACTTTTACCCCAAATTCAAATGGATCTTACTTCATGCCCAATTTGTGGCAGTAAGTAAATATGCATCTACATTACCATGAAATCTAAACCAAAATTACCATGATGAAATATTTTCCTTTTCAGCATCCTATAATCGCTTAGAAACTTATCAAGACCAAGGCACATTGTGACTTTATCCATGGTGAATGACACTACTTCGTTAAAGTCAATTGAATAGACTTATAGCAATAACAACTGGGAATCCATTGATGGAATAGTGTCTTACAATTCATGCATTTTGCAATTGTTAATATCCTTCAACAGATTACAATGCAACACTTACAACCTCATGATTGTGCAAAGCATGTCGGGCCCCATGTGGGTCCGGCTAAAAAAAAAAATCCTTTTCAAACAAGTTTTGAGCTCAAATTGTCCGACACTGCCTTTTGAATACTTCTGAAGTTGAAAAACGAACTTGGTCTTCATGAAAATCTACTTTCTGGCACATTTGGGAAATGGGCAAAACTGACCCAGTGGGCTCTGGAATCAATCCGGGAAACCATTCAAATGACCACGTGAAGCAATGAGAACTTGCAGACATGCAGACATTTGACCCGAGAATATAGTGTAACAAACGGCTTGGAAAAAGGAAACCCGAGGAACCGTATATTAATTGACAAAGTTGCCCAATCAGGATTTTCTTAAACAACAGTTGTTCTGCACCAATTAAAACTGACTTAACTGCCAATTTGCAAAAATAGCAAATCAACTCCTGGAGAGCTGCCATCAGACATAGTGGAACATTAAGATACCCTGAGCACGTATGCAAAAGGAATTTCTTTGAAACATCATTGATCAAAAGTTATTAAAGATCAAAGTTGACCACTAAGAAAGGCTGTCATGAATGCAGATGTGAAACTAAACAATCTGCATTCGGTTTTGATCTACTAAAAATAGCAAATTAGATCATGAGGCTCTGAAAACTGACACCCGAGATCATCTTGATATGGAAAATATAGAACAACATTCGTTCTGACATGATAGTTAACTGGTTGCAAAATCCAAGCTAAAACAGGAAGCAACTTTGCAGAACTAAACGTCTGCAAATAGCAGAACAGTGTGAAAACCCTCCAGCTTCACTTTTCAAAACTGACAAAACGCATCGTGGTAAGCTGAAAACTGACATGCCTACTCACATAGGTCAACTGAATATGTTTGCAAATGGGTTTTGCACGACAATCAACAAGCTTCAAAATACAAGCCTCCAAAGTGGGTTACTCGGATTGATTTATTAGGTGCACTTCTGAAAGTGCAGAAGCAAAATTTGAAATAGGCATCTCAAATTTGCAAAATTTGAGAGTGCCATCACAGACGAACGTAGTTTATATTTAGGATATGTAGCTACATTTAAAAGATGTTTAAATCAAAAAATGAAAGAAATGTGAGTCTTTCAAGAATGATAGTTAGAAGAATTTAATTTAATCTTTGGAATTAAACTTGACATAATTGCAAAAAAAAGACCACAACTTTTATAAAAAAAACAACAATTATTGTAAATATTTTCTAAAAAAAAATACTTCCCCTTTTGATTGAATTAAATAACCTAAGATTTAGAAAGAAAAATAAATAAATAATAAGCCTCTTTACTATAGGACTTGAATAAACTATAGAAACAAATAATTAATTGATTAAAATACTAAAAATTGAAATAACTATTGAATAAAAAAATTATGATATAAAGTAGAGATAATTTAATTAAAGTATTTAAAATATATATATATTAAAAAATTAAATGAAATTAAGTGCTTAGTAATTAAATAAAAATTTATTAATAAAAGTTTTGATTAAACTTTTAAAATTCTTTAAATAAAAGTTATTAAAAAGGTTTCATATGAATTTCAGTCTAAAAGAAATGATTCTTTTCTTTAAAAAAAATCCTAACACTTTAAATGCCCACTCTATTTTTTGTTTTGATGAATAGGCAGATATCTATATTAATTTAAAGATAAGTATACATATTCACAAAAAAAGGGATGGTGGTAAAAAGGCACACCCTGAAAGTCACATGGGTAGAGCCCAGAAAAGCCAAAATAACAGATCACATGGGCCTAGCCCAGAAGTTTAAAAGCAGGAAATAAAAACAGGCAATTACGCGGCCAAAGCAGTGCCAGTAGAGCCTGGGAGATCTTTGTCATCCAAATTTTTCCCCCATACATCAGCAGGGTTTGGAGTGACGTCAGGAGGAGCACCCCAACCATCATCATCTTTATCTTTATGAATGGAGAAAAAATACCTAAGAATGATACAAAGAGAGAGAGAGAAAGAGAGAGAGAGAGAGAGAGCACTTAAGCCTTAAGCTTGCTTGCTTGAATCTTGAAGAATGAGAGGAAAGACACCTCAATAAGTAGAGGTGAGAAGGAGGAGTTAGAATGTAACTCCCAACTCAATGAATGCCACCATTCATCTATGTGTGTGCAAAGTGTCACCTCTTAAGGAGATGGTTACAGATATCCCTTAATAAAGGAATTAAAAAAATAAGTCATCCTCACACATGTGTGAGAAGACAAAAAGACAAGACTTGTAGGGATTCCTTTGGAATATTCCTACAAGTTAATAAATAATTATAAATAAAGAATAACCTTTACCAAGTAAAGATTAATCTTTTAACAGTTATATTGGTTACCTACTACCGATTACATTGTCAATTATGATCGGTTGTTTATCAATTACATTGTCATTTATGATTGGTTGATGAACTATTTCTTATGTATAAATCTGTCTATGATCAATCAATAATCAATCGAGTATTTACCCCTTCAGGATGCTTGTGATTCTTGCCTCATGCATGTGTGTCTTGATGCACACCCTTTTTTAATTTCTTCTACATCTTTTGGACCTAATTCAAAGTCTAAATTCATTACACACTTTTGTATCTGATTTTAGTTAGTCTTATTATATCTCTTAGCATTAAGGGGTGATTATGGCAGTGTTATGAAATTGCTTCTTTCAATGGAGCAGCTTCTTTTAATGGAGTAGTGGAGGGACCTTCTATCTTTATCTCTCAAATGGGGGAATATTTTAGTGGATCATATTTTGTGAGATTCTAGTACTTCACAATCAAAGTACTATCTATATTTTTAACTTCACAGAGTTTGATTGCCTTTGTGTATTCATGGTTGAGTAGTTACCAAAAAACCTCAAGCCATATTCCTGATATCCAATAGTCGATGAAAAATTCCTTTAAAATATTTATTTGAATAGTTTTAGATGTCAAAAATCAAAAAATCAAATAGTCGAGGAAACTTTGTGCTTTTGTTTGAGCATTTTCATCTTGTCAAGCTTTGAAATTAAGCCTTACCTGATATTCAAGAAGGATTCAAAAGAACATAAAATATCTTTGAATGTCAACCCTTGATGAAAATTCTTTAACAAAAAATTCTTTTTATTTTGGGAATCAAGCCTCAGGCCTTCACCTTACTAGTTTCCAAAGAAATCCTTAAAACTGTGTTATCTTCAATCTCCAACACCTGACAATAATTCCTTTTACTTTGTAAAATGTAATCAAGTATTGGTAATCAAGTGTATGCCTTAACAATTAAAATCTTAAAGGAGTAAGAGTATAAGGATTGCCCCAAAACTCAGACCCCCAATGGTACCATTTACTTTGTTGAAACATATACAAGAATCAACTAGCGGATGTTTCTCCTAATAGTTGTGGTCTAATAAGAAATAAAAACCAAGCAACATACTCAAACTCCAACACCCAATTATTCTAAATAATTTAACATATCTTTTGCAATAGCAGTGTTCGGGGTAAGTTTGGTTTGAATGCCTAATATTTTTGGTAAGCAATCAAGAGCATCACCGAGGTCCGATCCCTAATAGAGCAAGACTTTGGTTAAGTAGCAATTTTGAAATCCATACATTGTAATAGAGCTTAATATAGCCTATAGTTAGAGTCTAATTAGGGTGTTTGTTCAGATATTTTAATTAATCTTTTCAATACTTTAATGGATGATATTTTAATGTTTATGTAATATAAAAGGAAAAGGTACCAAAATGAAGTACCAATACAAGGGGTACCACCCTCCATCCGAGATTTTTTCTCCTTACTCAAATATAGGAGATACCGATTTAGGACATATAGACATGGATGAGTTCCAATGAAGAATCAACAATGAAGTAGAGAGACCAACCAAAGCTGCCTTTGGTTAACTTTGAGTTGGTAGAGGTAGTTGCTTTCCCATCTTCAGTGCAGTCCCCTAAACTAGTATTGACATGTGCTCAATACTACAACCATAAATAGAGGTATATACCATCTTGAGAGATCATCATTGATATCAACCCATATATGATTGAGAAGGTATTCAGAATCCCTCCCTCCCCCAAATATGAAGCCATTGACATGAAGAAAGCAATGAAATATTTTGAGAAAAATAATGTTAGTTTCCTCAATGTTATAAATAATCAAATGTTACTCAATCTCAAGAAGATAGATCTCAATATCACCAAGGTACACAACAATAGAGGCCTGGCCAAATAGGAAATGATTAGAATACAACAATTTGTGGAAAGTTTAGGATGCACTTTCTCATAAAGCCCTTCCTTAGTGGCTTTGTCAAGCAAGAAGATCAAAGAGTTTGAGACGTCTTTACATGGTCGACTTAGTCAAATGACCATTGACTCTATGATGAGATAAAAGGGAAATCTTTGGAGTCTTTATGAAGAGCTTGTTTCCTTCAATGACTTTCTTGAAAATTTAGAGAAATCCACATTTTTTCAGAGGATAAAATTGAAATATCACAAGGGAATCACCATGGACATAGTGAATGAAGTTATTAAGGTTTTTTCTAGAAAGCTTTCATAGTGATAAGTGATTGAATAATTAAACTTTATTATTTTGACCAATTTTGAAATAAATCAACATCCTAGGAAGTAAAGTTCCAATCTAGTGTTGAATTTCTAGCTAGACTTCAATTAAGGAATTAGTTTTTAAGTTTAGTTAAGTCTATTTTTAGATAAGGGTTGATCACCCAAGTTGAACTCTCAATTAACATTTTTTAGATCCACAAGATATGGAATTCATGATTCCTATATATTTTGAGTATTTAGAAATTGTTAAGGATCAAAAACTATATTTTTGCAAGGAACTTATACAACTTCAACATGGATTTTCCTACTCTACTTTATGAGAACTTTTTAAAATATTGAAGGATTATTCCTATTTCATGTATATGGGTTTTGATCATTAGTGATGGTATGTCTTTTTTATTTATTTGAGTTGAATAAATTAGTAAAATCAATTGTGTTATAATGTTATTGAATAGAGTCTTGACTTAAATTTGTGCATGCTTTATGGTGATTTGGTTTGATGTGGCTTAAAAGTATTAAAATTATAAATTTCCTTTGATGATTGCATTGTTATTAATAGTGACTGGATGAATATTGATTACTTTAGTACTAGTTACCTTGATTTTTCCTAACCATTTCAGAATTAATAAATAGAATGACATCTATCTTTGTCCATTCAATTTAAGTTTATTCTTTAATTTCTCTCTTAACCCTAATATTTATTTATTTATTTTATGATACTTTAAATTTTGAAAAGAACACAATAATTGTACATATCTTCTAAATAAATAATGAAATAACATGTAATTGAACTCAAATTCTAAGAAATATATGTCCTTATTTGAGATTGCATATCCTAAATATATTTTCTAAAACATTTGAATAACCCAAGCCCCTTGTTAAACAAGTTTACATGAACCACTAAGCATGATCAAGACCTGACTCAAAATTAACCTTAGAGTAGGAATCCCTGATTTTCAAGAGGAGTAACTTGATTTATTGTTACTCAATAGTTGTTTTGCTAAAACCACCTTCAAAATATCCCAATATTTCTTTATCTGCTTAAGAAAATGTGGAGGTGATGTGTATTTTGAAAGAATGCAAAATCTAGAATTAGAAATAGAAGGTCATGTGATGATTTGTAGATTAAAATGTGCTTAACATATCACTAATTTTTTATATAGTTTATTCAACTCAAAGGAGCAACTTAAATATTGACACAACTAATATGCAACCCTAAAATAGTAGCTTCCACAAAAAACCTCGAATCATGGTACCAAAGTACATATATACTATCTTGAGTTCAAGGAACCTTAGAATCATATAATTTTTTATACCATGCCACTAATAAACTATCTAGGGAATATCTATGAAAAAAGCCATAATATCAATCTTCATTACTATCTTCATATACACTATGAAGTTGACATAGGAGAGCATTTCATAATCTCACCTATATGCAATAATAATTTAATTATTTCATGCAACCGACATCAATATGCAATCCTAGCTTGAAGCTAGAATGATTTACTTCCAAAATTTTAAATGAATATGATCGAGGGTATGATTGAAATACTCAATTTTGAAGACCTCAAGAAGTTGACTTACTCACCTAGCTTGATTGATACCTAAATAGTACACTAAAAATATCAAAATATTGGAGCTCAATAATTGATTGGGATATAAAAATCAATAATACAAATGAGGAAGAAAATCCACAAACTTGACTCAAATGCCCATTAAACTCCACCATTAATAACCCGCTTGTGTAGGACAGAGCGACAAGTATAAAGAGAGATTTAAGACTACATAATATCAAGGTGTATGTGGAAATTGTAGAACTTTGAAGGTGGAAAGGAAATTGTGAAATCTCTAGGTAAGGGGTATATTCTTATTAGGATCAATTTATCCTAATTTTGTGCGTTGTATAAACTTTCACAATTCTAGAGTAGTCACAAACTTCACAATCCAAAGTAGGGTGAAAACTCCACAACTCGGGAAAAATGATCCCTAAAAAACTTAACTCAAGGCTTGACCATAGAAATTCTAAGATGATCAAAATTCACTTAATAAGCAAGGGTAATAATTTTTCAAACCTTTCTACAAGATAAGACAAAAAGTAAGACTTTGACTAAACTTGAAAGCAAAAAATAGAAAGGGGAGTCCTCATTTTTAACAAAGTGTGTTTGCAATGCACAATGCAAGTGATCTTGGGAGCTCAAATCCATTGATAATTATAAAATAATCAAATTTGATGCTTCATCCATTGACATAATAAAGAACATAAATAATATATTAATTAATTTCAAAAAATAATTTAATTTGATATTGTAAATTTTTTTACTATATTTTTGAATCAAAACCATTTAAATATTTTCATTGAGATTCAAACCTTGTTAAAGTAGAATTTAATAAGTGGAAAGAGTATTAAAGGTACATTTATTAAAAGAATCAAAATAGAAGATATTACTAAAGATAAAACCTTTTTTAAAGGAATATCAAGATAGCTAAATACAACTCAAATTTTGGCTACGATATTACATTTAATTATAAATCATTTCAAGTTAAATTTTTTATGTTATAATTTTCTCAATTTCTACACTCCCTTTAATATTTTATTGTATTTTCAATTTCTAATGAAAATATTAAAAGCACTTGGTGAAATAGTCAAGAAGGATATTAATTTTTTAATTATAAAATGTAAAGCTTTGAAATAGAGAAAATATTTTTTCAGAAATTGTATGTTTTTTTAATGGAATGAACAAAACTTTTGAGATTTTTATTTTTAGAAACTACATATAGTTACAAATTTGGATTATGAATAAAATTTGTGCTTTCATCATATTTTTCTTATTCCATATTATGATTTATTTTCCTTAAAATAAAATCATAAACTACAAGTATGTTAATAGTCTCTAAGTTTATAAATTTTGAAAACCGTTTATGTTTATTAGATCAAGATTTATGTTTTATTTTATCAAATTTACATATTTATTTTTTTCTAAGACATTATTCTTATAATTTATGTAAGAATAACTCAAACCTCAATATAGATTTGTATAGTTTAAATATTATGTACATTTTCAATTTTGTATTTTTTATAAAATAACTTCACCACCTTTATCATAACCTCTATAATAAATTGATAGGTATAAATTCATCACCAACTTGTAACAACTCTTAGAAGTAATGCTTCGTCCATTATTGGGTGTTTGAAAAATAGGAATTTAGCATCTTTCTTCCCTTTTTTGTTTTTAAATGACATTTTCATTCTCCACTAAATTCTATTGAGTAGGGAACAAATAATATTTTCATCTTAATGTTTCATTACTAATATTTTTCCCACTAAATTTAGAAATTGTGATGAGTATGAAGATTTCTCCTATTCTAGCAAGCTAATTAATCCTCGGAGAATTCGCCATCGTGGTTCTCTGATTGTCAGTTAGATTATTTGTGGGAGATATAGCAGTGTTCAGTTTAAGCTCTCCTCTTCTTGCCTCCCACCCATAGCTGCTGGAACTATAGAAATCAACTCTAAAGTTTTTGATCATTTGCTTGATAATTTATTATAGTTCCAATTTAACATATTTAATTTGTGTGTACTCATATGTGCACTTTTATATTATCCAACTTTATTTTCAAATATTAAACCCTATTATATTCATCTTACAAACTTACATAATTGTGTCAAGAGACATTCAAAAATAGTAGCAAAGAGTCACATATTATAACCATGTAAAACAAATATATAACACACATAATTAAATATAAAAATAATACCTATAAATATAAAACAAAACCCATAACAAACAATTTTTATTTTTTTTAAAACCATGAAACTTTCATAACCAGGAATTTTCATTTTTTTCATATGAAAATGGTGATCATGTAAAGAATAAACATTTTGAATTACTGTAATACCTTTTAAGTACATATTTTTAAAATAAGTTATTTTTTCAAATATAAATAAATAAAACAATATAGATAAAATAAGATTATTATTAATTAAAAATTAAGATTTATAAATATTTATATACATTAATTGGAAATAGTTATATAAAATTAAAAATTTCCAAAGAATATGCATTGGATTTTTTAAGTTGCAATAAAATAAAAAAAGCAATCTCTGAAAAAATTTACATATATTTTTTAATGAAATACATTTGCTCAAACAAAAACATAAAATAATCGAACACAGAACTCAAATTACTTATTTATATTAAATTCTTCGTGAATCCTCTCCAAACTTATCTATATGAATTATTTAAAACTTACGTAGACAAAGCTATGGCTAAGACAACCTTACAATTCCACAAAAGCACAGTCTCCATTGCTTCGCAAGAATTCTTTAACTGATCTTCGCAAAAGCTAAGTTATCAGCCTTTCCTGAGTGAGACCTGTTAAGGAAATACGCCGCATATTCTCCAAAAGTAAACGACTTATATTTCGCTGGATTACCCTGGTTGATAAGCTTAGGGATGGGCTCGATTAAAGTGTCACTCTTCGGTGCGCAGAATAATGGAATGGAAATTCGAGTGCGACTGTAGCTGGGCACAGCACGATGCTCTGCACTTTGAAATCTTCCATTGCTCAACACCTGCAACAGATTCAACAACATTAGATTTGACTGGTGTGAAAGTCGAAGAAAAAAATTGATAGAAATGTAGTTAAAAGCACCTGCAACATGTCCCCTGCATTAATGACAAAAGCATTGCGATTGGGTTGCACTGCAATCCATCTGTCGTTGTGGAAAACCTGCAGCCCTCCCACTTCGTCTTGCAGAAGAACTGTGAGTAAACCCACGTCGGAATGGCTGCTCACACCGAATGCCATATCGGGATTCGGGCATGGCGGATAGTAATTCAATTGCAATCGCTCATACCCCATCATATTCTCTAAAATACCAGGAATTCCAAGGCTCTCAGACAACGCAGAGAGGAGTTTAACCGCCATCTTTTTCACTTCATCCGCATATTCCAATCCGGCATCTCTGCACACAATAGGCAAATATATCCGTTAAGGCAGCAAATAAGCAAAAAATTATAGGTATAAGGCACAGACTTTGTACCGAATGACTGGAGGCCAACATTCAACTGTCTGGGCATCAATTGCTCCAATCATAAGCATGAGAAAATCCCTCCAGTCCAGAATTCTTTCATCTTTTGCGGTGAAGCTGGTCCCATATATAACACGCTTCTGGTGCCCTTCGGCTTTATATTTGGCTTTTTCCTCTTCTGGTTGCTCAAAGAAACGGTGATGAGCCTCCGCCATTTTCTCTATCACGCTCTCCGGAATCCCATGATTTACCACCTGAACCAAAACATGACTAGCCAATTAATGATATTTATCAATACAGAGACCACCTGAACCAAAACATGACTAGCGGGAGAGAGAGGAGGAGAGAGAGAGGGGGGGAGGGAGGAAGGGAAGGAGAGAGAGGGGGGGAGGGGGAGAGGGAGGGAAGGAGAGAGACCTGGAAGAAACCCCATTCCTCACAAGATTTAGCGATGGCATTGACAGTATCTTGTCTGTTGGGGCCATTCAACTCATGCAGATCTATCACAGGAATGCTCTCTGTGTACACAGGAGTGGCTGTTTGGCGCTCATTCTCTGGCCGAACATAAGCACCTGGAACGTCCTTCACGCCAGTGTCCACTAAACTCTTGAGACTTCCTACTTCCGTTGGGCTAAACACTCTAGGCTGTGGAATAGCCATTTTAACTTCTTTCTCTTTAAAGCAAACCCAAAGTAATGAGTGAAGAAGCGGCCGCAACTGATATGGAAGGTTGAAGCAGACGTTTTAATAGGGATGGCAGGCAATCGTGGAGAAACGATTACCACAAACTCAAACGTCCATGACGTATTCATTTACGATATTTACATTAAACGGGCGTGGCGTTGTTTCCTACGAACAATTCTTCCATTGAATTCTTGATGTCATGAAGCTGGCCACGACTTCGTTATCCTACTTAACTAATTGGGTCCGCGGAAGCTGTGACCATTTTGTTCTTACTTTTCAAAATATCGTAAATTTACTTTTGTGTATATTATTTTTATTTGTCATTTTTTCTATTTAAAGTAATGCTCATAGTATCGTACATTTCTTTTTTATCTATAGAGGATAATATTTTCGAATGTTCACTTTTATTTTGTACAATGATGAAAAAAATGTCACAAATACTATTTAATATACAATTTTCAAGTACAACTTTGAAATCATTTGGATCTATTTATATAGTTATAGTCATGCCTCTTTAATTAATAAGACAAAAAGCCTTGAACATTCTTCATGCATTTGTCTACAAGATTATTAAACTTTTCATTTTAAACATCTCTCATTAATAAAAGAGAATCATTATTATAAGACAGTGTTAGTTATTGCAATAGTGACTCTTCATTTATTAGAGAAGGTTTGAATGTTTGGGTTTCCTTTCTTCGCTATAAAATACTATCACAAGGGGTATTTTAACCATGGTCATTATTGTACAGTGTTAGTTATTCCAATAGTGACTCTTCATTCATTAGAGAAGGTTTGAATGTTTGGGTTTCCTTTCTTAGCTATAAAATACTATCACAAGGGGTATTTTAATACTATCACAAGGGGTATTTTAACCATGGTCATTATTGTACATAACACTGCAAAAAACTTAGCTATTAATATGGTTCTAGTTGTACATAACATTATTTTGAGGCTAGATCTTCTCCTATATAATAGGTCAATTATTTTAGTTTCAACAAAACAAAAAAGATAATGAGATATAAGTTTTAGAGACAAAAAGTTCTCAATATGTCATTAGGAAATATCCTATTTTTCATAGTGATACAATCGCCATTATTAGTACTATTTTGTTTGTAGGAAGTAAAAAGGATGATAAATGATAAATGAGCCTCACAAATATATGAAAATATGTAATGTGCACTTTACTAGAGTCCATGAAACAAATCAAAAAAAGGCACCTAACCTACAAAAGAATTCAATGTTAATCTAATGTCATTCATTAGCCTCTCTTAGAAATAATTGAACACCTAATGAAAATTACATAAAAATTTCATCTATTGTTTGGTTGTCTAGTATCCACCTAGTTGTAATTTCCATAAGACTTTGCACTGACTATTGTGGAACAAATATCCCTTGTCAACTATTGAAGTCAAACTTGTATCCCCATTCACTATTTGGATTTAAGACAATGATGGTGCAAAAAATGCTTGGATGGGATGAAATGTGTGAAAACAAGACTTTGTATGATGTAACCTCAATCATTTTCCTACAATCACTCATGCATTCTTAATTTTAGTGTTTGAGAGTATTATTCTTACTTACAAGTTGCAAACATCCTACATTTTATGTTTATAAACATGCTTTATATCTACTACTATACTTGTGTAAACCCTTATTTTGGGGTTATTTCTTTCAATTATAATATCAATATTAAACACATGCACAATAGAATCCAATCAAGGTATAGAGAACAAAGGGTCTTCTATGGTGAATCACAAAGATAATCTATTAAAAAATGTGAATATAATGAGAAATATCTTACAAGTGTGAAGATTATTTGGTAAATAGGCTTGCATAATGATAAGATACCTATTAAAACTCAAATGGATATTGCATGCATTTATAACCAAGCTCGTGTTACAGTAGGCTTGTGCTCTTAATTCACTACTAGTTATAAGACAAAGAATACCCTACAATTTTTTCCACTCAATCTTATTCTAACACCAACCAACCCCATTATAATTAAATGTGAATGAATAAACACCAAAAATATGAAGGGAAGAAATGTATGTAGAAATAATTATTACACTAAAATTCTTAGGAGTGTTGTGCAAGTTTTAATCTTTAACAATTACAAAAGTAAAATAAACATAAAATAAATAATACAAAATAACATAGGTGTATATGGAGAAAACTCTTTCAAGACAAAAATCCAATGTATTATTCAATAAATAACACAATTACATTACACTTACAAATAAAACCTTAACAAGAGTATCACCAATCAAATATTTGAAGAAGTTCTAACAATTAATAATATGTGCCAAACTCTCATGCAACCTTCATCACAAATCACCTAATATATAAGATGTACAAAGAAAAGGAGTGGGAGCTTAGCTTCCGTCTAGGTATGCGTCCTTGGATTGCTGTTGTATATTCAGCTCCAGTAGCAGCAGCTACTATTGTTTTCTTGATTTACCCTATTGGTCAAGCAAGCTTCTCTGATGGTATGCCTCTAGGAATTTCTGGTACTTTCAATTTCATGATCGTATTCCAGGCTGAGCACAATATTCTTATGCATCCATTTCACATGCTAGGTGTAGCTGGCGTATTCGACGGCTCTCTATTTAGTGCTATGCATGGTTCCTTGGTAACTTCGAGTTTGATCAGAGAAACTACCGAAAATGAGTCTGCTAATGCAGGTTACAAATTTGGTCAGGAAGAAGAAACCTACAATATTGTAGCTGCTCACGGTTATTTCGGCCGATTGATCTTCCAATAAAGAAATTTGGAAAAGTAACTTCGTAAATATTATCACTGTTTTTTCTTTTTAAAAAAAGATTTCAAATCGTTTCCCAAGAAAATATATATTAGATGTAGACTTTAGCCACACAGGAATAGAGAGGACCCATAATTTTTTATATGGGCCCTCAATTTTTTATTTCTTGCCATTACGTCTTCCAAACAAAAATTTGCTTCCCTTTATCTTTGGAAAAGGATACTTCTCTCTAAGCTCTCCAACTTTCTCTCCAAATTCTCTTAGATATTTTCTCAGAGATTCTGTCTTTAGAAAGAGAAACAAGAGAAACTCCTCTTTAAGTTCGAGGACTTTCTCTTTAAGCTTTATAAGCTTATCTCTAAGCTCTCCAACTTTCTCTCTAAGTTCCTTTCAAAACTTAGCTCTAAGCTTTCGAAACTTAGCTCTAAGCTTTCAAAACTTCTTTCTAAGTTCCTTTAGAAACTTCTCTTTAAGCTCGAGAAACTTCTCTTTAAAATCTTCAGAACATAAATAAATATATGTATCAAAGGATATTGACGTATCCTTTCCCTTAACTACTGTTTCATTTATTGATTTCAATAAAGTGGGAACATCCCAATGCCAACGGGATAACAAAAGATTCAATTTCGGGATAATTTTCTCTCTAAATTCCCACTTTAGAAGTGCCCAAAATTGATGAGAAAGTGCCGACAAAATAGTCAAATTTTGATTCCAATTTTGACTAATATTGTGCGAGATTGATACCAATTGATCACTACTATTTATTGGTATTTCCGGAAAAGTAGCTAAAAACATAATTTTAGCATATTTCCACCCTGTGGAAGTCAAAAACCATAACCATGACCTATATGTTTGAAACAAACCCCATTTCTCAAAAAGAATATCGATTTGAAGGGTCTTGAAAGAAACTAAAAACTTGAGTTCTGAAACTAAAAACTTGATTTCTTCTTTATTCAAAAGGTCACCTGTGGCTTTATCTTCCATTATGTCTTTTAAACTTTCTGTTGAACTATAATTTTCTTTTTCTCCCAATTTATTCATTCGCAAAGATATTTCGGATAGTAGATCATCTTGATAAGATTGAGTTTGAATAAGATTTATGTTTGAACTAAAACTGTTTTTAGAATACTGGTTAGAGGTCTTTTCTTCTGAATCTGAATTACTTAAAAAAGGATAGCAAGAGTTTTTGTCAAAATTGACAATTTTTGGGCTTATTAAAGGAGTTTTATAAATATCTTCAATCGAAAAAATTTCTATATTACTATGAATCAATGAATTCAATTTATGAAGTAAATTAGACGATTGATGAGAATCATGGATTAACGCTTGGTCACGTAAATATTTATCCAATAATATATTGACTTGTGACTTTATGAGTGAGATAGTTTCTTTCTCTAAGTACACAGCTCTTATTTCAGCAATATATAAAGAAAGCGGATTGTTATGAATGGGAACTAAATTGGGAACTATAACCCCTAGCCTTCCAAGCTAACGATGCGGGTTCGATTTCCGCTACTGGCTCATTCATATTCCTTATCAAAATATTTTTTCATGTCCATGTTACATATCTATTCTTTCTCTTTCTTTCCCGAATCTCGTTGTGGACGGAGAAAAAAATCGTACTTTTTTGTGAACGATAAAGTATTTCAAGGAATAATGAAAATAAAGCGTCCATCGTCTAATGGATAGGACTGAGG
The DNA here is from genome assembly GCA_007115665.2 of Sequoiadendron giganteum. Taxonomy (NCBI): domain Eukaryota; kingdom Viridiplantae; phylum Streptophyta; class Pinopsida; order Cupressales; family Cupressaceae; genus Sequoiadendron; species Sequoiadendron giganteum. The sequence goes on along the minus strand of CM021108.1, from coordinate 20,840,108 downwards.
TCTTCTAAACCTTAGGTACAGGTTCAAATCCTATTGGACGTAATAATTCATTGTATTTGTAAATGTTGCAAAGTGATTATTAAGCTCTTCTATGCTAGAAGAAAAAGTTGGATATTTTCTTGAATAGCTTATTTTAACAGATCTTCTGCTTGTTCCGTGAATGTCCCAGTAGAACGTATAATTTCTCCAAACTGGGGTTTATTTTTGACTAAATACTCGCGCAACTTAAGTATAAATTTTTTCACTTGTATACAATATCTAATACATCTAGATATCCATTCATTCCAGTATAAATCATAGCTGCTTGTTCTTCCACTATCAAAGGATCTGATTGAGATTGTTTGAGTAATTCACGTAATCGTTGACCTCTTGCCAATTTATCTTGCGTAGTTTTATCAAGATCAGAAGCGAATTGTGCAAAAGCTTCTAACTCTGCAAGTTGAGCTAACTCTAATTTTAATTTTCCAGCTACTTGTTTCATAGCTTTCATCTAAGCTGCGGATCCTACTCTAGATATGGAAAGACTGACATTAATGGCAGGTTGAATTCCTGCATTGAATAGATCAGCTAATAAGAAGATTTTTTCGTCGGTAATGGGAATTACGTTAGTGGGAATATAAGCTGAGACATCTCCAGCTTGAGTCTCCACTATTGGTAAAGCAGTTAAACTCCCTCCACCTAACTGAGAATTTAATTTAGCTGCTCTTTCCAATAAACGAGAATGTAAATAGAAAACATCTCCTGGATAAGCTTCCCGGCCAGGTGGTCTTCTTAATAAAAGAGACATTTGTCGATAAGCTTGCGCTTGTTTAGAAATATCATCATAAATGATTGATGTATGTTGTTCTTTATACATAAAGTATTCGACTAAAGCTACTCCTGTATAAGGAGCAAGATATTGTAATGTAGCAGGAGAATCTGCAGTTTCCGCTACCACAATGGTATACTCCATTGCACCATGTTCTTGGAACGTATTAACTACCTGAGCTACGGAAGAAGCTTTTTGACCAATAGCGACATAAACACATATTACATTCTGATTTTTTTTATTTATAATTGTATCTATAGCTACTGTCATCTTACTGGTCTGTCTGTCCCCAATAATCAATTCTCGCTGACCGCGTCCTATAGGGATCATAGAATCAATAGCAATAAGACCCGTTTGAAGAGGTTCATATACAGAACATCTTGAAATAATACCTGGGGCGGCGGATTCGATCAATCGAGATTCAGAAGATGAAATTTTACCCTTACCATCAATAGGTCGAGCTAGCGCATTTACAACTCAACCCAAATAAGCATCACTTACTGATATCTAAGCAATTTTTCCTGTTGCTCTCACGGAACTGCCCTCTTGTATCATCAAGCCATCACCCATTAACACAGCTCCAACATTATCTGATTCTAGATTTAGGGCAATACCTACTGTGCCATCTACAAATTCTACTAATTCCCCTGCCATTACTTTATCAAGACCATGAATACGAGCAATGCCATCTCCTACTTGAATTACAGTGCCAATATTAACAACTTGAACCTCGTTATTATATTGTTCAATCTGTTTACGTATCATACTACTGATTTCATCGTGTCGAATAGTTACCATTAAAACTAGTTAATTCTCTTTTGAAAAATAAGACCTACTATACTATATATAATATATAACTAGTATTAATATATAGTATATATAATATATATAATATATATATAATGTTAATCAGTTATGTTTTTCATGGCAAGGAGCAGGTCGATATTATGTTCGATCGTACGTAAATGTAACTCGTTATTCAAACGACTATTCAGAGTTCGTAGAGCTCTTTGTACAGCTTGGTGAGAAATTTGTTGTTGAACCTGTTCAATTACTCTTTCTTGTTCAAAGTGAATGGTCTCATTCTTTGAATTTTCTAATTGTTTTAAATTAACAGAAGCAACATTGATAAGATAGTCTTTTTCTTGTTGTATTTGAGAGTATCCATTTACCCGAATTTCGCGCGCTCGCATTTCTATTTCCCATAAGCGAACTCGGGCTTGCTCAAGCTGATTAGCAGCTCCTTTACATAGTTCTTCAGAATTCTGAATAGTACTCAATATTTTCTATTTATGGTTATCTAATAGATTACTTAATGAAATTAGATTATCTATTCATAAGTTAAACGAATTTATAATCTCTTCCCAAACCGAACACGAACCTTTCAATTCATTCGGCTCTCCTGCTCGGCTGTTTTTTTACCAAGCCTACCCTTTTCGTTCATATTATGTCAAAATAAGATCAATCTATCAAAGACCGAAATCTACGAAGGGCTCTTTTGCCAAAAGGGATTTTTTATTATCAACAAAGTTGTTGTTCTTTTTTTCTTCTTCTTTTTTTTCATTCGACCCGAGGAGAGGATGCTAACCCTCCAGAGTATTTTGCGAGAAGAGTTATCCAATTCATGTTTGCACTCAAATTGGCAAAATTGATGTCTCCTTGCGTCATATGGATTCCAAGCATTCATGAACTGAATGATTACTTCTTCCTTATTGCATTATTGCTAGAACTCCTTGGGGATGCATATAATGTGATTGATGGTGAAAAGGAAACCACCATCAAACAAAATATTGTTGTTATTGCTTCAACTCATCTTCCAAAAAAAATTGATCCACTTCTAATAACTCCTCCTCGTAGTCAGCGAAGATTCAATACATTTATCAACACTAAAAACTTGCCTGCCCCACATCGAGAAAAGGAATTTCCTTTGCTTTTACGTAACAAAAGGCTCTACTTGAAAAAAGAGTGGAACTGCTTTGATAAATTTGGATTAACTACCAAAGGCTTTACTACACTAGATCTAGCAAAACTTGCTGATGAAATATTGCTAATTAGCATGAGCCAAAATACTTTAGCTATAGACAATGATATAATTGGAGTAGCTTTGTATAGATCAAGTTGGGGTCCTTGCAATTATAATCTGAAATTCAGTGAATTTTTCAAAGGACTTCCCTATAAGATAGGAAAAGCTATTATACAAAATAAACTTACGTATTTAAAAAATTCCCTAAGACTTACTCTAGATTTCCAGGGTCGAAGGGCAAACTATTTACATCAATGGTATTTAGAACCTTCAATTGCCAGAGCAACTGCGAAAGAGTTCACCATATTCTATCATATTTTGGGTTGCTTAGCCGGATCAATAGCTTAAACTATCTAAAATTGGTTCCCAAATCTCTAGATTAGAAATCCAACACCCAAATCTCAATATGAGGCAACAAGCAAAAACTAGCATATTACTTTCACCTATCATAAGCTCATTATAATTCACTCACTAAATTAGGCATTCTATTTTGGCTCCATTACTTTCGACCAAAGATGCCCTATGATGTTTCACATCACACACCATAAGTTTTTCAACAAGTGTAACTCCCCCGTATAGCTTTTTTATGTTTAACACTTTTATTTTTTCTATGTATATATCTCAACTTCAAGAAGTCATAAATTTTGATCTAAGAGGTTGATTGGGCCCTTTATCTTTAATTATAGATCTCAAAGAGATATACACAAAAAACACATTTGGAATGTGGTGTTGCACAATGCAAACTATTTATTTTGGCCAAAAACCAACTCTATAGCACAAAATTTTAGGTTTTTTTATTTTGCAACCCAAAGTTCACAATTTTTGTAAAGTTAACACTAATGGCAAGGTTGAGACACCTTTCCTAACACCAATATCATAGAATTGAGAAAAAAAACCTTTATGTTAAAATTTAGTGTGAGGGAAATGGAAACACTTCTTACCTCCTTGCTTACTTAAACACTACAAAGATGAACCTATGTGTTCTTATGGCAAGCCTCAAAGTCTCTTGGTGCATAAACTCTCTCCCTACACACAAAACCACAAATCAAAATCAGAGTTGTCATAATTTTTAGCATGGGGATCAAAATGACTATGAATATTATAGTGAAATTGGTTGTAGGTGCCTTATACCCAAAAAGGTTGAGGTTGTAGTAGGAATGTCTATCACAATCCTTCACATTGCAGACAACATCTTCACACTTAATAGATATTTTGTGTTGCCTCTAGAAGCCACACATAATATTACCACTAGATGAGAGCTTGGTTGTTCATATAGATCTCATCTATCATAAATGTGTGTGCCTCTATAAGATTTGGTTGTCATGTGATTAAGTGGAAAAAAGGGGGGGAGTTCTACATAGAACACCACTCTTTCTCCAACTAAATCATTCAAGGATTGTCCTAAGAACCCTAATAGGATTGACTATCAACCTCTCAAGGTGAGCCAATACACAATTAGGAGGACTTAGGAGGGGGTGTTCTTTAGATTTAAAAATTTTACCACCAAGCAAATGCTTGGAAAAGACATTGTTGGAAAACACGCTATGATATGCAAAACACCTAAAATGAGTTAAATGAGAGATGTAAATACTAAAAATGAACAACTCCAAGTTAGGGTATCTGTACCTGGGAAGCCTGGAGATGCAATTAGGATTCTAGAAATGTAAACAATCTGCCAAAATATGCCTTGGAGGACTAAGACGCCCAAAATGGTGTTTTAGTCTCATTGTTACATTTTTCAAGGTAAACACAGAATCTTCGAATATCAGAAAAGAATCCTAATGAATCTATGAAGAATATGTTGTGGAGGACTAAGATGCCCAAGATGGCATTTTAGTCCCGCTCTGAATTTCTAAAAAATTTGAATGTGGTCCTAAGCTCCCAGATCTACAACTACTTCTTCTCATATCTCGAGTTTTGAAACAACTAGATCTAACCTGTAGGTGATTTTTCATGAAGATGACAACCTTGCAATGCAACTTTGCAACTTTGACAACTTTTCACTCCAAGTGATCTTCAAGTCTTCAACCTAGATATGCAAACATAAATGGACAAGATGGGAAAAACTTGTTGATTGTTAGTGAATGGGGGTTTTCCCTGTCAAACCCCTTGTTGCTAATTACACCTTTAAATAAAATAGAAATGATGAAGGAAATGGTGAATGAAAAACATGCAATGCTACAACTCGGCAAACCCTTGTAATGGCTGCAAACTTGTGTGAAATGGTTGCAATAGATATGGATCTTGAAATGCTTGATAGATCTTGAATTGCTTGCTTTCTTAGATCAAAACCATACATCGCAAATGTTAGCACAACAACACACATGATGCAAGAACAACCTTTGACATGATGCTTGAATCTTGATGATTGCTCTAAATACTTGATGAATTTCTCTAGAATGCACTTGATCTCATAAATTTTCCTTAAGAATCAATACTTGAATGCTCAAGATGAAAATGAATGAATGAACCTTGTATTTATACTTGTTTATGCTTAATATCCTGAAATTGTATCACACCAAGCCGGCATATGATTTCATTTTAAATGAAGGAGGTTAAATCTCACCAAAATTTGAAATTAAATCCCAAAAATGATTCAAGGAGGACTAAGACACCCTAGGTGGTGTCTTAGTCCCAAGTGATGAAACTTGGGGCACAGACACCAAAAAGAGTCCCGAATAAGATACCTCAAAATTAGGGTCTCGAGACCTCAGGGGGACAAAGGCGACCTTAGTGGCATTTTAGTCCCAACTAGAAATTAGGGACACACCAATCAGAATCATTAGGAGATCACATATGCATTGTAGAATGTTGGGATTAACCAAAAAAATATACCATTCGTGGGGCTTGTGGACACAAAATAGGACCAATTAAGCCATAAAGAAGGATAAAAAGGCAAGGCAGGCCCAAACAAGTGTGAAAATGCAAGGGTATGCATTTTACTACACTACATCATGAAATAGCTTCCAAATTGTTAATATGATCATCTAATTTATCCCTATTAATTATGCTATCAAAATGAGGCATGTATATCTTCTTTTCCAACCTAAAAGGAGGTTGGATATCAAGAAAATTATAGAATAACGTTGATTAGTTATGATAATACATCTTTTTTTCAATGTTAATAGTAATTATATCATACTACATGATTGATGTAAGAAATTATCTATATTTTATTATATTTTTATTCATGTAATATCAAAATTCGTCTAAAGGAGTGTAGATTTCCTTTCGGTTATAAAGGTCTTGCAAATATTTGAATATCTAAATGCTAAGATAAATATTATCCCATTCAAATATTATCATTAATAGTCATATTCAAAGTTTACAACCATTTCAAATTTATTTATATACATTTTTTATATTTTATATTATTTCAATTTAATATATTGAAATCGAGATTGGATTATATGCAAACCTAAACAAAAATCATTTATCATTGCCAAATTTCTAATTACAATTAGGACCCTCTAATATATTTAATTCCAAAGACCATATGAGAGTTTATATTTTCAATGCATCAATAAACATGCATCTATTTTATGCATATACCTTATTCAACTAAAATAAAAGATCGGCAACCCATATTTGTGTGGGATTAGTTATCATATACTATTGCCATACATTTATCTAAATGCCTAGAAAATCTCATGCTAAAAATTATTTTCTTCCTTTTGAGAATAAAAGGTCACTCTATTACTTAGCAAATTCACTATTATTTTATACTTTGTTCTATTAAAATTGATAATCAACAGAACAATTGAAAACTACTATAACTTCATTAACTTTATCAATTTTGTTATTTAATAACTATAAAAAGAAAAATTGTTCCCAATATTCATTTCCACACATTCCTACCTAGAATGAAAATCCAAAGCATAAATCATGCACAACATGATCTAAAACAAACCAAAAACTAAACATATTTGATATTCTTATATGCCACTAGTAGCAACGAATCAGTTAAATTACAATTAATTTTCATACTTAACTTTACCTTAAAATGTGTAAATAAATTGGTGGAATAGGCAATTTCTCTCATCATCATAAATTAAATCTTGTATTTTAGAAGGAAACATGAAAAGAAAAAAATATTAAATATTTGTTATTTTGGATAAGTCGATCTAAGTTTTAGAATTGTTGTTAAATCTTTAAGACTTTTATGGCTCTAGGAAAGTTCACCACCAGCAATTCATTGTCGGAAAATTCACTATCAACAATTCACTGTGGGAAAATTCACCGCCATGAAAAATTCGCCACTAGCAATTCATTGTCATGGAAAATTCATCACATTCAAAGTTTGCGATTAATTTTTTCATGGTGGTGAATTACTAGTGGTGAATTTTGCTTGAGGTGAATTTTTTATGCAGATGTATTTTCCCACAGTGAATTGTTGGTGGTGAATTTTTTGACGGTGATTGTTGATGGTGAATTTTCCTGATGTCGATCTCTATATATATTGAGATGTTTGTAATGGTTTAATCATCAAGATATTTATTTGATCAAAGTGTTAGATGTAGTATTAAGATCTTTAGATGATCACTTTATTTAGATGAACAAGTGATCATGAGAGGAGGATATGAATGTTGTGGCATTCAAAGGTTTATGGATTTATAATCAAATAATAACTTGATCAATTCAAAGAGTTGAAGTGTTGTATCACTATGAAGAGTTTCAGAGTATTATGTTTTTGATATTTTTGTATCTTATGTGATTGGTTTTATTTTTGAGCTTGTGTCCATCTCCACCAACCACCAAGTTGTTAATTTATGTAGCTTGGACAGGTGTCTCCAAGCCCAAGAAATATTATTTAATTAATTGATTTTTCTAGAAACTTCTAGAAAGGAGTTAGTTAGAGATAATTAATTGATTCCTCTAGAGACTTCTAGAAACCAATTAGTTAGGGTTTGTTAGAGTCAAATTAATATTATCCATTGATTGAAATTAAATCATGGCCATTGGTTTTTCAATGAGAATAGTATAAAAGGGGATCAATGGGCATTTGGAGAATGCACACACTTGAGAAAGATTTGCAGTGATAGCAAATAAATTTGTAGTGAGAGAAAATAGTTTTGCAGTGATAGAAAGGGCATAGTGATAGCATTGGAGGTAGTAGCAGTGGAATTTTAGCAAGAGAAATTGAGGGAAGAATTTATGGGGAAGAATATTGTCGGAGCTCTGCCAGTAAGAGGCACGTAGTTTATGTATCTCTTGATTTGCTGAAGTTTAATAAAATTCCTCATCTGTAGTACTGGTTTTCCCTCCGAGGTTTTTCCAGGGAAAATTTGTCCAAAAATATTGTGTTTATTATTTTGCGTATTTTCTTCTCTATTCCTGTGGATTTATTGTGAAGTTGCAGTTGTGTTATTTTTTAATATTTTTTGTGAATTAATTTTTGACAATCAAATAATCAATATATATAGGAGATTAATAATCAGTAATTGCAATCAAATTTACACATGGTATCAAAGCTAATCAAAGGGTAGAAAAGGCTCAATGCAAGCACGGGAAGGAAAAATTAAGGATTTATAAAACCCAATTCTACCTCTTCTGAATTATTATTATTATTTATTTATTGAGATGGCCTTACCAAGTTTAAGAGATCGGGACATATTGGATGGAGCCTCAAATTTTGGTGTCTAGAAAGCCAAAATTTCTTTATTGTTGGAAGAGAATGGTATCAATGAATATGTGACTAGTGTTGTAGTTGTACCTATAGATCCAACATAGCTATTAGCATATAAGAAGGAAGATGCCAAGGCGAGGAGACTAATTCTTGATAGTGTTAAGGATCATATTATTTTGCATATCGCAGAGTTAGATACAACGAAGAATATGTGGGATGTCATTCTGAATCTATACCAGAATGCTACCACCAACAGGAAGCTAATTCTTAGAGAAAATTTGAGGAATACCCGGATGAACAAGGGAGAAGATGTTACAAGTTACCTCACCAGGCTTAGAATTTTCAAAGATGAGTTGGTCATTGTTGGAGATAAACCAAATGATGACGAGCTAGTACAAATAGCCCTAAATGGGTTTAGTAAGCAGTGGGATGTCTTTGTCAAGTTATCAATGGACGGGACACCTTACCGAGTTAGGATCGACTATGGAGTGACTTAACTCGGGAGCAGCTTAGACTAAGTCTTATAAGTGGAACCAACAGTAAGAGTCAGAAAAGTGAGACAGAACAAGAAAATGTTTCCCTAGTAGGAAAAGGGAAAGCGAAGAAGGGGTCTAGCAAAGTATCAAATCCTAAAAGTGAGAAGAAGAAGGGCTTGTCTAAATTCAAATGCTATGGTTGTCACGATTTTGGCCACTATGTTAGTGATTTCCCGTAAAGGAAGAAGAATGAAAAATAAGGCAAGAAGTAGATGACAGCTTCAGCAAGTGTAGATGAGCTCTCTAGTAGAATGGAGGATGAGTTTTCACTCATAGCTTGTATGGTTAGCTCAACCTCATAGGGTGTTTGGTATATAGATGGTGGGGTGTCATTTCATATGACAAGAGTTAGAGAATACTTCTCTAGTTATAAGGAGGAAGACATCAGAATCCATATTTCTATGAGGAACATGTCCAAACTCAATCTAGTTGGAAAAGGGACCGTTCCATTTCAGAGGGGGAATGGGAAGTTGATTCCCATTCATGATGTGTTGCATGTACCAGGCTTGGGTATGAACCTAATTTATGTATCTTTCCTTCAGGATAAAGGCTACAGTGTACTCTTTAGAGGGCTAAATGTTTTAATCAAGCACAAGGATTGGAAATCACCCATGGCTATTAGAGTTAGGAGTGGTCGGCTTTATAGGTTACAGTTTAATACTCATAAGGCACTGATGAGTAGCAGTATTTCTGGAGATCAAGGAGAGTTGTGGCATAAGAGGATGGGCCATATACATCATGGAGCACTTAAATTGCTTTGTGAGATAGTGACAGGTGTTCCAAAGGTGAGCACAAAGCATGATAATGTAAGGGATGTGTGTTGGGGAAGTTTGTGAAAGCATCTTTTCCAAGGAGTGAAACTAGATCTAAGGGTGTTCTTGATCTATTACATTTAAGCATATGTGGACCAATGTCGACGAAGTCTCTCAAAGGATATGATTACTTTGTTACTTTTATTGATGATTTCTCCAGGAAGATCTAGATATACTTCTTGAAGACCAAGGATGAGGTCTTCATTCATTTCCAAGAGTTCAAAGCTCTTGTAGAGAATTCGACAGGCAAGAAGATTAAGGTTCTTTGGTTAGACAATGGAGGTGAGTACAAAGGGAAAGAGTTCCAAGAGTTTTGTACTAGGGAAGGAATCAAGAGAGAGTGGATTGTTTCTTACAACCCATAGTAGAATGGAGTTGTTGAGAGGAAGAATCGATCTATATCAGAGGCAACAAGGGCTATGATGTATCAAGATATGCCATGCTACTAATGGGCAAAGGCATGCAGTATGAAAGTATACATACAAAATAGGGTTCCACATAAGGTATTGGGCATGATGACACCATAGGAGGTGTTCTTAGGAAAGAATCCATATGTCGGCCACTTCAGTATATTTAAGAGTTTGGCATATTATCACATTTCAGGGGCTACACATTCCAAGTTAGATCAGACTGCAGAGAGAGGGTACTTTGTGGGGTACAATGAGACCTCAAAGGCATATTGAATATTTATTCCAGGGGCCATGAGGATTATAGTTAGGCGTGATGTCAAATTCATGGAGGACAAGGCATTTAGAAGGTCTAGAGATTTTCCAATAGATGATCAGAGTGAGCAGTCAGCAGAAGCTCCAAGGATCATTCAATCGGATCAGGGGCAATGAAACTTAAGTACAGTTACTAGTACTAGCATAGGATCAGGTGTTGAGAGTTCACAGACTATGGAGCAATAGATGTGGCAGATCCAAGAGATGCATGAGGAAGACATGGAGGTTAATACTTCATCCTCTACAGTTGGCAGCATGAATCGTGAGGTTCAACAGACACATAGGGATACTTAGGAGTTTGTTGGAGCTCCTAGGATAAGTAATAGATAGCGAAGACAACCAGCTAGGTATAATGTCTACATGGAATTAGTTAGCCAGCTGGTAGATAGTGAGCCTTCCAGCTATTAGGAGGTTGCACAATAGAAAGTGTGGTGAGATGCGATGGTTGAGGAATATGCCTCAATAGCGTAGAACGATGTGTGGGAGTTTATTCCTAGACCAACAAATAGGGCAATGGTTGGATCATGTTGGATCTATATATTAAGCACAGTGCAGATGGTAGCATCGAGAAATATAAGGCAAGGTTCACGGTCAAGGGTTTCTCTTAGGAGGGAATAGCCTATGAGGAGACATTTGCTTCAGTGGCCAGGTATACTTCTATATGAGTCATGATCTCACTTGTAGCATAGATGGGATGGTAGATCCATCAAATGGATGTCAAGATAATGTTTCTTAATGGTGAATTGATAGAGGAGGTATTCATAGAACAACCAGAGGGCTTTGTAGCACACAACAGTGAAACCCACGTGTGTAGATTGAAGAGAGCTTTGTACGGACTCAAGTAGGCTCCCAGGGCATGGTATGAGTGCATTGATAGATACTTACAGGAAATGGGCTTTATGAAGAGTAAGACAGATGCTAACCTCTACTACTTGGTGGTTGGGGGTGAGGTTCTCATTATTTTTCTATATGTGGATGAGACTTGTTTTTAATAGGTTCATTGGGGCTCATAGAGGAGTGCAAAAGGGAAATTGTAATAGATTTTGAGATGAAGGATTTGGGGCTTATGCACTACTTTCTAGGCATGGAGGTATGGTAGACAGATGGAGATATTTTCCTTGGCCAAGTTAAATACTGCATCAAAATCTTCAAGAGGTTTGAGATGGAGGATTGCAGAGCCATGTCTACTCCTATGATCATGAATTGGAAGAAGCTAGACTCATCCAAGGAGAAGGATGTAAACCCCACCTTATACAGACAGTTGATTGGGTCTCTCATGTATTTGGTCAACACCAGGCCGGATATATCCTTTGTAGTAAACTCTCTTAGTCAATTCATCGTTGAGCCAAAGAGAGTGCATTAGATAGCAGAAAAGCATGTGTTGCAGTATTTGTGTGGTACAATTGAGTATGGGATCAGATATGCTCGAGGTGATGGTATCATTTTTATAGGCTATACTAACATAGTTTGGGTAGGCAGTACAACGGATAGGAAAATCACTTTAGGGTGTTGCTTTAGCTTGGGATCAGGAGTTGTCTCTTGGTACAACAACAAGAAAAATTTTGTGGCTCTAAGTTCTATAGAGGTAGAATACATAGCAGCTAGCATGGTGACATGTGAGGTGATATGGCTTCAGAAGTTGTTGGTAGCCTTGTTTTGTGAGAGGTTTGAGACTACGGTGATACACTGCGACAATCAGAGTTGCATCAAGTTGTCTAAGAATCTGATGTTTCATGATAGGTCTAAGCATATATACATCAGGTATCACTTCATCAAGGATTGTGTATAGTGGGGAATTGTTCAACTATAGTATATACCTATAGATCAATAGGTAGCAGACATTTTGACAAAGGCATTGGGGAAGGAAAAATTCATCTTCTTCAGAGATATGTTGGGTTTCATGAAAAAAACCTTCCTCGCTAAGAGGGACTATTAATTTATGTAGCTTGGACAGGTGTCTCCAAGCCCAAGAAATTTAATTTAATTAATTGTTTTTTCTGGAAACTTCAAGAAAGGAGTTAGTTAGAGATAATTAATTAATTGATTGATTGATTCCTCTAGAGACTTCTAGAAACCAATTAGTTAGGGTTTGTTAGAGTCAAATTAATCTTAGCCATTGATTGAGATTAAATCATGGCCATTGGTTTTTAAATGAGAATAGTATAAAAGGGAATCTGGAGAATACACAAAAGTGAGAAAGATTTGCAGTGATAGCAAATAAATTTGCAATGAGAGAAAATAAATTTGCAGTGAGAGAAAATAGTTTTACAATGATAGCAAGGGCACAGTGATAGAATTGGAGGTAGCAGCAGTGGAATTTAAGCAAGAGAAATTAAGGGAAGAATTTTCAGAGAAGAATATTGTCAAAGCTCTGCTAGTAAGAGGCAATCAGTTTATGTATCTCTTAATTTGCTGAAGTTTAATAAAATTCCTTATCTAAAGTACTGGTTTTCCCTCCAAGGTTTTTCCAGGGATAATTTGTCCTAAAATATTGTGTTTATTGTTTTATGTATTTTCTTCTCTATCTTGTGGATTTATTTGTGAATTTGTAGTTGTGTTATTTTTCAATATTTGATGTGAATTAATTTTTGACAGTCAAATAATCGATATAGATAGGAGATTAATAATCAGTAACTACAATAGAATTTTCACAGCTATAAATACTAAGCATATGCAACAAGAATTCTTCCTATTGACCGACTTTAGCACTTATTGACGGTAGAGGACTGAGCTTGCAAGCATTTTCAACCTCTATAGTGGAATATGTGATGGTGAAGGAGATGCCCACTAGCTTGAATGTATCCTCCACATCTCTTATCACTCTTCCCATCATCAGTGGATCTATAGATATTTATTGGTGCTATTGTTTTAATCTCTCTTTTCTTTTCTCTACTGAGTACAATACGTGCACTATATATAGAGACACAGGTTTTGGCATCGGATAAAAGGCAAGGAGGTGAATGATAAGTTAGTAGGAGAATAAATTAAGGATAAGATTTAATCTACACCAAAGATATGATTTGTGATGATGGCATGGTAGATTGTTGGGTAAGTGCACCAATTTGTGACACAATTTAGGTACCAAATTGAAGAACGATAAAAAAAACCCCAAAATAAGGCCTTTGGCGCACGAAAAATGACTAAAAAGCCATTTGGCGCAAGCCAAATGTCTAAAAATACATAAAATGCAAAAGTCAGGTTTGGAACCCTCATTTTGTCTTCAACCCATAGCTTGAGAAAGAAGATTTTAGGTCTGCAACTCGCGCTCGCCAAATAGCTTCAATTCTTTGCATCCTTAGCTTGCCATTTTCCACGAAGATGCCACCAACACGTTGGAGAGGTCGAATATTGCAAAGAGGTGTGTATTTTTATTCTATTTATAATTAATTTGATTTGGAATGCAACTTTAAATAGATTTTTATAATAAAACTTTGTTCTAATTCTCAGGGAATGAATCTCCACCTCAAAAAATTGAGAATTCACAATCACCCCCTCATCAAGAGCCTCCTATACAAGAACAACCCGAAACCCCTCCATCAATTCATAGGCATCCTCAAGGAACACAAGAAAATATTCAAAATCAAATTGAAAACAATAAAAGAGACATTCAACAATTAATTGCAAGATTAACCGAGCATGTTGAAACCCACCCTTATAGGAGAGGGATTGCTGAATCATTGAAGTCAATTTTAACTCATGTAGGAGAAATGAGCGAGCAAATGAATTTTTGGTCAACTAAGACAGATGAGATGAGGCAATTTTATGCTAATGGTTTGTCATATGCAGATGTAAAAAAACTAAAAATTAGCAAAGTCGAGTTGTGTGCCCTATTTAAAGACCCAAAAACCAATGAACCTTTGTCCCATGCATGCAGGAGGTTCCCCATCCATTAGTGCCACCATGATTTAATTAGAAACAAATTTTGGGAGCAGTGGTGGATGGTATTTGACCAACCTCCATGCAATAACCATGAGGTGCCGCAATACTTTTTGAGGAAACTCTATTGCGATTTTTTCCTCAATAAAATGCCAAACTATTTTGACATCTTATACTTTCAGGGTAGAGGTGGGGGCTCCACACACGATAGACCTGTTGCACAACGTAATCCACAGTTGGCACTGAGAGCCTTGGGCAGACCCATGGTGGATCATGTCATTGTTCCTTACATTATTAAGGATAGTGTAGAGGTGGAAATGATGAAGTCGATTGGCTCACTCACCCAGACTATTTTACAGTGTGCGAGTCCTCTAGTAGAGCTTGGTGTGGAGGAGACGTGTAGCCTCGAGCTCCACCCCACCATTGTGGCGCTTGTGGTGTTGTTTTCACGTACGATTATCAGGGTGCTCATGATGCAGCTACACAGCCTATGTTAGTTGCAGAGGAAATGGCTTTCACAGATGATATTCTAAATGATGCATTCGGCATTGACACTCAGGTAAAATTTAGCAAGTTATTTTAATGTTGTTTATTAAAATATATTTTAAAATTTAAGAATAACTAAATTAGTAGAATTTTGATATGATGAAATTTCAGGGTTGCACTATTCATGAGGGATGCTCTATTCCTACAGACCCTTATACATTCTCAATGATGATTCCATAGGTATGCAACTTGTATTAAAGATATTATTATTGCATTTGAATAGTTGAATGTTATATTTGAATGTTTGTCTCATAACATGCTTCGGATTTCAAATAGTTTCCTGGTGCACCTTCTTCCTCCACACCTCGCAATTCATATCCTCAAACAACATACACTCAGGTAGCCTTTATTAATTAATAGGGTTGTAAATCTATGTTAGCTAGTTTTCATAATTTTGCGTATATACAAATCTTAAAAATTGATGAGAAACACAAACATTGCATTCAAGTATTCCTTGATCATGTCACATTATGTTCTCCTATATCAACATGATACCTATGATATTGTTTCATTTGCAGCTATTGACAACAGATAGCCCTGGTGATGTTGGTGGCACGATGGACCATGGAGTTTCTATAGCAATAGCCAGTTTTGATCCATTGAGAGAGGTATGGAATAGATTAGTCGATTTGACATTATATTTGCTCTTTTATGGTCTATTATAGAAAATTTTCATGATAATTTTATGTAGTTTAATTTCTATCTTCATGGTTGCTACAGGTGGTTGTCACTCTAGATTGTGGACATGGTGATGCTTTAAATGTGTACATGATGACTATATGTATGCGGTAAGTGATTATATTTTGTTATATGTCATTCCATAATTCAATTTCTATGTTTTAATGTCTTTACTTTTAATTGTATCAGTTGAAGGTCTAGAGTGAAGAGAGGAGGAGTAGCGAGCGTGTTCAAAAGACAAGACAAGCAACAGTCACTCCATCTAGCCGAATTTCGAAGGCAGCATGGGATCTATTTCCTTCCCCTGGAGGGAAATGACTATGTATTACTGTTGTTTGTTGTATGCCTATGTGGCATTTTGAAACATATGTTTTGTACTATTGATATATATACGTGATATTTTATGTCCAAATGGTTCCTTTTTACTAAGCCTATATGTTTTTTCGGATTTATTTATATAATTTTATCAATGTATATCATTGTATAGCCTTTCGGATTTTTGATTAAAAAAACTCTTATTTTTCTATTGCCATTCTTGAATAATGTTATCATGCATATCATATAATTTGTATGCTTGAATGTTGTAGGCATGAATTTTGTTTACATCTAATGCTTAATTAATTATTGTCAAATGCTCAATAAGTCCCATCTAAAGCGTATTGTATAAATAAGCTCCATTCATGCTGATTTGTATCCTTTGGAATACTTCAATTACTTGTGCTTCACCGATGCAGAGGCAAGGAGGCTCAAACCCAATCAGTCTGACAACTTACCTTCAAGGGGCTCCTAACAAGATTAATACAACCTATTTTGAGCAATCTACACAACCTCAAAGCCCCATCAAACCAAACTCTTCATTCAACACCTTACCCAACAATCCACCTATGTAGCACTCTAATGCAGAGCCAAGGTGGAGAAGACTCACAACAATGGAAATGTAATTCTCAATTAAGAACTCTTCTTCATAATGATTCAGCCTAATAGGCATCAACCCACCCTCAAGGGTCTCAACTCCTCAACCTTGAAAATGAACAAAAATACTCCACCAAGGCCCTACAAAGACCATAAAAATTCATACAATTATAATTGAATCAATTGAGAACAATCCCTAAGTCAGATTCATCAAGGTCTCCAAAACTCACATTTGTGACTAGTTATTCTTGTAGTACTCATCACTTAGTTTTAGCCAGATTTCTCCCAACCTTTCCAAAAAACTAGATAATTACAAGATGGATTGAGATACCCTTTTCAGGTCTACACAACATACCAAAGAATCAGTGGTCACTCTTTTGGACCGACATAGACTTTTAGCACACCTACTTCAATTTTGGCTTCACAATTAGCCCTTTTTTTCCAAAGGGACCATCCTTCCAAATTTAGGTATCTATCCAAATGCCTTGGAAATTATTAGGTCATGATTCCAAACCTCAAATTTTGTCATTGGTTTGTGTCTATAGAGCCTCTAACTCACAAAACCCAAGAAACCCTCCTAAACCTTCACAAAATCAAGGGTTTTAAATAAACATACAACTCCAGACCTCTCTCAACACTTCCAAAGCCCCAAAAACCTCAAAATACTTTTGCATAGACTCATTAGACCCTCACATAACCCTTATAGGCATTAATTCTTAAAAACCTCTCTTTGGTTCCTCACTTCCATGTTGGAAAACCCATGTTCAATCTTAGAACAGTCACAAAAATGCCACATAATTATGACTCCTTATTCCAAAATGAGTAGACACACTTATTATAACATGTTTTCAATCAATCCACTAAGATACAGTAGCAAACAGTAGGTGGATTGATTGTACATCACAAATTTCCCCTCAAACCCTTGATCTAGCAACACTGGGATAGTCACTGTTTGTGTTGGTTCTCTCTACAAACAAAGAGTTAAGACACAAAATAAAAAATAAATGAATTAGAAAAAATATAGACACATCCTCTAAAATTCTTAGACCATGAAGAACTTGTATGTGCCCGTACAACACTCCAAAAGATCAAGAAAATAGTATTTTCTAGAAAATTGCTCAAAATTGTGGTGTTTATTGTGTAAAATTGTTACAAAAATTCTTCCACTCTCTCATTCGAGCCTTGGTAAGGCTTTTTAAAGCATTTTCCAACAACCATCTTCTCCCCAACGCCCAAAACCAACCTTTGGATTAGTTGGTCCCTTAATTATATTTGTTTGTGTTAAAGTTGCTTTGTCAACATTTTACAACTTATATGATTTCTAATTGACTTCTAAGACACAAAACACCCTTTATTTGGATTATTCTTGATCTCTCAAAGCTTATTAGACAAAATAAACCTAAAGACACTAACATTTCCCTATTGATGTATTCAAATATAAAAAAATTGATGATGTGGTGTAGGTGCTCCTACACCAAAATCAAAACCTGGTCCAAGCCTAATTTTTCCCAACCTTTCCAAAACACCTGACCATTTAAAGGTGGATTAAGATACCCTTTTCAGGGTTACACAACATATGCCAAAACCAATAATAACTCTTTTGGACCAACATGAATTTTCAATACACCTCCCTCGCTCTAGGCTTCACAATTAGGCCTAATTTCCAAAGGAACCCCCTCACAAACTCACCTCCAAACCAAGGAAACTTGAAAAATTCTTAGGGATTCTCACCAAACTCATGATTCTCCCATTTTAATAGCCCGAAAAACTTGTTCTATTCCTCTACTCACAAATCGTCCTAAACCTTCACAAAAACAAGGGTTTTAAAGAAACTCATAACTCCAGACCTCTAGACCTCCCCCAATCCTTCCAAAAGTCCAAACACCCCAAAATACCTCTGTCCTAACTTAAAAGACACTCACAATCCCATTCCTTTCAATATTTCTCAGATTCAGTACTTGAGTTCCTTACTTTTATGGTGGAAACACCCCTGAACAGCATTAGAACTTCACACCCCACTGAGTTTATTCATTCTCTCGGCCTCCAAAATATTCATACACCAAACTAATCATTGTACAGGCCAATCCATCAAGCAACAGGGTCAGAACAGTAGGTGGATTGGCTAATGTGTCATGGTGTTTCCCTCAAAACCCCTAACACATAAAACAAAGCAGTTACCAAGTTTGTTGATCCCACACACACCAACAGTGGATTTAAACCTTCAAAATAGATGCAAAGAGAGTAAACACATATTCAATCAAGTATCCAAAGCCTCAAGTCATAATAGACTTGTATGGGCCTGTGCAAGGAAAAGAAAATTCAAGAAAACAAAGAAAACCAGTGATTAGTGTTTTCAAGTATATTTTCTTATTAGAAACTGAACAAAATCAACCCTCAACTCGGGGTATTACAGCAATATATCTTGATACCACCTTCCAACTACCCCTTGAGTCGATCAACCACCATAACCACCCTTTGTTAGACTTCTAAGATGGCAATTTGCCAATTTTGCTCTTAATTACCATTCATTCACAAATTGATTTTGCAAATACCACCTAACTGACCTATTAAGCCTTTTAAATAAAATTGCAAGGTATTTCCATAGCATAAATAAATATAGAGAGCAAATACAATAAATATTTTAACTAATGAATTGTAAAAAATGGATTTTTGTAGTTTATATTCATGTCGTCAATTACATTGCATTGCACATCTTTCAAAGTCAAAGCATTACTTCACGTTGCATAACTAATAAGTAGATGCTAATAGATGCCGAAAATTTAATTACAATATAATTTGAAAAAAGTCAACCTAAGCAATTATGCAATTTCTTCACATTGCA
This sequence comes from Sequoiadendron giganteum, assembly GCA_007115665.2. NCBI lineage: Eukaryota > Viridiplantae > Streptophyta > Pinopsida > Cupressales > Cupressaceae > Sequoiadendron > Sequoiadendron giganteum. Next base: position 20,820,727 of record CM021108.1, on the reverse strand, counting down.
TAACTAATAACTAGGAGCAGCTGCCAATTGCATTTTCTTATCATGGCATTCTATGAGACCAAATTTCTTTGAGATATTTTTTCAAATAGTTCCCTGCCTTGTCTATGTTACCACATTTTTCATACATTTCTACCAAAGAATCTTCTCAAACAGTTCACTGCCTTGTTGCTATGGCTAAAAGCCTAAAACAAGTGATCTTGAACAAGCTATGGATGCATCGAAAAATATATCAAAAGCATAATAGTAAGCAATAGCATAGACAAGGTAGTGAACTATTTGAAAAAATGCATCAAAAAAATTGCTTTGAAATGATAAATTTAGTTGTGCTTTCACTCTTCTTTGACATTGTATATTTGCTCCTTTTTATAACAAGAGATAAAAAAATGTAAAAAATTGTATAACAAGAGATAAAAACTATCTTTTTTGAAATTGAAAGGCATTTCCATAGCATAGAGATATAGAGAGCAAATAAAATAAAGAGTTTAACTAATGAAATGTAGAAAATAGATTTTTGTAGTTTATATTCATGCATTGCACATCTTCCAAACTCAAAGCATCACTTCACATTGCATAGCGAATAACTAGATGTTGATAGATGACAAAATTTCAATTACAATATAGCTTTTTACAAAGTCAGCCTAAGCAGTTATGCAATTACTTCACATTGCATAACTAATAACTAGGAGCAGCTACCAATTGCTTTAGCTTGTCATGGCATTCCATGAGACCACATTTCTTTGAGGCATTTTTTCAAATAGTTCATTCCCTTGTCTATGCTATGACATTTTTCATATATTTCTACCAAAGCATTTTATCAAATAGTTCATTGCCTTCTTGCTATGGCTAAAAGCCTAAAACAAATGCTTTCGAACAAGCTATGGATGCTTGGAAAAAATCTATAAAATCATACTAGTAAGCAATAGCATAGACAAGCCATTGAAATTTTTGAAAAAATGCCTCAAAGAAAAGTGGTCTCATGGTGATGGAATGTCATGACAGGCCATAGATAAGGCAGTGAATTGTTTGAAAATATGCCTCAAATAAATGTGGTCTCATGGTGATGGAACGCCATGATGAATGCCTATGGTGATGGACTGTCATGGCATTCCATCACCATGAGAACACATCTCTTTGAGGCATCTTTTCAAACAGTTCATTGCCTTGTCTATGGTATGACATTTTTCATACATATCTACTAGAGCATTTCATCAAACAGTTCACTACCTTGTTGCTATGGCTAAAAGCCTAAAGCAGGTGCTTTCGAACAAGTTATGGATAATTGGAAAAAATATGTCAAAGCATAATAGTAAGCAATAGCATAGACAAGGCAATGGATTGTTTGAAAAAATGCCTCAAAGAAATGTGGTTTCATGGTGATGGAAGGCCATGACAAGCCATAGACAAGGCAGTGAACTGTTTGAAAAAAAGCCTCAAATAAATGTGGTCTCATGGTGATGGAATGCAATGACAATAATCACCATGCGACCGCATTTCTTTCAGGCATTTTTTCAAACAATTCACTACCTTGTTTATGCTACCACATTTTTCATACATGTCTACCAAAGCATCTTCTCAAACAATTCATTGCCTTGCTGCTATGGCTAAAATCCTAAAACAATTGATTTTGAACAAGCTATGGATGCTTCGAAAAACTATATCAAAAGCATAATAGTAAGCAATATCATAGACAAGGCAGTGAACTGCTTGAAAAAATGCATCAAAAAAATTGCTTTGAAATGATAAATTTAGTTTTGCTTTGATGCAGATCCAAGATGGAGAAGACTCACAACAATGGAAATGTCAATTTTTAGTCAAAGAACTCTTCTTCACAATGATTCGACCTAATAGGCATCAACTCACCCTCAAGGTTTTCAAACCTTTAATCTTGCAAAATAACAACAAATCTCCACCAAGGCCCTACAAAGACTCTCAGCATTCATACAATGGCAATTTGAAAACAATCTCCAAGTCAAGTTCATTGAAATCTCCAAAACTCAGCATTTTACCCATTTAACAACAAGTTGTCCTTGTACCCCTTTCATCAGTCCCAACACACTGCCACCATGCTTCTTCACTATTTAATCAATACTATCTATCTTTGTAGTTACAAACCTTTCTTTCCTTACTCTCACATCTACAAGAACAGGACATTCTATGGTGCCCACCATAAGACTTTCACACAAACCCGATGTCATTACCTCCTTTGCTGCTACATCGGTCCTTATATCCACTGCCCCTGTATTACCAGACCTATAATGGTTCCCAAAACCAAAAATTTTGATTTCCCTCACAACACTTACAGGCTCCTTGTTCCCACACATGATTACTTTGGCTTTCCCTTTCACATCCTCTAGAAGTGGAGTCAAAACAAATGTATGGCTATCTTTCCTTATGGTATACTTATTTTCTTTCCCATCATGCATGGAACACCTATCATACTGCCATGGTCTTCCAAGGAGTATGTGACAACAGTCCATTGGAAGAATGTCACAAATAACACTATCCCTATACTCACCAATCTGGAAATCTACAATAGCTTGCTCATTTACTAACATAGATTGACCATCACTTAACCAAGATACTTTGTAAGGTAAGCCATGAGGGATTCTTTTCAAATTTAGTTTATTCACCATTTCCCAAGAAACCATGTTTTCAATTGAACCTGAATCCACTACCATCCTACATACTTTACCTTGCACCTTGCAATTGATTTTGAAGAGTGATTTCCTTTGTGGGGATTCTTCAGAGATCGGTGCCTTGACCAATGTTCTCCTAGTCATTAAACTCTCTCCAACTTCAGATGTAAGGTTCACCACAGGTGAGGTCACACTTTCTATCCTCATGCACTAGTTTATTCCTCCTCTCTCCACCTTAGGAACTTGAGCCTTGCCTTTCAGGACACTTGAAGGTTGGATGTCCAGGCTGGTTACAAGTGTAGCATCTTCCTGAGAACTAGTAGGAGCCTCTTCCTCCACTAAATCTGCCCCTTGAACCTCTCCATCCACCTCTGGAATCAGATTGATCTTGGTCTTTAGGCTTTTCAGTCTTCACTACCTTCAGCAACCTTGAAATTCTTTGATCCTCTGGAGTAAGCTCTTCTTCCACATCTTCAAACTCCTCATCTTCCTCTTCTTCAGTCTTAGTCTCTTCCACTTCCCTTATTTTATTTGTCTCCAAGGCTATGACTCTCTCTTCCAACTCTCTAAGTTCTCTTGCATTCCTATCTTTCATCTCCTCCATCTCTTTAACCATATCATTCTTCTTTGAAGGCATCTTAGCAATCTTGCCTCTTCACCTTCTTCTTCAACCTGTAAAATGAAAATAGATCTACTTCCTGATGCTTTGATACCACTATGATGCAGAGCATCAATAACCAAACTCCTCAACACCATCATTTCTTCAAGGGATTTCAATCCCAAACAGAATCAGGAGAAGATCAAATTAAACAAACAACTTGTTTACTAAACTTTTCATCAATTTCTCTTCAAATTCACTTGATTTCTTCAGTTCTATAAAAATCCAAGACAACATGTCAGTTTCCCAAATCACCAAAATCATATTCTAGACCATTATCAGCATCTAATTGATAGATCTTAACAAAAAACCCTGATCAAAGGCATTGAACCAACCAATACTTCAATATTCACCAAAACCTCCTTAATACAACTCACACTCCCCAAGCTTAATAGACATACATTCTTACCTTCAAACTATTATCAAACTTACAAGAGCTTCATAATTATCATTATTCTAATAGAAACAAGCCAATAACATATTCACACAACTCTGAGTTATCAGATTTACTGATTTTCACAGTCATAACACCATTCTTCATCAAGATTTCACCCTAGTCTAAACATCAAATCAAAAACCTTAACCTTTAACATTTTCCCAAATTGTTGAAATACCTTTGAAAACATTGTTTAAGAAGTTACATCACAAATCTAATCACAAATACCACTGGCCTCTGTTTTAACACTCATTTCATCAATTTCCTTATAGGTTAGCAAAGCCCTAAATTGGGTGATACAACTCTACCATCTTTGCATCAACACAAGCTTGATATAGTTTTGGAGACCCATTACAAAGTATTTAGACATATCACAAAAAACATTGCCACTTGTTTTGAGAGAAACATCATAAAATTGGTCTGATACGTTGCTCCCAGCCACAAATTAGGCCAAATTTGCAAGGTGACTACCAACAAATCATCTCCAAATCACTAACCAACCTTAAACAGTATTTTTTCATACCTCGAAACTCATAATTCCATCATTTTCAAGAGTTATTAGATCCAGTAAAATGTTTAAATATCAAAACCCTTGAATATAGGCTTTGCAAGCAAAATAATGAGGGTTTCTTGGAATATCACCTTCCACATCTTCTACCAACGTTCCATATCTTCCAACACCTTTAAATACACCTTCAAACATCATCTATACCCTTTTCAAGCCATGGAAAGCTCTATTTCTTCATTATGCATGACTGTAGCATCAAATTTTGTGTGGAAACCTTCAATTTATGTGTGTAACAACAACTTCATCTGAGCATTCTTGCATTCCCCTATACCTACAATCATAAAAATCATTCAAAAAACCCTAACATTAACCTACTCCACCAATCTACTTGGCCTACGTTGGTGGAGTAGTGATGAAATGCTCTATTAGACTCTCAAACCCATTGTAAAAAGAACTATACCAGCCCCCTTTTTGCATGCCTTAGAATGCCTTTTATAACTTCTCATCGATGAAACTACCCTTTTAACTCTTAATCTTCCTTGATTTATGCTCTCTCTCGCTACATAATTACATCATGATTACTTTTTAACAACATTGTATTATTTGCATTTTTTATATTTTCACCTCCTAGTGACATATTTTATGACTTGATTACATTCAAATTAGCCATTACAAGGCCTTGACACATCATTTTGGCTTGAACATACAAATTGGACAAATTAGCCTTTTGAAGGCATTACAAGCCATAGACAAGGCAGTGAACTGTTTGAAAGAATGCCTCAAATAAATGTGGTCTCATGGTGATGGAATGCAATGACAATAATCACCATGAGACCACATTTCTTTCAGGCATTTTTTCAAACAATTCACTGCCTTGTCTATGCTACCACATTTTTCATACATGTCTACCAAAGCATTTTGTCAAATAGTTCACTACCTTGCTGCTATGGCTAAAATCCTAAAACAAGTGCTTTCAAACAAGCTATGGATGCTTGGAAAAAATCTATTGAAGCATAATAGTAAGCAATATCATAGACAAGGCAGTGAACTACTTGAAAAAATTCCTCGAAGAAATGTGGTCCCATGGTGATGGAAAGCCATGACGAATTCCTATGGCTATGGATTGTCATGGAATTCCATCACCATGAGAGGGCATTTCTTTGAGGCATTTTTTCAAACAGTTCACTGCCTTGTCTATGCTACGACATTTTTCATACATGTCTACCAAAGAATTTTATCAAACAATTCACTGCCCTGCTGCTATAGCTAAAAGCCTAAAATAGGTGTTTTTGAACAAGCTATGGATGCTTGGAAAAATTCTATCAAAGAATAATAGTAAGCAACAAGCTATGGTCTCATTGTTTTTTTTCACATGAAAATCAACACGATTTTATTCGCATTTTTTTGCAAGTTTTAAAAACGTTTTTTGCCAATTTTTTAGTTTTTGCCAATCAGACGAGAAGTTTCTAAGCATCACGATGTCCAAGTAATAGCATGTTGAAGTTCACAGCCATTTTGCACTTTGGACCCTTAAGGAATCAATCCGGTTGAACGTAGCTTGGAGCGATTCTGCGTATTTAGGTGTGAAAGAGGACCATGCCTAGCGTAAACATACCTATTCGGACATGTTGGAATAGTTCGTTTGGTCACAAGAGCTGCAGAACGAAAGTTGCACCACTTTGCAACTTTCAACTACTTGCATTTGACAACTTTTTCCTCGAGTGAAAATTCGCCACCATAGGAAAAAGCCTCTAAGATAGAAAAAACTAAGCAAGGTTATTGTAGAGGGGCCCAATGTGATCGCATAGGATTAGACGAGAAGTTTCCAAGCATCACAGTGTCCGAGTAATAGCATGCTGAAGTTCATAGCCATTTTGCACTTTGGACCCTTAAGAATAGCTCGGAGTAATTTCGCGCGTTTAGGTGCGAAAGAGGACTATTCCTAATGTAAATTTACCCACCTGAGCATGTTGGAACAATCCATTTGGTCACACAAGCTATAGAACAAAAGTTGCACCACTTTGTAACTTTCAACTACTTGCATTTCACAACTTTTTCCTCGAGTGAAAATTCGCCACCATAGGAAAAATCCTTCGAGATAGAAAAAATAGACCAAGGTTATTGTAGAGGGGCCCAACGTGATCCCATAGGATCAGACGAGAATTTTCTAAGCATCACGGTGTCTGAGTATTAGCATGTTGAAGTTTGTAGCCATTTTGCACTTTGGACCCTTAAGGGATCGATTTGGTTGAATGTAGCTCGGAGCGATTCCACATGTTTTGGTGCGAAAGAGGACCATTTCTAGCATAAACATACCCACTTGGACATGTTGGAACAATACATTTGGTCACACGAGCTATAGTACGAAAGTTGCACCACTTTGCAACTTTCAACTACTTTCATTTGACAGCTTTTTCCCGAGTGAAAATTCTCCAGCACAAGAAAATGCCTTCGAGATAGCGAAAACCAAGCAAGGTTATTGTAGATGGGCCCAACATGATCTTGTAAGATCAAATGATAAGTTTCTACGTGTCACAGTGTTTGAGTAATAGCATGTTGAATTTCGCAGCCATTTTGCACTTTGGACCCTTAAGGGATCGATCCGGTTGAACGTAGCTCGAAACAATTATGTGTGTTTCGATGCAAAAGAGGATTGTTTCTAGTGTAAACATACCCACCCGGATGGGTTGGAACAGTCTGTTTGGTCAGACGAGCTGCAGAACGAAAGTTGCACCACTTTGAAGCTTTCAACTACTTGCATTTGACAACTTTTTCCCGAGTGAAAATTCGCCAGCACAGGAAAATGCCTCTGATATAGAAAAAACTGAGAGAGTTTATTGTAGATGGGCCCAACGTGCTCTTTTAGGATCAGACGAGAAGTTTCTAAGCGTCACGGTGTCCGAGTAATAGCATGTTGAATTTCGCAGCCATTTTACAGTTTGGACCCTTAAGCGATCGAACGGGTTGAACGTAGCTCGAAGGGATTCCACGTGTTTAGGTGTGAAAGAGGAACATTCCTAGTGTAAAAATACCCACCCGGATACATTGGAACAATCCATTTGGTCAAACGAGTTGTAGAACGAAAGTTGCACCACTTTGCAACTTTCAACTACTTGGATTTGACAAAAAAAATTCCCGAGTGAAAATTCGCCAGCAAAGGAAAATGCCTCTGAGATAGCAAAAACCGAGAGAGTTTATTGTAGAAGGGTCCAATTTGATCTCATAGGATCATACGAGAAGTTCCTAAGCATCACGATGTCTGAGTAGTAGCATGCTGAAGTTCGCAGCCATTTTGCACTTTGGACCCTTAAGGGATCAATCCGGTTGAATGTAGCTCAGAGTGATTCCATGTGTTTGGGTGTGAAAGAGGACCATGCCTAACATAAACATACCCACCTAGACGCGTTGGAACAGTTCATTTGGTCACACGAGCTGCAGAACGAAAGTTGCACCACTTTGCAACTTTCAACTACTTGCATTTGACAACTTTTTCCCCGAGTAAAAATTCACCAGCACAAGAAAATGCCTCCAAGATAGCTAAAACCGAGCAAGGTTATTGTAGATGGGCCCAACTTGATCTTGTTGGATCAGACGAGAAGTTTCTAAGCCTCACGGTGTCCAAGTAATAGCATGTTGAATTTCGCAGCCATTTTGCACTTTGGACCTTTAAGGGATCGATTTGGTTGAATGTAGCTCGGAGTGATTTTGCGTGTTTGGATGTGAAAGAGGACTGTGCCTAGCGTAAATGTACCCACTCAGATGCATTGCAACAGTCTATTTGGTCAAACGAGCTGCAAAATGAAAGTTGCACCACTTTGCAACTTTCAACTACTTGCATTTGACAACTTTTTTCCCGAGTGAAAATTCGCCAGCACAAGAAAATGCCTCTGAGATAGCAAAAATCAAGAGAGGTTATTGTAGATGGGCCCGACATGATCTTGTAGGATCAGACGATAATTTTCTAAGTGTCACGGTGTCTGAGTAATAGCATGTTGAATTTCGTAGCCATTTTGCACTTTAGACCCTTAAGGGATCGATTGGGTTGAACGTAGCTCGAAGCGATTCCACATGTTTAGGTGCAAAAGAGGACCATTTCTAGCGTAAACATACCCACCTGGATGCATTGGAATAATCCATTTGGTCAGACGAGTTGTAGAATAAAAGTTGCACCACTTTGCAACTTTCAACTACTTGCATTTGACAACTTTTTCCTCGAGTGAAAATTCGCCAGCACAGGAAAATGCCTCCGAGATAGTGAAAACTAAGAGAGGTTATTGTAGAAGGGTCCAATTTGATCCCATAGGATCATACAAGAATTTTCTAAGCATCACGATGTCCGAGTAATAGCATGCTAAATTTCGTAGTCATTTTGCACTTTGGACCCTTAAGGGATTGATTTGGTTGAATGTAGCTCAGAGCGATTCCGTGTGTTTGGGTGCGAAAGAGGACCATTCCTAATGTAAACGTACCCACCTGGACGTGCTGGAATAGTTTTTTTGGTCACACGAGCTACAAAACGAAAGTTGCACTACTTTGCAACTTTCAACTACTTGCATTTAACAACTTTTTCCCTGAGTGAAAATTTGCCAGCACAAGAAAATGCCTCCAAGATAGCTAAAACCGAGCGATGTTATTGTAGATGGGCCCAATGTGATCTTGTAGGATCAAACGAGAAGTTTCTAAGTATCATGGTGTCTAAGTAATAGCATGTTGAATTTCGCAGCCATTTTGCACTTTGGACTCTTAAGGGATCGATCCGGTTGAACGTAGCTCAGAGCGATTCTGCGTGTTTCGATGAGAAAGAGGACCATGCCTAGCGTAAATGTACCCACCCAAATGCGTTGGAATAGTCTTTTTGGTCAGATGAGCTGCAGAACGAAAGTTTCACCACTTTGCAACTTTCAACTACTTGCATTTGACAACTTTTTCTCCGAGTGAAAATTCGCCAACACAAGAAAATGCCTCTGAGATAGCGAAAACCGAGAGAGGTTATTGTAGATGGGCCCAACATGATCTTGTAGGATTAGACGAGAATTTTTTGAGCATCACGGTGTCCAAGTAATAGCATTCTGAATTTTGCAGCCATTTTGCACTTTGGACCCTTAAGAGATCGATTGGTTGAACGTAGCTCGGAGCGATTCTGCATGTTTGGGTGTGAAAGAGGACCGTGCCTAGTGTAAACATACCCACCCGGATGCATTGGAACTGTCTGTTTGGTCAGACGAGCTGCAAAATGAAATTTGCACCACTTTGCAACTTTCAACTACTTGCATTTGACAACTTTTTCCTCGAGTGAAAATTCGCCAGCACGGGAAAATGCCTCCGAGATAGCGAAAACCGAGAGAGGTTATTGTAGATGGGAATAACGTGATCTTTTATGATCAAACGAAAAGTTTCTAAGCATCATGGTGTCCGAGTAATAGCATGTTGAATTTCGCAGCCATTTTGCACTTTGGACCCTTAAGGGATCAATTCGATTGAATGTAGCTCGGAGCGATTCTGCGTGTTTTGGTGCGAAAGAGGACCGTTCCTAGTGTAAATGTACCCACCTGGATGTGGATGCATTGGAACAGTCTATTTGGTCAGACGAGCTGCAAAACGAAAATTGCACCACTTTGCAACTTTCAACTACTTGCATTTGACAACTTTTTCCTCGAGTGAAAATTCGCCAGCACAGGAAAATGCCTCTGAGATAGCAAAAACCGAGAGAGGTTATTGTAGATGGGCCCAACATGATCTTTTAGGATCATACGATAATTTTCTAAGCGTCACGGTATCCGAGTAATAGCATGCTAAATTTCACAGCCATTTTGCATTTTGGACCCTTAAGGGATCGATCCGTTTGAACGTAGCTCAGAGCGATTCTGTGTGTTTGGGTGCGAAAGAGGACCGTTCCTAGCATAAACATACCCACCTAGATGCGTTGGAATAGTTTGTTTGGTCACACAAGCTGCAAAACGAAAGTTGCACCACTTTGCAACTTTCAACTACTTGCATTTGACAACTCTTTCCCCGAGTGGAAGTTCGCCACCATAGGAAAATGCCTCTGAGATAGCAATAACCGAGAGAGGTTATTGTAGAAGGGTCCAATTTGATCCCATAAGATCAGATGAGATGTTACTAAGCGTCACGGTTTCCGCGTAATAGCATGCTGAATTTCGCAGCCTTTTTGCACTTTGGAGTCTGGACCCTTAAGGGATCGATCTGGTTGAACGTAGCTCAGAGTGATTTCACATGTTTGGGTGCAAAAGAGGACCATGCCTAAAGTAAAAATACCCACCTGGATGCGTTGGAATAGTTTGTTTGGTCACACAAGCTGCAGAACGAAAGTTGCACCACTTTGCAACTTTCAACTACTTGCATTTGACAACTCTTTCCCCGAGTGAAAATTCACCACCACAGGAAAATGCATTCAAGATAGCAATAACCAAGAGAGGTTATTGTAGAGGGGTCCAACATGATCTCGTAGGTTTAGATAGAGATTTCTTAATCACCATGGTTTACGAGTAATACCTTGTCAAATATTGTTACCCTTTTGCACTTTGCAGCCTTAAGGGATCGAGTCAGTTGAACCATAGTAGTTGTTTTGTTGAATTTCATACCCTAAGGTATGTTAGAGATGACCTAGGTTGCATCGATTTCTCTGAGTCATACGCTGCCCCTACCTTGTCAACCCTAAGCAATATGATTTTAGGGGTACTCTCGATGTTAGGAGTAACATATAATGAACCATACCCAAGCCCTTGATATTTTTCTCATTTCTCTAGAAGAATGGGTTATCTTATTCCTTGTTGATGTAGACCAAGGCTACCATGTCATGTGAATCCCCCATGTTCTTAATTACTTGGAAACCCTTACCACATTTCTCGATTGGTAGGGTTGCTTTCTCTTTCTCATATTGGTACAACAATTTGGAGATGTCTTCCTCTACAACCTCTTTGTTTAGCTCTCCCCACTTGGAGAAAACCATGGGTTCAAATTTGATGATAGAAGAGGCTTTTTTCTATGTGTTATGGTTTTCCATATGTCTTAGGAGAAGATGGGAGTTGTCCTACATAAAAATACCCTTTAAGACCATAGTCACTACAACCCTTGTCTTGTCTCATATTTGGACCTCGATATTTGGAAAGGATTTATGTGAGGTGGATGATGAGGCTAAAGTGGATGGATCAATATAGGATGATGAATGTGAGGCAATATCATTATTAGGCACTTGGAGAAGTTTTTGATATTTTTCTACAAAGTTATGATAATAATGGAAAGGCCAAGGGCGAAGGGCACACAATCAACTGAGAGGGGGGATGTATTGGTAGATCCAAACAATTACAATTGTTACTCTATGTTCAATCCTTTAGGGTCAAAACAACCTTTTCTTTTAAAATTTGTAAGAGGTTAGCCTCTAATGCCTTGAATGAGTCAAATTCACATGCATGAGTAGGTTTTTTTGTTATGATTGAATTTAATAAAGACTGAGCTAAGACGTTAGGGTTTTGTTACCTTTAGGTCTCTTCTACCAGTTTTTCAAGCTTTCATGGCAGTCAAATGTGCTACAAGCTTTCAAATGGAAGACTACAAAGAAGTTAATGTCAGTTCTCACAGGAGTGAAGTGATGGCATATGACAGTTAATTGGAAAAAGATAGCAGCAACATATCAAATCATCAAGAGATAACACAGATTGAAGAAACCCTAGATGTTCAGATAGAAGGACAATTCAGGATTTCAAGGAAGATCACTGCTAACAGTTGGTTAGGGAATTTGAAATTCCATCAAAAGGTTTTGTGAATGAGGTTAGACAGTCTTTAGATGAATATAATATTTTCTTTTGTGGCTTTTGGGCTAGATTATCTGGTGTTTCTTTCTAGTCTTCTACACTTTCAAGGAATAAAACGAGAGCCAAGGATTAATAAACCATGGTCATCATTTAGCAAGGAGGGTGCAGTAGTAAATGATGTAGTTTCTATAAGTGGTAATGAAGATGATGCCCTTTTTTGATATCCTTTCTTTGAGGTCGGTCACTTCCTTATTATGAGGGTATTGAATAGATCCAATTTAGGAGAGCTGGAATTGGATAGGAAACAAACAAATGTACACTCAATTGATAGTGTCAAGGGAAGTGAGGTATGAAGACAGTCATCATTTCATCAAAGGACAATAGATTTAAAGGAAGGTTATTCATGACAAGCATCATGAATGTATGAACACAAGGGAACTGTGAAGGGTCACTATACATGGCAATGTGCAAATGAAAAGGATAGATTAGAAATGAGTAGTGATCAGTTGTTAAGTATAGTGAGTGTATGATTATAAATTGCTTGACAATCGAATTCACTCACCACAGTCAATGTCCTATGACTGTCAAGTCTATGTCAGTCAATGTCTCAAGACTCCAAGAGCTATGGTTGTGTATGCAGAAATAGGTCCTTATGAATGTGGAGTCTTCAATTAACTCTTTAAATGTAAACCATGAAGCATTACAACTAATTTCAAATGCAATATACACATTTAATTGAGGCATATATCAAGGAATATACACATTTGCATGTATTAATTTCTCATGATTTTAATATATCAAAAAATACACTAAGTCAATGACAAATATTACAATAGTGATGGAAGAACATCTTTAAAATCTTCCCATTTGTCAATACTTGTAGCAATACATGCAAGGAAATAATCCTCCCATTTCCAACACAGATCATGAAATATATTGTACTTGAGAAAAGGACAAAAGGAGTTGCTGCCCAGTTTCATTTTTCCACTCCACCTCAGCTGACCCAACTATTTGCATTCCAAAATGGTTCAAAACATGTACATCCCTTGCTCCCTACGAAACACATGGATAGTAGCCTCTCTATGGTTGTGTAGTATCATAGGAATTTGGTCCAAAAAAAACCTACAAAAGCCTCTCAATCTTAGACATAGACTCACATAAAAATCATTAAAAGAGAAATAACTAAATAATGTCAGTCATACAGCTGACGAGACCTACTATCACCTTCATGCATGCTAGATAAGGAGGTCAATTGAAGGTCCTACAATGGTGATGTGCCCCTTCGCTACTTTATCATCTCTCAATGACCCTACGTATAAATTTCAAATATATCACTGAGAGGCTTAACATAAAATGTGTAGCATATAAGAATCCGATAAATCTAGGAGATGGAAAAGAAAGAGAAGATTGACAACCAGAAAATACACCAGCAACTGATGTTTCTCATACCACTGAACACTTGCACCAGCAACCGATGTTGTTCTTTTCTTATATACTTTGACAAACTTCAATATTACCTACAGTCACAATCAAAAAAGGATCAATGATAGTCGTAAATGCATATGACATCAAACAATAATGGTGAAAAATCCTTATTGCAAGGTGTTGGTCCAAAAGAGTGATCAATAACATGGCTTTACAAATTCAATGTGCATACTTAAAAATCAATCCAAGGAACCATCTGGGTCTGCTCTAGTCTTTATTGTGTTGAGTATTGCCTTGTGGTCAGACTCATGCACTTTCCACAAGTTCTTTTTCGCAGGTCTACCCTTATATTTGATCAAATGAACGTTGGTGGCGACGACAAGGTTTGAATAGTGAAGAATTTTCCGACGCATGTCGAAGTCCTCAAACAACCAAACTACAACATTCTTAACTGGATACCTTCGAAGCCATGTTCCAATAACAACCACCAAACCTGTAGGATATTCTATGTTTTCTCCGTCTATAACTGGGGACTCCAATTTCTTTTTGGCCTCGCTACAATGGCATAGGTAATAATATGTACCCTCTTCATTGTCTTCATCTGCAATCACCGCATAAACGTGCCTTGCATTGATATGTTCATCTTGTTAGATTTATTTACTGAGCAACATAATAAAACTTGTAAGTAAGATATATTACATGGTTCTAGTAGGTCCGATACATGATCAAATTCAATGGATGATTGCATCTTCCTAATTTGTAGAGTCGTCGGGAGCTTATAAGTGTCAAGTGGGGTTAGACTTCTTACAGACCATTCATCAACCCACTCTATTGACTCGCAATCATTCCATGATTGAAGTGTACATGCATAACAAAAGCATGCCATATTCCTTGTATGGATAGTCCATGTACCTGCATTGGAGCTTCTAAAAGAGTGTAGCTCGCTCAATCCTGTTAGTGTACAATAATCCTCATATTTTTCAATGTTAGTATCATCTAATAAATGAAAAAATCTACAAACTAAATAATTACCTTCACTACGTGGACCCATTGAACCATTGCACCACTGGACAATTGATCTTGCATCTGTCAACTTTACACTGTTTATGTACTTTAACTCTTCTTGTGCTAGGGCTCTTTTGATACATGCACCTGCTCCATCATGCTCCCCCTTTCCATGCCTGGCCTTTGAGAAGTTCCACATATGTTGAACACCACTAATCCTATGCATCCTACTCAACCAGTAAAACATTCTGGTGTTCTTGAATGTGATGTACAATTATCTGACCATATGATATGTTGACTAAATGATATGCCCCTGCTAGTCAGATCAGCATAGAACATATGAAAGCAACCTTGAACAAATTCTGTAGAATGTGTGCGATCATCACTGATGTAAAATTGATACTCCCTCAATACTTTCCTATTTTCCTCCGTACTATCATTTGCATGAATGAATGTTATGTGTACAAATATAGAAACCTGCACGGATTTGTAGTACTGTGATTGTACCCCGTTCTGTGGTTGTAGTGTGTAGTTCTCAGCGAAGTCGACAACTGAAACGATATGACAAAGTGGAAATGTGTCCTTGCATAAATTGAACTGTGAGTCCAACCATTGTGCTCTTTGTGTATTCGTTGCATAATCATAAACCACCCGATCACAAAAAATTCCCATAAACTAATACACTGGAATCTTATCACTGACCAATTCACACTTCTTTGCTTCTTTCCCATCATTTAGACTGTATGCCATTGTCTTATATTTGCCAAATTCCACAATTTTGTCTCCAATTATGTGTGTACTAGCCATGTGTTGGAAAATTGGCAAATGTTGCATGCCACCACAATGATCACATGTGCCATCCAAACATGATTTTTTATAAAAAAATTGTCCATCCTCTCTTTCACATAAAATGGAAGACAAAAATTTCCTTGACGATTTAGGTGGAGGCATTATGTTACATTCCTGCAAAACATTGTCAGTATGCATATCTACACATATACGTCGATAAACATCATAATGGTTAGAAAACTCAATATGAACCCTACAACAACAAGTAGTGCATGTGTGATTTATTTTGACATAAAAAGGCTTTAGCATTTCAAAATACCTTTGACATATTTTAATTTCAGGAAACTTTTGTACAAAATCAGCAAAAAATTGGGTTTGAGTGGTATCCAAATAATGCATTGGATGTGGCTCACGGTTTTTACTACCAATTCTCCTTCTTAAAACATCTCTTTGATTAGGAGAGGTCCTTGTTTTATCCTTCCAATAATTCACAATTAAATATCTCAAGCCTTGAGAAATTCTTGTGTCTTTCCATGGCACTCTACCCGAAAATGCCCATAACTCATTTCTATTTGGATCCTCCACTCTTTCACGCCTTCCTTTGGCTCTCATTAGAGATGATCTACTTATTTTCAAAGACTTACTTACCTTTGTAAGGTTTACCTTGTTCCTTGTTTGACTACATAACAGTGTTGTTGTCATCACACGTCATGTGGTACAACTATCCTTCATGCATGAGGTGGAACCCACGCTCTCGTATGCACTCATCAAGTTATTTACAATGGAATTTTCACTTGAGTCATTCAAAACTCTTAGCCCAAGAGCCTTCATGGTGGGCCTAAATTTGAGTTGCCTCGTCATTTCAAAAAATAGTTGGCATCTTCCACCCTCACTTAGCTTCGCAAAAAACAAACTCCATATCCATTCTGCATATCTTTGACATGTATGTTTTGGAATCTTATTAGGCATCCATTTCAAAACATTGGAATCAATATCAATCAAAAATGTAGGTTTTCTATGCAAAACTCTAGGAGGAGTTCTCAAATGTAAATGTGTGTCAATATTGGGAAGGTCAACAACATCGGGGATAGATCGTGTACCTTCAATTGGAGGTGCAATTGATGACATACCTTGAGATTGACATGTAAACGATGTTGTACCTCCAAATTGAGATGTCGTTTGTGGAGTTCCTTCAAATAGAGATGTGTTTGCTGATGTACTTTCAAAACACAATGTTTTTGATGGTGTGTCTTCAATTGGAGATGTGATTTCCGATGTACCTGGAAAACCACATGTTGTTGTCAATGTGTCTTCAACTGGAGATGTGCATTGAGCTTCACCTATGGTTGATGATGTGCCCCCAACTTTTGTATCCATTCATGTCCTTCCACGAACTTTCCTCATTCGTGCCCTTTGTTTTTCCAATTTGAAATCTCTCTTAGATTGCATGCGAATTTGTGGTTGTATGGGTTGCAATTCCTTTGCTTCACAAGCTACATTTTTTTATTCTTTTCTCCTTGCATTTTTAAATGCATGTTCTTCTGGTGTTAGAGGATTCAGTAGTTTCCTCCACATGACCTTGAATGCTCAATGTCCACAAACACACATAGAAAAAAATTAAGTAATGCATTTTACAAAAAAATTGATGCAAAGAGGGGTGGAAACCATTCAATACAGCAAATCAATTAGAATCACAAACCTAGGGTATAAATTGCTGCCACCTAAATGAAAACTAGAGACTCTTGTGTTTATTTTTCTCAAAACCAAATTTTTGATTGTCAACAAAGTCATGAAGAATATGGATTCAAAGAAGGGTTTGTGATGCTATATCTTATCATTATTCACTATTTCTTTGGAAATGAGGTAACCTAGAAAGACAATAAGCATTCTCAACTATGTCAACTCACTTGAATTTATCTAAGCACATGTGATGAAGCTGAATTTTTTATGGAACAAAAAAATTAATGGACACTTGCATTAACATTGATGAAAGCTATTAGATTTTCCAAATTAGATGAAAATAAAAGTTTTCCAAATTAGTTGAAAAAATAATGAAATACAGTGAATTCCACTAGCCATGCTGGAAATGGACTACTATAAGCAATGCAAATAGAATTCATATGTAAATTTATGTTAAGTAAATTTCATGTTTTTATTTTTTTTGTTCTTCAAACTCATAAAAATTAAACTTTTTTATGCAAATCTAAAAATTGAACTTTTTTATACAAATCCCATCTAATTCAATGTTGAATTCTAAGTCCAATTGTTATGATTAATAAAATCATTAAGGAAATTTAGTTTATATTGTCAAAAACAAACAAATATACTAAATACAAACATTTCAATTTACCAAAATGAATATATTACCTCAGATAATTTAAAATGATGTAGAAACTTCAAAATGTCTTCTTCTACGTTGTCTACCATGCAGATTGGTGGTAAAAAGGTGATGGATCAAGCATAGATTGGTACAATATGAAGTCAACTGCAGAAAAAAAGGCATTTCTGACTTGGATAAAGCGCTGAACCAGACAAATATAGGAGAATGTGGGCCTGAATCACGGGTCAACCCTTATTTTTACCGTTTCAAGGTAAAACCCATTTGGCGAGCGCCAAATATGTTCCTCTAAAAAGGAGAGACTTCAGAGAGAGGGAGAGACACAAAGTGGGAGAGAGATAGAGGGAGTGAGAGAGAGAGGGAGTGGGAGAGAGAGAGAGAGGGGGGGAGGGAGAGGGCGTGGGAGAGAAACCTAAGAGAGAGAGGTTGGGAGGGAGACACCTGAGAGAAGGAGAGGGAGTCAAAGTGGGAGAGAGGGGTGGGAAGGAGAGACCTAAGAAAGTAGGGTGGGAGGTAAGTGAGGCTTGACAAGAGGGATTGTGAGATAAGTGAGGCCTAATCCCTCAACCCCAACCCTCAACCCTTAACCCTCAACCTTTAAACCCTAATCCCTCAACCCCTATACCCTCTTAATCCCTCAACCCTCAACACTTAACCCTCAACCCTTTACCCTTAAACCCTAATCCCTCAACCCCTCAACCCTCAACCCTCAACC
>CM021108.1:20780233-20802345 GCA_007115665.2 Sequoiadendron giganteum | reverse complement strand
TTAAACCCTAATCCCTCAACCCCTATACCCTCTTAATCCCTCAATCCTTAACCCTTAACCCTTAAACCATAATCCCTCAACCCCCATACCCTCTTAATCCCTCTACCCTCAACCCTTCAACCCTAATCCCTCAACCCCTATACCCTCTTAATCCCTCAACCCTCAACCCTTAACCCTTAACCCGTAAACCCTAATCCATCAACCCCCATACCCTCTTAATCCCTCAACCCTTAAACCCTAATCCCTCAACCCCTCTACAATATTAATCCCTCAACCCTTAACCCTCAACCCTCAACCCTTAAACCCTAATCCCTCAACCCCTTTACCCTCTTAATACCTCAACCCTCAACCCTCAACCCTTAAACCCTAATCCCTCAACCCCTATACCCTCTTAATCCCTCAACCTTCAACCTTTAAACCTTGTACCCTAATCCCTCAACCCTCAACCCTTAACCCTTAATCCCTAAACCCTCTACTTCAAAGAGAGAGGGAGAGGTGGTGGGAGGGACATGCTTGAGAGAGAGGGAGAGGGAGAGAGAGAGGGAGAGGGGGAGTGGGAGAGGGAGGGAGTCACTGTGAGAGGGAGAGGGTGTAGGAGGGGGAGACTTGACAAAGAGAGAGAGGAAGATGGGGTAGGATGGAGATACTTGAGAGAGAGAAAGAAGGAGATAGGGTGGGAAGGAGAGACATTAGAGAGAGGGAGAGAGAAAAAGTGGGAGAGAGATAGAGAGAGAGAGGGAGAGAGACAAAGTGGGAGAGAGAGAGGGAGAGGCATAGAGACGAAGAGAGTGAGAAAGAGGGAGGGAGAGGGGGTGGGAGAGAGAAACCTAAGAGAGAGGGAGAGGGAGAGAGGTTGGGAGGGAGACACCCGAGAGAGAAGGAGAGGGAGAAAAAGTGGGAGATAGGGGGTGGGAAGGAGATACCTAAGAGAGTAGGAGAGAGAGGGAGTGAGAGATAGAGGGATGGGAGAGATACAAGGAGTGCGAGAGAGAGACTTGAGAGATGGAGAGGGGGTGGGAGGGAGATGGATTACTCAAGATAGAGGGATTTGAGAGAGATGGAGGGGGTGGGGGGAGATACATGAGATAGAGGGAGAGAGAGAGTGGGAGGGAGATATCTGAGAGAGGGAGAGAGAGAGGGAGAAAGATAGAGGGAGTGAGAGAGAGAGGATGTGGGAGAGAGATAGATGGAGTGAGTGAGAGAGACAAAGAGAGGCTTGAAAGAGGGAGAGGGGATAGAAGGGAGAGACTTGAGAGACAAAGAGGGAGGGAGAGTGGGTGGGAGGGAGATACTTGAGAGAGAGAGAGAGGAAGAGAGAGTGGGAGAGAGATAGAGGGCATGAGAGAGAGAGAGGGACTTGAGAAAGAAAGGGAGAGGTGGTGGGAGGGAGATACTTGAGAGAGAAAGAGAGGTCGATAGAGACAGATAGAGGGAATGAGACAGGGAGGGAGTGGAAGAGAGATAGAGCGAGTGACTGTGAGAGGGAGACGGGGTAGGAGGGGGAGACTTGACAAAGAGAGAGGGAGAGGGGGTAGGATAGAGATACTTGAGAGAGAGAGAGAGGGAGAGGGGTTGGGAGGGAGAGAGTGAGAGAAAGGGGGGATGGAGATACCCGAGAGAGAGTGAGAGAGAGAGGGAGAGAGATAGAGTGAGTGAGAGAGAGGGAATGGGAGAGAGATAGAGGGAGTGAGTGAGTGACATACCAAAGAGAGGGAGAGACTTGAGAGAGAGAGACAAAGAGAGAAAGATAACAACCTAAGAGAGGGAGATGGAGTGAGAGAGATAAAAAGACCAAAGAGGGAGAGAGAGAGAGGGAGAGTGAGAAAGGGGGTTGGAGTGAGATAGATTTATTTAGGTACCTATGTGTGAGGGAAAGAGACCTGACAGAGGGGATTGGACTGAGAAAGTAGTCTAGGTCGCATGGGAGGGAGTGAGACCTAAGAGATAGAGACTTCAAAGGGATAAAGAGTTATCCAGTTATGGTAATGAGTTAGAGAAGGTATGAAAGGTAAAACATCAACTATCCATCTACGATCAAAAACTATGCACTCTAAGCATTATCAAAGTTGTTCACCAAAGAGGGGGAATTCTAGTTCTGTGCAAAGCAGGCCATTTGGCGCTCGCCAAATGACTCATCACATTTGGCACACGCCAAATTTGGTGCACGCCAAATGTGATGATTCATTTGGCGAGCACCAAATTTGGCGCTTGCCAAATGGCCTGCTTTAGACGTGTTATTTAACAGGATTTGCCAAATTTTCTCATATTTTCCTCCGTGCTCCCCGTCTCATTTGTATGTGTTTCAATGCAAGTTTATAAAGAAACTTTGATAACGTTAACCTCTCTCTTAGCTATCTAAATATATTAAAAAAAAAATCATTTTGATTTAGTTAAGGTTTTGATCCATGGCTTCTATTGTAAATGCCTTCGTTTTTGGTCAAAAACCAACATGTGCTAGGTTTAGGATAGATTTTTACACATTCATCAAAATGTGAAACAAATTACATTTTTTGAAACTAGACTCCATTCTACACATGATGAAAAAAAAAATCAATTTTTGATTAGTTTGCAAACAATTTGGGGGGGAGCACGCTCAAATTTCAGTTTTTCAGGAGGTGTTGACTTTGAAAATTCATAAAATATTATATATTCATTTAAAAAAATTATCTGAAAGAAGGAGGATAAACTACATGGTGTTAGCTAATTTCTCACCGTTGGGATTTTTGAAATTCTAAAAAAAAGTTAATCAAAAAGGGGGGAGCCCTCAGGCACTATGCTATTTTTTTTGATAAAAACAGGACCTGTTTTGGGCCCCCCCCTTTTTGAGACCCTTAATCTTCATTAATTTCAAAAAAAAAATAGTAGCTTAGAAACTAGACTCGGAGCAATTCAACTTTTGTTCTTTTCGCATCTTGAAATTTTGAGCGTAACTATCTTCATTTTCTCGTGCAAATCAGATTTTGCTGATTTCAGAAAAGAAAAAAAAAGAAAGTGACATCTTAAGAGCCAAAATTGTGTCACATATTGGTGCACTTACCCTGCTATAAGTAGTGGAAGGTAGTTTTTGATTCTCTAAAAGGTGGATACTGATGTGAGATATTTTTCAGAGTGTAAGCTACCACATAAGAATATGGTTCATATGCTTCTAAGCAATGATATTCCTTGTCACATTCTCAAGGTTTTTCTATCAAGTTAGTAATGTTTTGAAATAAGCTTCGATATACAACTATTCCAAACATTTACATGAATTTTATAATGATTGTTAGGTGATTCATATTTTTCTAGTATGCTTGTATCATCATATTTGAATGATTTTTCTCTTGAATGCAACAAATATTCTAGTGTCAAATAGTTAAATTTATGTTTAAGGTGCTTATTTCCAAAATGTTCTATTGAATTTTTACTTAAATGATACTTTGGTGCTTAGTGTAGCATGATAGCTTGGAATATGCATACTCCCAATATTCCAACACAAAAGGCTTCAATTATATTAATCAAGAATTTGTACTTGGAAGAAGGGAATCTAGATGTTATTACAGAGTATGATGGAACTACTAACCCTTGTAAACACCTTAATTAATATGAAAAAATAAGAGACACCATAAGAGAAACAAATGAAACAGTGAGAATTCTTTTGTTTTATTAAACATTGGCATCGATCACTCATGGTAGAGAATCCTAGTGAAGCTTACTGTATTTCATTACATGACCTCATTTCAACTCATGGTAGAGAACCATAGTTATATAGCATCTCATGTATATTATATTAAAATTTTAGGAGATTTGAATTCATTTCTAGATAGTTATCATCACCAAAAGTAACATCAATTTCATAGTTCAAAATAGTTAGCAATCAATTCAATGTGTCTAGTTTTTGGGACCTTCCCATAACTTGTAGAGTTAAAATAAATATTTCATAAGGTTGTATGGGACCAAAGGAACCTCCAATTAGAACCAAAAAATATTTAATTGATTCTTGGAGCTTCATCATTAGATTTAGGCTGACCTACACATTTCAAAGGACATTGAGGTTTGAAACCTCTTGTGATTAACACAGATAATTTCTAGAGCATATAACTACTATATAAACACCTTTGGATTAATTTTGGAAGATAATCCTTAGATTATAAGAAAGGAAAGTAGAGTAATATTAGAAGTACAATATTTAAGAATTGTGCTCAATTGTTATAAATTTGTAATAGATATTGGAAAGAGCATGTAGATGGCTAGTGAACCATATTGTAATCATTCTATAATATTGAGCCAATGAGAATTAATTTTGTTTTATTGAATTGTGTTGTTTATTTTTTTTTGTTTGTCTAAGTTGCACAGTTGAACAATACTTTCTCTAGACTCTCCATTTGTGACTACATCAAGTAGTATCAAAGTGAGTTTTTGATCTATTTCAATAGATCCAAGGGTGAATAGATCATCAACTTCAAGTAGCCTACAAGTTTTTCTCAACACAATGCTAATTGTGAGGTAGTTGCAACCTTGTAGGTAGATCACCCACTTGAGGTAGTTGCACTAAATCCAATGAAAGATGCCACCAAGGAGGATGGTTGGTGTTGGTTGACAAAATTTTCTTCTTAAAAATTAACTTAATATGACTCTTTATTGCCCAGAATAAAGATAAATAAGCAACGAACAAGTGGAGAGATCATCATTTCATTGTTGATATTCCTTTGAAATTTAATTAAGGTACAACTCCCTTGTAAGATGAAATTTGGATTTTTTGGAATTTAGAAAGATGGATATACTTTTAACTAGAAAGTAGTAAAGGAAAACTAACACTTGTTCATAGCCATGATACAAATGCGATTGGAATAAATCTTCAAAAAAATATTAACTCAAATGCACAGGAAATAGGATTTGAAAAATAAATGTCACCAATACCGTAACTCAAAGATTGAGATACTAGCAATAGATAGATTGATTGTTTATATTTAAGATTCACTCAATCCCAAAGAAAATAATTACAACACAATACAATATCGCATTCACAAAGGAAATTAATATCCAAGAATTTATATAAGCTCACAAAAGTATACATAAACACTAAGTATTACACTTATATTTCAATGCACACAGACATAATTTCTTCAAAAATGGGAAAAATTGTATTAATCCTTCTTTGATCTTTTCTCACTCTTACATCAAAGTGTAATGGGGATTAAAAAATTGGACCCCTCCAATGTCTTTTCATGATAGATTTAAATAAATTACAAAATATAACTGTCACCAAATTCTTGAAAACTGATTCTTTTAAAGAACCAAAAAAATAAATTTCATTACATAAAAACTTTTGAAATTAAAACATATAAATAACTTGTATGGTCGCTAGTGAGGTGGATGGGTAGAAAAGTTTGAAAATATTAAGTTTAGTAAGTTTGAATGTAAGTTATTGAACTTTTGTTGATAGGACAAGAACTAATGATCGAGGTTGATTTGACTAATTTGAAAATATTTGACATGCTTTAAAAATATTCAACCAATAAATTCATTCCATGTTGAATCACTTTACACATCATCCAAGTGGGCCTTCTCTAAAATTTCATTTGACAAGCATCTAACGTCATCAAAAAAAATCCACGTGGTAGCTTTATGCAATTATACACTACCCTATGCGCTACACTATCCTATCTATGTGCTAGAATCCCTATGCGCTAAAGCGGCGACTTGATGCGCTAATCTATTTTTGGACCTAAACCTAACCCTATGTGCTACTACAGTGACTCTATGCATTGTATCGGGTACCCGATGCGCTATTTTCCTAACCCTATGCGCTAAAATGTGTGGAAAACCAAATTTTTAAAATGCAAAAAAGTGAGAAAATTTGAATTCAAATTTTGAAAGAAGTGGTTCTCGAGGTACATACTGAGGTTCGTATGTGGCTGGATGCTGGTGGCAGTGAAATCGTTTGAATCTGTGAGTGTGGTGCAGAATCTTATCCATCTTGGCTCTCTTCTCTCTCATTTTTCACAATGCAAGGTTACAAATGAGTTTTATTTCACCCATTTTGACCTTTTAAGAGCTAATTAAGGGGTAATTATGGTGACATTTATTTAATTTTTCAAAAGGGTCCTTTTAATCAACTAATCAACAATATGGCTAGACTCTAATCATTATCGAGAGATAAATCAGGTCATCCTCATCAAATTTGACAATCATTAGCATATCAGTGAAAAATTATTTCATCATCAAAAAAATTCAAAAATCCCTAATTTATCTCCCGAAGGGGCATCCTTTCTTCATCACTACAAAATCAATGTCTGGGGCATGTCAAAAAATTTATCATCGCGGTCTGACAAATTTTTCTTTGAAGTAATGTGTTTGCACACATCACTTCAAAGAGGGGAAAAATGTATGCACATAGAAATGGTTTGAAGCATAATTAATTAAATACTTGTTATTTAATTAGTAAATTCTAATTCCTCTACTATTATAAATAAATTGATAAATTTATTTATATGGTTCATTCCCTAAATTCTTCTTTTCCAAAAATCACTCTCCTCTTAAATTAATTGAATGCACAAATTTAAAATAATTGGTCATTTAATTTCCTTCTTCCATTTAAATTTAAATTTTTAATTCAGATTGGCACATGTCTACATATTTCTTCTAACCACCTCCAGCTCATCCTCCACCTCATCATACGTCACACATTTTCATTTATTTCTAATTTTTAAATTAGGAATATTCTCTCGAACCTCTCAACCTCTTGGGAGACACAATGGCTCCTTCTGTTAAATGATGCTCCTGGACAATTGGAAGATTGGCTCTTCCAAATGGAGCAACCTCCATGAATTCCTCCAACCTCTTTGTGCTCAATCGTTAATGCCTCAGGATCACGATCTTGAACGTTCGTCTTTGCCACATCATCTCAAGCCCAAAAAAATCTATAAATAGAGAGAATTTCTACAACTTTTCATAAGGAGATTTTTACAAGTTTATGTTGTAGAAATCTTAAGAGCATTTGGGGAGCATTGTAATTAGCTTTTAGCATTTTATTTCATATAGTGTTATCATAGCAATTCCATTTTAGGATTTTAGTTTATTGCATCTTTTATACAACATTACCATTAGATTTGCATTATTAGTCTTAGCATCATTTCAATTACAACAACATCTCATCATAGGAACATTCAGCATTCAAGCATCAAAAATCCAAAAAAGTATAGTAATGTAGGCATGTAGTTTGTATTTCACAACATCTTCTCATTTTTTAGGTTGTCATCTTTGTAGATTCATATGCAAGATTGTAATAGATCTGAGAGCATGAATTTTGAAGGTCCTTAAGACTAGAGAACCATGGAGTGATTTGAAAGGATAGTAGTAGCAATTTAATTTTGTTATTTCTATTTCTTTTATGTAATGCATTGCATAGATGTGTGTGTGTGTGTTTAGTTTTATTTAACTAATTACTTTCATTGGCACACTTTAAAACCACACACAATAACAAATAAAACAAATATAGTATAAGACTAGCAATCACACCTTAGTGTGCAATGGGTACACCGAAGAAGTGTGGAAAGTCAATTAAGATAAATTTTGATCTATTTTTTATATTATATAAAATTATTATAATTATTAATTATTAATTTTAATCATTTTATGTAATTAATAGTTTTATTTAAAAATATAATATATACTAATAAGTATAATTAAATTATTTTTTATTAAAATATAATCCACATTTCATATAATAAACTTATAAATCAAGTTAAATTGTAAATCAAAATATAATCAAATTTTTTAACTAAAGAACATTTTTATTTATGCTAATTTAAATGTATTAAATAACTCTTTCAAATAGATGAAAATAATTATAAAAAAAAAAAAAAAAAGACGTTGTAATGTTAAAACTTAAATGCGTTGATTATTCTTTTAAATTTTTTTGGAGGAGTGGTGGGGAAAGCACCGATGAACGACTGAGATTCGTTTAATGGTAGGCAAATTGATACCAACCATTAATTGGCAAAATTAGCTTTGTCTTCTTCAAATAGGATAAGCCTTCGGCGTAAATTAGTTAAAAAAAAAAATTAAATAATAGTGGTCTTTACTTTTTAGTTTAAGATTTTTTTCCTATCACTTGTCAATCATTGAAGTTTTTCATATCTCATCAATTAATTTTTTATTATTTTAATTTATTTACTGGGTTAAATCAAATAACAAAAATAAAAAATCATGAGATAAAATTTGGAGTGTAAATTACACTTTAAAAAATCTCAACAACATCCACTCATGAGACTCCACCCTTAAAAATATTTGAAATTCAACAAACCAATGACAAATATTGAATCAAGATTTTTGAAAGTGTAATGTCTAGTATTTAAGAGGGTACAATTTAATCTTTCCATAAATAATATACAAAATATCCTACATTCCAGCTTATTCATAACCACCTTATTTAGTTCCAGATTAGGTATTTTGTTTGAGGATCTTTAATCACAAAATTCTTTCAAAATGTTTTCTGATTTTACCTTAGAAATCAGAATATTTCGACCTGAGTTCTTTAAACATCTAGAATTTCCTTTATGCCGACTAAACTCTGGAGACTTCTACGGGTAATAGCCATTTTAATCTTCTTTTGTTTGAAGCAAACCCAAAATAGTTGAAGGAGCGTTCGCAACTGAGATAGAAAGGAGAAGTGGGTGTTTTAATGAAAAAATATGTAAAAAGAGAAATTCAAAAATATCATGTGGTTGAAATAGTTTGGTCGGAAAAGAGAACATTATGTTTTTCATTTTAATTCTATTTGTGACCATGAGCAAAATTTCTACATGGGGGCTGATATAAAGTGGAAGGCTAAAATGCTGATAGCTCAGTTGAGAACTAGTTCGCACCGTTTGAGATGTGAAACAGGAAGGTGGAAAATAACTAAAAAGGTGTGGGAAGATAGGATTTGTTGTTTCTGCTCTTCGGGTTTAGTGGAAACAGAGTGGCACTACATTATGGAGTGTAAGGCTTACGAGGACATCCGATACTATTACTCAGATTTATTAAAAGTCAAATCTTTAGCGGTCTTGTTTGAAGAGGGAAAGATAGATAAAATAACAAGTTACCTGATCAAAATTCACAGCAGAAGAAACAAAATCAACAAAGAGTTGGAAGACAACGGAAAGTAGTTTGCTGGGGTCTATTGTTGTTGCTTTTGTTGTTTTGGCTAAGGCGGTTTTGGTTTCTTTCCGTAGGTCCCATAAACTGACTGGTCTCGTAGACGTTATTAAAATAAATCAATCAATCAATCAATCAATCAATGGTGATGGGGAACACTTGTGCCAAAACGAGTACTACAAACCCAATGTCCATAACTCGTGCATTGACGATTTTACATTAAATGGGCGTCAATCATCTGGTCAGGCGTCACTTCAATAAAGCAGATTGAAAGGTACGTAGCATTCTTCCATTGAATTCTTCAAACATTATGAAGTCGGCCACGTCTTAATCCATGCAAGCTGGGACCATTTCGTTCTAGAAACGTTGAGGATATCACGAATCATTAAATGATAAATTTTGAGTCATGGTCATGTAACAACTCCATCAATAAAATATAAATGTTATCTTCGATGCGTACGTCCATGACATTGTAATATGTCTTACATACCATCAACCATTAAATGCTAAATCGAAGAAGACTTTACTTGCTTTTGTATTGTTATTCGCTCTGTTTTAAGGATTAAAATGTGGGAGTGCAGATGGAGTAAAATAAAATAGGTTAGACAATATCAGATTATAAGTATAATCATGTTATAATTAGTGTGCATGAATTTTAAGTCTAATATAGTAAAAACTAAAGTAATATTAACCTTCTCTACCCAAAACACAAGCAACACTCAGATTAATCATAAGAATTAACAAAAAATAATGAAAGGATAAATGATTTTATCAAATCAACCTCTTGTTGCACCATTATGAGGTGGTTGTGCTCATGGATGATTGGATGCGAATGCTTGTGCCAGCACCATAAGGTTGCATTCAAGTTCATGTATGAAAATGGCTTAGGTTGAGGCCAATTTATAGATTTTTGGCTCAAGGAATGGATGGATAGGATTAAAAGATGAGATCAATGGATCATATTGGTTGAGAGTCATGGAGAGATGAGAGGATGAAAAGTGTCCTAATTCGGTTTGAGGAAATGGAGGGAGAGGGATTAAGGGGAACAATGGTGGAGATTCTTCTTGAGAGAAATGGATGTACAAGATGGAAAGAGTACTTTGGAGTGCCCTAGAGGGATAGGTAAGTACCTTGACCCATGTACAAAGGCTCATGCCTTGTGTACAAAAGGCTCATGCCTTGTGTACAAAAGGCCCATGCATTTGTACACATTAGAGGATGTTAGAGATTTGATGGGGGGTTGACTAGAATTAGTTTGTGCAAGTGGGTGATTAAGAGATTAAGTGAATTAGTCCACTTAATAAAAAGTGGAGAAAATAAGATAAATTAATTAAATTATTTATTTATTTAATTTTTGGGATGAAAAAGGGGACATTTAGATAAATAAATAATTGAATTTATTTATCTAAGGTATACTATGAAAGGAAGATGATTAAATGATTTAGGCTAGAAATAGGTGTGTCTGAATGGTAATGAATAGTGATTTTATTAATTCAATAATAAAATATTATTTAATTAACAAGGAGATGAAAATGAAATAGTTAATTGAATAATAATGGTTGTATTCAATCAATTATAGAGGAAATAGCTGGATAATGACGATGTGCCAATTTTAGGTGTCTACAATTAGTAATTAATGAGAGAAAATACTTAATTTTATGACAAGATTATATTTTAATGGGTGAATATAGTGAGATTGATATGTGGATCACTAGGAATGTGCAAACCAACAACCTATTTGACCAAGTCATCAAGCAAATTTTGCAATGAAATGTTGATGATAGAAATAGTGGTCACATTAAATTTGAAAACTTGTTAAAAAAACTAAAAGCACATTAGGAGAACATGTCATGAAATTTTTAGTTTGAATGATCTATGAATGAATAGCTAGAAACTATTCAAACTAAACTTCCATGGCATATTCTTTTTTTCAACAAGTTTTCAAATTCAATGTGACCACTCATAGTATCATCAACATTTCTCCATATATGAAAATATTCATGATTTTATTACAATCACTCATTGTGAAAATGGTCCAAATTGAATACCTAAATGTCAGATGCACTTTGATTATTTATTCTTAATGGACCTTCACCTACTACATCATGTTCTCACTATTTACTAAAATAGGACATTATGAAGCCCTTGCTTTTCTTTTATAGATCTGCATTTGTTTTCCTCATTTGGGAATGTCATCTTCCTATCATAGTGTTACATAATGTCTCACTTCATTACACATAGAGTTAAACAACACATTGTGACATTGCTTAATATTGTGCAATGATAAGGAATGTTACAAGATATATAAAAAAGGGTAAAAACCATATAGGTCTACTCAATGATAACAAATGTGAATAAATAGAAATAATGTTTAAAAATTTAAAATAGTGCTCAGCAAATGGAAAGGAGTGTTGCCCAAAAAAATTAAATTGCTGCAAAATAGTAGGAAGGCACTTCACAGGTCTATTAAGTGCAACAACTCACAACATTCCAAATCTTACATAATGATATAGAAAACAATATATATAAAAATGTTGCACCTTATGAATAGCTGTTCTTTGTTAGATAAGCTATGAATGACTATTATGCAATGCTTAGATTTTTATTTTGTGGAAAAATTGAGACAAAAAATAGAAAATATATTGAATGAAATGCTCTAATACATTTATAGAAAAGAATCACACAACACACAATACAAAATGTAATGCAAATTAACAATTAAGTGTAATATTACCGTGAAACTCACAAGGAAAGGGAACCTAAAGATGAGTTGCACCCTCTAGCTTTGATATGTTTGCCATTTTTTTTGAGAAACTGCCCTCTTCTAACAATTAGTGGTGGATCGATCAAATGCAAATCCAAAAATTGCAAATTTGCGGTGTGAGAAACAAATGAATACTTAATGAGTGGATGGAGATTTTTTTGGCTTAAATAGAAATCCACAATAAATTTTTGGTCTGTAGGCCACAAAAACATGGTACGTTCTTCATAGATGATTGCACTCAATTACTCTAAATCAATCATATTTATGTGGGCGACGACATACATCTACAGTAAATTGTTTACAATTGCATTAGCGGTCACACCACACTTCCATAAATGAATGTCAATGCATTGATGATGCCATCGAATTGGACAAAAAAATAATGTAAAATAGCAAGCGATCACAACAAAAATGATAACATTTTTTGTCATATTGGGGGCAATCAAACTATTCTTTTAAAAAAATCAAATTAAAATGCTAAGCAATTGGCCCCAAATTAAAATTGGCTGCCAATCATATCAGGGCAGTTGCACCCGAATGGAATAAACATCATGGAGATCAAAGTCTATTCTAAGAAAATAAAATATCTATGTCAAGGCAAATGTATGCTATATACAAAAACTATCACATTTGGGTGAACAAATCAGCAACGAAATGTGTACAAGTCATTAAGAGATGTTAAAATGCAGAAATTTGTCAATTGCCAATAAATTGCCACAAAAAAAGTCCTGCTCCCCACAAGTGGTAATTCACCTATGTGAACAACACTTGGGTGCAATGCATTCTAAATGGATCATTTATGCTCATGAGAGATTGGATCATTTATGCTCATGAGAGATAGGTTCTTATGAGCCATTACTCATGAAATATAGATCAATGAAGATTGAACCAAAAACAATACAGTTGAATATTTAATAAATATAAACATCAAATGAAAAGTAGGTCAATTCTAGAATTTAAGTGCATCTTCCCATTGCGTACATAAGAAAGTCGTACCAATGATGATATTTTTTGAATATTGTGATGCACTGAAGCAATGCAGCTAGCAGTTTAGATCATAAATGTCAGATGGATTAAGATGGATTATCACCCTCCACTGAATGTAGAGTTGCCTATTCGGAAAAAACAGGGTGATGGGAAGTACATCTGTCTTGGAATTAAGTGCATATTACTATTGCATGCATAAAAATATTGTACTCTGTGATGAAAATTTTGGAATGTAGCAATGCATAGAAGCAGTGCAACGAACAGATCATATCATTAAGATGGATTGCACCAAGTCAAAGAAAGTTTCCTCTTTTGGGCAGTAAGGCGGTTAAGGACAGTTGTTGAGGAAAGCCACTAGCCATGTTCATATAAAAATTCTCACATTTCAGTGACACTCTGCAAAAGACCAATAAAGAGGCAGTAGCTGCTTTATTTTAAGAACTTCAGATACAATAAGTTGCGTATAAAACAGTATTGACGCAAAAATTTGGCAGTCTCGAAAGCAAACGTGGAGATAAAACAAAGTGGCTTCATACTTCCAAAATCTAAGCAATAAAGAAATGCCTAATTGGTTATTGAAAATACATCATTAATAAAAGCAGCCGAGGAAACTTGGAATAGATCCTCTTTGTTATTTTTATCAGCAATTTTGTAATTAACTTAACGGTTAATTCTTGTTTGATGGGGATTCAAAATGAGATCCATTCAGTTTCCATTTTGAGTATATTATGTTTTCTCTTAGCGAGGCCATATGCAGACTATGATTACTTTTAAACCAATGATAACAAGAAGCAAGTAGTAACTCCTATGAGAAGACATCCATGTGTTTTTACAACACAATAGAAAGGCAAATTACATATTCAAAGTGCCTGCTACAGCTTAAAGTAGAAAGCATCAAGCATTGAAAATTTTTGCATGGTTCATAATTCATATCATCGTCATGACTTGGTGAACAGAAACACAAATAATATAAGTAAAGGTTGTCTTTTGGATGTGTCCGCTCTCCTCTGCATGAGTCTTTGTCTCATAGAATTGCAAAGTAGATTTCCAACAACAACGTGTGTCAGACACCTACAGTCACATCTGAACATTCAGGGAGAACTCTGAAAGTTCTTCACAGTATGAGAGATATGTACAAATAAACAGAATCCGTTTCAAACTTCTGATAACCTTCAGAAGCCTGAAATTATCGTAGTTACATTTTAAACATATGACCTCAGCAAATCTAACAAGTGTGCGGCCATCATAGATGCTGATAATGTACAAGATGAAAAGACATTTCAACTCAGGCTGAACCAATTCTGCTACCCTGAAAATGTCCTCCTCAACTGTTGTTTTTTGGCTGAGGACGTTGTAACTAGCATGGTTTAGTCTAAGGAAAAGGTTTTCTTTCACAGAAACATGATTAGATCAGCTCCAGGTTTTCACTTCATTCTTTTGGAAAATCAACAGATACTTGACCTTAACTCGGTTTGAGGCCTCTTACTGCTGCTGCAAAAATCTACGCATGGTCATTTAAAACAATATTAGTATTTTTCTCAATTGCTGTGCCATGATTTTGTAAACATAATTTGAAAATATTAAAATAATATGAGCACTAGAATAAGTGCTCATACTCAATGAATACATTATTCTCCAATTGCAACAACACAGACCTCACCTATAGCAATTCTTTAACGGAAAAATGGCTTTGGCTTCCAAGCAAAACATGTCTAGTTCTATTATTTCTAAACTTTACCAGGCCTTCATAGTTCAGAACATTTTGGAATCACCATTAAAGTTGAGAACACCTCACCCTAGATGAAGAGGCTCTAGATTCGGAATGATTTGAATGAGCTCTGTCAACTTGATTTCTCCTATGTGTTATAGATCGATTTGATTGTGGCCTGCTATCTCCCTCATGCACTATCTCTTCTGGCACTGCAGCTGCTGCTGTAGCTGTTGCATTCAAATGAGATGACTTGACTAGGTTGGCCTTAGATGAAACAGCCTGTGATTTAATTTGGCCTGATTCAAGAAAGCCACCTTGCTCTATTGCCTTATCAGACCCACTTTTACTTGATTCTGATTTGGTGCCTTGTTCTTTTTGCCTATCAGACTTGACTCGACTTGATTCATCCCTAGCATCTTGCCCTTTTCTTGTGAACTGTGTTGCAGCTGCTCGTGCTCCTGCAATTGCTGCGTCCAAACCAGGTGTCTTTACTAAATTCTCTGTTAATGAACTAATACAGGTAGTGAGAGCTCCAGGCTTCAAGGAAAAGGAATTTGATGGATCTGGAAGAGCAAATTTTACAGGTAGCGGGCTCTGCATTGGCCTAAGGCCTCTCACTGCTGAGGCAAAAATCTGCCAAAATTTTCTACAGTATCAGAACAATCTGCTGATTTTATAAGCCACAGTACTGAGTAATAAAGTATAGTGACGTGCTTTAAAACAAAAAGCAAAATATCTCCTCCAACTGTACTTTTATTGTTTCCAAAATACCAGACATAATCAATATACAATCCTTTGAAAGAGATGAGAATTACCTTCCTTTCTAGGTTATAGACACCTTGATATCCTCGCATTTCAAAAGGAACCACTAATTTCTGCCACATAAAATCATGCAACCAGCATTCAGAACCACAAATAAATGAAGTTTGAGGTAAGAACAAAAAAACAAACAGATGCAACGTTGCTTAGAAGAAGTCAAAGAATATCACCACTTGCATGACATTGTCTCAAGCCAATCTGCTCATTTGAAGAAATCAAGCAAAGACATATATGTAATTCAATTAGTTGCTGTGGATCAGGCAATTTATTTTTAAAAGTTGTTTTAAGTAAAATTTGTTGTTTGCCAAAACTGTGAATGCCAAGATGTGAAGTGCTTGTTAGGTACTGCAAAAGCAAGAAAACTAGGTAGTTTGAGAGTTTCAATACTGATGCAGTTGCAAGTTACAATAAAGAATGATAGAGAAATGTCAGAAGGTGATAACTTGTCATGATTCAGGGTGCTTGTATGTCGTTCAGATCAACCAAAAATGAGTTTGTTTATCTCAATTTTGAGGGCATTGTTGAAAATGTTGACAGTTGTGATGGTGATTTAATGGAACTCTAAATTTTCCATCAAGAGAATCCTGGTATACAAAGTCCAGGGTAGGTTTCTAGTAAGTGTAAAAATAGGGGATTGTCTTTATAAGACCCATTAAAGAGCCGTCGTCATTGATGTCAAAGAAGAAATTAGTTTGCTGATGTCAAGAAAATCGTTAATGGGAATTAAAAGTGTGAAGGCCAAAGGCCACTAAATCACACCATTCCAAGGGCAGATTTCATCCTATCAATGGCAGCGATGACATTAGATAAAATTCATTTATTAATGCTGGCCAACCCCCTCCATTTTGGCACCCTACTTGTAATTTAAAAAATAAATTAATATTCGTTTATGGGCCGACCCATGTCTAGCACCCAAGAAAAAAGAAATTAAATAAATTTAAATTTAAATACAATGGGGCCATCCCCATCTTGGCGCCCATAAATAAAGGTATAAAGAAGTGCCTCCTTTGGGAAAAGAGATATGGATTTTGAGAGAAGAGTTGCCTCCTTTCATGAAATCGCCCTCTTTCAAAAGGTATAAATGAAGTTTGTGATTGGTTGTGAAGAAAGCAAGTGTGTAATAAAAGATAATCATTCAAGCACAAGCAGATTTTTAAGGAGAAAAATATAGAAGAGTATTCAAGGCAGAATTTTGTGAAGGAGATCCATTTAAATGGTTATCCATTGAAGAAGTATTTTCAAGAAGCCAAAGTGTTTGTCTATTTAGAGGTTGGTGCCTCTCAATAAGAAGAGATTAGTGTCTCTTGCTAAGTTGGTGCTTAGCGGTGAGGATTGGTGTCTCCAATGGGTTGGTGCCTACAAATATTTTGTAAGAAGTATTTGATTTGTGGCTGGATTTGGATAGTAAATCCAAGCAGTCCTTTTTGTTGATGTTATAGCAGTGGGAGATATCTTTCTCTCAAATTTAAAAATGATGGATAAATAATACCAAGGCAAGTCGGACTTGCTATATATAATAATTTTATTAAGAGTCGCCTTGTTTCTTAAAAGAGGCCAACCCAAATGAAGAGTCACCTAGTTTTGTATAAATACAAGGTGAAGATCATTCATTTGATCATCAAGTTGATTCATCATAATTTGTATTCCTAGAAGAAGTTCATACTTGAGCGCAGATCATCATCTTGTAGCAGCAGATCATCATTTTGTAGCAGCAGACCAGTTTCAAGGAGAAACATATTCATTTGTATCTTTGCATCTAGGAGAGGTGCTATTATTCATTGTATCAAATTCGGCATTGTGTTGGGCCTGAGTTGTAAGCAGATTTCTGCTCTTATTCCTTCAATATATAAGAGATATATTTGCTGGGTTTTTTCTCCCTCGAGTAGGAGGGTTTTCCCAGGGTATCTCGTTGTGTTCATTGTCTTATGTGTTGCATTTTCTGATTGCTTTCATTTCTGATCCTAAATCTAACACTTTTGTCCATGGTTTTCTCCCGAAAGGGTTTCCATGTAAATCTTGTGTTATTCTTATGTTCTTAATTGTTTATGTTGTGTGATTGATATTATTGTGACTATTCATTTGAAAAATTAAAAGATTACCTTATATTGATTCACCCCGCTCCCGCTCCCCCCCTCTCAGTATAAGCGTGTGTTCATCACAAAATTGGTTATCTTAAAATAAAGTCAATGGTGGTTCAAAGGAGAGATTGGGAATAATGTGTCATGTAAGTTCATTTAGTTCAAAAATGGCAAGAAAAAATCCGTTCAGATAAAATCATATGGACTAGCAATAGCTGCTAGAGAAACTGGTTATTTGTCCTATCCACTCATGTCTTAAGCATTTGAGAATCAAGTAAAGTGACAGGTTAAAACTCCAGGTTTTGCAGTGTAGGACCAATGGCAGAGGATCAGTTATTGTCAGAAAGGAGTTCTAGAAAGATGCAGCAATATTTGTGTCAAGATATTTTGATATCTGTTATACTGTATTTTAGAATTCGGCAAGGAGGAACCTGTTAGAACCCAAAATTTCCATCAAAAAACTAAATGATTTTCCATTTTGAGCCTAATGTTTTCACTATCTTTCTATAAAAATTCGTTTCACCACCTTTCATAAAGCTAAAATATCCTATACTGTTGCCACACTAATCACATTTCATATGCCAACACCCTTTACCGCTTTACCGCGGCCTTTTGCAAAGTGGCTCGCGGTATAGCGGTGACGGTTAGGCACTGTCACGATAAGGTTTACCGCTATACCGCACACTGTCAAGTCATACACCGCGGTGGCACAGTAAACAGTCAGCGGTCAACAAGGGCAATCAGCCTGGACGGGAGTTAGCAGCGTGGCGGTCGGTGAGCGGTTACCGCTATACCGCTAGCAGTTAAAATGAAGTCGGCGGTGGAGCGGTGAACACTGAGCAACCGATGACGGAGTGTTAAGCGGCAGAGACAGTGGCGGTTAATAAGCAAGTCACCGCAGTGCCGCGCACGGTGAGAATAGAGACAGCGGTAGCACGGGTAGCGGTAAAGTTAAAAGTTAATGCCAGACAACACTATACCGCAGACAGTTAAAATGAAGCCGACGGTGGCATAGTGGATGGGGGTGAACGGTTAGCAGTTTGCAGAGTGGCTACCGCGGTACCATTGGCAGTCAAGCTAGTGACCGTGGTAGTGCGGTGACAGAGAAGCAACGGCTAAGCAACAGTTAGGAGGAGACACCGCGGTACCGTGGTGAGGCAACAAGCAGACCGCGGTAAGGCAGTAAACGGTGGAGAAAACCGTGGCGGTAAGGAAAAGCAAGGCCATGGCAATGCAGTCGAAGTCAAACACCGCAATACCGCGGGGAGAAAGTGTGAAGCCAACGGTGGAGCGGTAAACGAAATAAAAGCCACGGGAAGGTAAAATACAGGCGGGAAAAAGTATTAAAGTAAGAAATAAAAAGAACTATAATTGAAAATATTTGATTTGCCGATAAGGCAACTTAATCAAATATTTTATTTTCTGATTAACAAATACAAACAGTTGTAACGGGAAAGTGAATGGTTGCAACGCTTGGTATGTATTGTATAAATACTTTGTAAAATCAGTTGCAGAAGGGAGAGGAGCAGTAGATAGAGTAGTAGTTAGATTTTTCCAAAAAATGGACTGGAAATGTAAATAATGGCAGACTTTCTTGAAACAGAATCAATGGAGATAATATATTTTGACTGGTGAAGTTCTTTCTTGGTGTTCAGTTGTTGTGTTGTGTTAATTCAAATTCTTTATTTGGTTCTCTCCAACTTGAAGTCATTTTATCATTTAAATCAGTGTATCAAGTACATTTCTAATTTGTCAAAATGTATTCCCATTTTGTGTGATTTAATTGATTGGTGTCTGTAAATCAGAATTAAATTCTTTCAATAAGTCACAGTGGTTTTAAAATTTCTTTTGGATAGTTAAAGAAGAACCAGATTAAGAAACATTCCAGCACAATTTATGCAAGTCATAAATTAATAAAGTTTTATGCCAATCATAGAATTTTCAAAGTGCCTAACAACTAGAGTTAAGCCAAAGAGGGAAACACATATCATTCTTAATTTTTGACTCCATTGCCCATGTAGATAGAAGGCACTGGTCTATCACAACCCAGATGATAAAATTCATAAACAAACAATCTTTTCAAATCCTTTCATCTGTGCAGTAGGAGTAGGTATAGGTGTAGTGTTTTTATCTGTCCACTTCCATTTGCCATTGTGGGTAGATAGTTTAAATAGGAAATACATTTCAATTTGCATCATTCACATAGGTTCACCCGCCTTGGTTTAGCAGAACCTAAAGAGAAGAAGGTTCAATTGCATCAATTGGCCTTGTACGTTGGCCAAAAGCGTTGTGAGAGCTTGGCAACCTCTCGTGGTTCAAACCTGCGTTTTTGAGACCCAACAGTTCGGCAACTCTACTAGGGATTTATACTCAGGAAAGTTTTTTCAGCCTATCCATTTATAGAGTCAACAAAGTTTTTCATATTTTTGGAGATTTTGCTGGGGGGCAAACCAAAACAATATCATAATCTTTTTCATTTTCCTGCTTTTTGGAAAAGTGGGTGGCGACTCTGTTTCATTTGATAAATAATGCATGGGTGTTGTGAAGCAGTAATATTTTGTCAAGATGGCAGAAGCAGAAAGAAGACAGCAGTCAATAAGAGAGTTGGAAGAATTGGAACAACAAAGGTTACACTGGAAACAAAAAACACTACAAGTGAAACAACGAATGCTGCAATTGAGAGCCGAATGTGCTCCAAGTACATCACCGAATAGGCCATCATACAGTAACAATGAAGACACAAATGCCAAGAGATCTTGGACACCACAAATACCACATGATGCAACTGAGAACTTTGGTAATAAAGATAATGTACTCTATTCACATCAAAAAACTTTTGATGAGTATATTCAAGTTCAAGAGAGAGGTACAGGTCTTGTGGATGCCTTTTTTGACATAAGGAAATATAAGGGAGAATCTGTAAGTTCTTTGTACAACAGGATGGTAGATATCTGTATGCAATTAACTCCTTGTTATAGGCCTACAAGACCCACATTTGTTGCACAAATTCTAAGAGCATCAGAGCCTGAATCAATTTATTGGTCAGAGTCATTAAAACAACAAGTCTTTGTTGAAGTAAATAAATTTATTGATTCCATGCTTGGGACAAGGTACATGGATACTGGCAATAATAAATCTAATAGTGATATCATGGATGCTCAAACAATGCAACAAACAAAGGAAGCATGTGCTACTAGAATTTCTAATGATAATTTTTCAGATTTAGAAGATGATTGCAGCATTAATGATATTGGTGGGGACACATCATCTAGGGAGTACATCAGCAATGTTTCAGAAGTTGAAATAGAAGAAGATATCATGCCTTCCAACAGTGAAGATATGGAGAGTTTTTCCTCCATAACTGATTGTGATTTAAATTGTTAAGAACTTGTGGATGTTGATCTACAATAGGGTGACTGTTGCAATTTCTATGAAGATCAAGAAGTTGGAGACATGGTAGAAGATCTGGATGAAACATGTTCACTCAGCAGTGAGCAAGTTTCAGATTTGTTAACTCTTGAATACCAGAAGTATGCACATAAAGATGATTCTAGAGTTTTTGTTCCAGCCTATATATGCTTTGATAGTGAAGATACTATGTGTAACAATTCATATAACCCCATGTGCATCTCTCACATTGATGAAGAAATCATTGAAGCTGATTTTGGATCTATTTGTGTCCGAGAAGAGGTATGTGAATTGAATGATTTTTGCTTGCAAGAAAAATATATTGGTTTGCATGTTATTGATTATGAGTATCCATCATTTGTTGATTCAAATATGTATAAGGATGGTTGTATGGATCAGAGGTATGTGTCAATGCCAACTGGTGATAGAAAAGAAATGGAAAATAAGTTTGATTTGATTATTTCAGAAGATGTTGATGAGATAGAATTTGTAGATTCTCATGTGAAGCATTCATATTTCTAGGTCCCAGTACAGTTGCTTGATCATTCAGCAACATATGATAGTGAGCATGCCTATGAATTTTTTTTTGAATGTGGATACACTTTGTATGCTGAGGGTGATAAATATTTTTCATATGATAATAAGAATGATGAAATGTAGAGTGACGAAATGAATATGAATCAAGTTGAATACAATTATTTCTTGAAGGTTTTCAATGGCAGTGCATGTTGCAGGGTAGGTGGAATGGATAGTTTCAAAATAAACCTAATGAACTTTAATCAGAACAAAGTCTATGACAGAGGAAAGTGCAGGTTTTTTCTTTTGGGTGGCCTGGGGCCATCCCTTGTGGTTTGATTTTTTGAACCATAGAAGGTACAAAGGATTAAGGATTACCAGTGCATAGACAATTCTTAGCAATGCCTCTTTAAATATTCTTTTCCATGCACAGTAGTTTAGGAAGGGTTTGGGTTTGCCAGTACATGGACATTCTCAGAATTTCCCTTATTGAAACTTTGTTTTCCTTCCATGTACAGTAGTGTAAGTTTTTCCATTCTCCTTTTACTCCATTTTTCATATCATTCATCTGTTCATCTTTCCATCTGCCATTGCCTTCATTTTTTCATGTCTTTGCTTGGTCTACTCTCCCAAAGATATTATGGATTCTTGTAGTGATTTGCAAAATCACTCATCCACAATAGGAGCCACTGCTAGAACCCAAAATTTCCAT
>CM021108.1:20537221-20780133 GCA_007115665.2 Sequoiadendron giganteum | reverse complement strand
TGTGATTTATGTGTGTGCATCTTCAATTTTGACAGTGAGACAGGTGCAGGAAGAAACAAAAAGACAAGGGAAATAAAAATTAAGACTGATTGGTTTTTACAGACCCAATGAGTGTTTGCAAGGAACTTAAAAATGCAGATTGGAGAAAATTACAAATAAACTGATAAACAATAGACTAATTAAGGCAGAGAACGATGCACGTGACATCAGAACCATCACAGTTAAGGAAGAGAACAATAGCAACAGAGAAAATCAAGAGAACAACAAAAACAAGTAAATATCAATAAGAGAAGGAAAAAATGTGCAGGCAAGAATTGACACCAGAGAGCACAGAAAGAAAGAAATACAGATGGTTAGTGAATTAGGAAACATGGCGGCTAATAGAACAAGTGAGGAGAAGACTGTAAAAAGAACTCAAGGAAGCAGATTAAAAAATGATTAAGCAGTGATAGATACCAGATAAAAGGAAAATTGTTATGACATCAAAAGCCATACTACCAGAACGGGGAAGAGATGGAAAAACGTGGGTAGACCAGAGTTGACCCCAGGTAGGACAAAAAGAAGAAAGAAATACAGATGGTTGATGAGTTAGGGTGTATGGAAGCTAATATAACACCGAGAGGTGAAGATTGTAGAATGAACCCAAGACAGCAAAACCAAAAAGAATTTGAGTCGGTGATAATTGTGAGGTGTAGGGGAAAGTGTTATGAAAGCAAAAGTGGTAATATAAGAAATATTGTAAGATGAAAAAAAGATGGTAAAAAATGCTTGTCAGTTAGAATTGACATCAATTAGGAAAGAAAGCATAAAGAAATGCAGATTATAGATGGCAAACTCCAAAATAATTTGGCAGCTGATAGATGTAAAATTGTAAATGAAGGGGAAAATTTTTATGACAGTAAACAACATACTGTAAAATTCTAATAAGATGAATTTGAGGGAAGCTTTTACAGTGTGGCACAAAAGAACTATGAAAAGGATGAGTCACAGCAGTGAAAGGCTATAATCATCTAACAAATCAATCAACAAATAAATCATGGCACAACATGCAAGGAGACCAATTCCAAAACTCCTCTATATACAATTTTACCATACAAATTGTGGTATTGCAAGGATGATTATTTATCAAGTGGACTCACTCTGAAGGATGAAATATATTATATAACACAAGGAGCATATATTGGAACAACAAAAGGTATAAAAAACAATAGATCCTAAAGCTTTTGTAATATAGACAATTTGCATGTGCCACTAAAATAAGAAGATGCAGAATCCCAATTTGTTTAAAAAACAAGGATGTGATATTTTATGGTTGATTTCTTCAGTTCTGGCTCAAAAATCAACAACTAATGGAAGCAATCACACAAACTGTTCACCAGATATTACATTCTTAGTCTCGGTTTTTCATTACCCCTAGATTCACATATTCCTTCAGGGAAGTAATGTCAGGCCAACTTGAAAGTGAGAAGCAGCAGCAGATACTCTTCAAGAAATAATCATTTTCAAAATCATGTGAAGAGCACCTCTGGGTGGTTAAATATGTTAGATAAAAAGCTAAAGCAATTGTGTAATATTCCATTTGAATTCCCTTAGAATCAAATGTATTGTAAAACATTCTAAAGAATCTTTTGCGAAATAAATTTTCTATACATGCTGTCAAGTGTTGAACAAAACATTTAAACAGTTCTTTCTTTATCCTTGAAGATGAATCAAGTACATTTTAACTTAAAGACAAGATGAATCCAGATGTTTTATAGACTCCAAAATGTGTATAAGAAACCAATGTGCTATGGAATTTATACGAGAAAGGCAAGAAGTGTTTTGCCCACAAGTACCGAGGAAAATATACCTGTGGATCCTCACAAAGCCAGCAGAAGTCTGTTTGTCCTTCCATACGTACCTGTATACATCATATGATGGTACATTTTCCTAAATCTCATCAAAAAAAATTCAAATTGTAATGAAAATATATCTGTAAATCAAAGTTTGATTTAATATTTAAAATTAAGTATTGCAAAGGATCGGATACTTACACCATTTGAAAG
This sequence comes from Sequoiadendron giganteum, assembly GCA_007115665.2. Classification (NCBI taxonomy): domain Eukaryota; kingdom Viridiplantae; phylum Streptophyta; class Pinopsida; order Cupressales; family Cupressaceae; genus Sequoiadendron; species Sequoiadendron giganteum. The sequence goes on along the minus strand of CM021108.1, from coordinate 20,778,088 downwards.
TTCATCCCAGCACACAAGTTCTTCACGTTTTACACATCCAACTACATTAACACAACCTGCAACCATAGTGCTATGGTTAGATATGGAAAAACTGACATTTTTCATTTAAGATCTATGTTGCTGGTTCAGTTTTGGGTATGGCAGTTCAGCAAATTTTATTTACTGGGTTTCAATAAAGACAAAGAAAAATTGTGCAGTGGAAGCATCCAAATCAGAATATGTGGGTGCTACATTCCAATGCCTTGATGCCCCCTCCTTGTACACAACTTTCTTGTGTGAGACGAGGGGCAAGTTGGAATGCATATACACCAACTCCTTTGTCTTTTCCACTGCCAATCAGTTGTGCTTAATTGAGTGGATTAAGGAGTATGTACTTCAATTCTTCTCAGCTAAAAAGGAACTTGCAACCTATTGAGAGTCAAGACAAAGTCAATATATAACTTAGATTTTTTATGAATTTACAAATAAATTATAAATTATAAAGCTAAAGGTTGCCAAAGAAAACTTTGATGTCAAGAGGTTACAAGGCCATGGAGGTACCACCATGTATAAGTGTCCTTGTACTTGTCTTCAAGAGCATTATGGATATGGCTTGTTGAAAGCTGTAGACCTCCCAAATTCACCCACAACTATGTCCTCTATATCTAGATCATGGAAGAGTTTAGTAAATGTTGTCTTGTACCTATCACTAAGTTCAATATCTTTGCATGGTGAAACTCTGTTGGACAAAGAAATTATCTCCATGGTATAATACTTAGGGTTAAAGCAAAAGCAAGGAGATGTAGCAGGGTGGCCATCTTGTTCTTCCATTCAATATTAATACTTTCAACCTCCTTGAAAAATGTTCCTGAAGAGTTTTGCTCCTCCTCTACTATTATGCACTTTAATTTTTCGATCATGGTGTCAATTTCATCGTATATTTCTTTCAAACATGGCTTATTTATATCATTGAATCTGGCCATTCTCATGGTAGGCTCGATGAAACTCCACATGTAGTCCACATAAACCCATCAATAATTGTTAAGGGCCAGCGCTTTCACTTTTTGGGCCCTATCTATTTTTAACTACCTCCATGCACCTCAAAGGTTGTTAATTACTATGGCACACAATGTATCTTGCATCCTCACAGGTCATCTCAAAAGGATTGTGTATGGGTTGAATCAAGTCTCAACAACCTAATATGGTGTTCAAAAATATAGAACAAATTAAATAAAATCCAAGTCAAACATTAACTACTACTCAACAACCTAATATGGTTTTCAAAATATATTAAACAAATTAAATAAAATCCAAGTCAAAACATCATCTACTTTGTGTTTAAGTTTTATATTGAAAATTTAAAAAGCAAAGTAGATAATGTAATATAAAAATGTAAATTAAAATTTCAAAACTGATATATATATATATATATATATATAATTTCAAGAAATTACCTTCAAAAACTTCAACTTCGAGAAGGGCCTGAAAATCTAAGTTACTGGGTCCTTCGAACTGGGCACACATGTGGGTACAATTTTGGTACGGGTTCGGTTCGCGTTCGTCCTTGGGTACAGCTAGGGTACGGCCCGGGCTAGGTTCTCTATGGGTTCTTCTGTGAAGGACCCACAAAGAACCCAAGCGCTTGGGTTCTTCTATGAAGGACCCACAAAGAACCCAAGCACTCGAGCAGTACCCTAGGCATACCCAGCAGGAGCCCCACATTCTAAGAAGAGAAAAACAACATCAATTACAAAATTGGTCCATGAAAGGAGTATGACACCATCAATTACTAAATATAATATTGTTTTCTAATGAATTCCAATACAAATTTGATATTGTCTTGGCAGACCAGGAACTTATAACCGTCATTTAAAAAAATTTAGGGCTATTGTTTCCAATTGAACATGTGTAGATAGCATTAATTGATCCTCATGAGTGCATCATTCCATCGTTTACTCTCTCATTTGACCAGCACTATCGTAGGAGGGGGAAAAGACAATGTTTGGGCCAGACTATAAATTTAACATCATTTGTGAATCAACACACCAGATCTTCAACATTGACCTTCTACACTTGCATTGACCTTTGTTTGATTGACTCTTCTTAAATGTGGTTATCTGACAGTGTTGACCAAAGAGTTCTGCTATACTGACTATGTTGACCAAAGATCTCTGCTACATCGACAGCATTAACTTTTGTACCACTTACATTGATCATGAATTGAACTGCTATAAGTTACTATGTCAAAATTATGTTGTATTCTATTTATTGGCAATTATGAGAATCACTGTTCTTATAATTTATATATATATATATATATATATATATATATATATTTGTACCTATACCCAAGGAAAAAAAATTGCCATATTGATGTACCCAAAATGGCTTGTGAGATGTAATGATCAATAAGCAACTTCTAAATCTCATTAGAAAAAGACTTGGCGCATAAGTTGGGAACTCACATTACATGATGCTGCTTTTTAAAAGTTGGCAATAGCATAATAATACAAATAACAGTAACGACTTGGTTTTAACAAACCTTCTAACTTTAGCCTACTCAAACAATTATTTGTTGGCCGTGTATTCTAAGATATAATAATTTATCTAATATCACCACATAATGACCAAACATCCCAAGTTTATCTCTAAATTTGTCAAATTTATCTTTGCCAAGGGGTTTAGTCATCATGTCAACAATCTGCTCCTCTGTAGGGCAATCATATAGACAAATGTCTTCATTATTGACCAACTAGGGGATGTAATGATCATGAACTTCAATATGCTTGGTTCTAGCATAATACACTAGATTCTTCACCATCTTGAGTACACTGTGATTATCCCTGAAAAGTGAGGTTGGTGTTGTTTGGTCAAGTTGCAAATAAACCAATCTCCTTACCAAACACGCTGCCTCACAACCTGTACTAACAGTCGCTTATATTCCACTTTCATAGAAGATAAAGCAACTATACATTGCAGCTTGTTCTACCAAGAAACTACTTTGGATCCAAGAGTTAAAAAGCATAACATTTTGTAGACTTTCTAGTATCAACCGATCCAGTCCAATCCGAATTAGTATAATCTCTAGAATGAAGTCAATAGATCCCTGGTACAGAATTGTCAATTCAAGGGTTCCTTTGACATAACAAAGAATGCATTTTGCAGTTTGTCAATGTTCTTGTGATTTGGACATAAATTGAGAAAAGCAGCTCACTGCAAAGCAAAGGCCTGACCAAGTGTTTAAATGAGAAATCAAACTAAATACCAAATGCCAATACACTTATTCATTGACCAATGGAAAATCAATGTAAATTGAGAGTTTTATCCCAACTTACAAAGGTGTGGATGCCTAATTAAACTCAGTCATCTTGAACTTGTTTAGAAGTGATATTGCATACATGGTTTGTGATACAGAAATAACATGATTGAGTTGCCAAAATTCTAGATCAAAGGAAATGTAAGAGGCACAGATCTGTTATGTTAAAAACAAAACAAATATCAGATTTCACTTGCCGTATATTATTGGCCCCAATTTCAGTGATGGCAAGATCATCAACATATACAATCAAGATCACTGTCATTAACACTAATTTTGATATTGAGATTGAGATCATAATAACTTCTTCTAAATCTTTTTTGCAGGAATCGGGTAGCCCTGCCTATAAACTGCAGTGCACCTGGTAAACTTTTTTCACGTGACCAGTGACATTGGCACGACAAGCCCTTTGGTACCATGGGGATGGGGGGAAGACTGGACCTCATGACCTCTTGCCCGCAACAAGATGCTTTAGCCAATCAAGTCAAGAACCCGTCCCAACTTCTTTTAAATCTTGAATCTCTAAGATGTAGAGGAATTTTATGAGGAGCCTACATACATCCATTTAGGGACCTAAAGAACTTACAAACTAAATGTTCTTTCCCCAAGAAACTGGAATCCTCGTGGCTGCACCATGTAGACCTCCCCTACCATGTCTCCATTGAAGAAGGCATTTTCAATTTTTTTTTATATTTCCTCAATGTTCCACAGGGTTTCAAGGACGGGGATAGGGGGACAGCAGAGGACATGTTTCAGGGACACAAGGACGGGGGGTCTAAGTTTGGGGGTGATAGGGGGACGGCGGCAGGGGGCGACAGGTTGCTGAAATACATATAGTACTTGAAAAAATAGTTATAAAAAGATGTATAAGTATAAGAATTATACATCTTGGAGACAACTAGGAGTCTCCTAGACATCTTGAGGACACCCCAACATCCTCAAAGTCCTAGTGACGTCTTGGAGATAGCGACACTGGTGGTGGGATGGTGGTGCTTGTGGTGGGCTGGTTGGGGGACATCCCCCCTCAAGTCCCCAAGTCTCTGAGACGTCCTTGTCTAGGAAACGCGGGGTCTTTTGGGGGGGACTGTATTTCCTCTTTCCACACTAAGCAACAATTGAGGACCAACTTAAAGCTCACCATCCTTGCAATGGAGGCAAAGGTGTAATAATCACCCTAGTTACTAATAACTTTTTTTACTCATATCATTACACCTCAAGTACTACTTCAATTGATCAAGCAACTTCTATCCATAGTAGGATTGCTAGCTTCGTAACCTTACCAGCCATAGCCATGGCAGTAACTCTATGCCACAATCTTGCATACTCACACTAAATATGGTAAGCTTCCAAAATATCAAGGTCATCCCTAGACACAAACCTATACCTCAAGGGTTCATTCGAGATGGCCCTACATACCTTGTAATGTCCCAAACTAGTATTTTCGATAACTTGACAATTTCTCAATATGAATGCATAAAATCTAGCACTTTTTTATCACCGAGATCCCAGAATGGGCAGAGTGAGAACATAAGGTGACTAGAAATATGATCAATATCAAATCAACTATATTGTTGGCAGCAAGCTGCACAGCCTAAAATTGCATGTTATCACAAAATCTGAATGAATGTTATACAAGGCCTAGCGGCTATGTGTTCCAGATTTCAGCATCAATATCAAGATTGAATATCAAACTTCTTTGCCAATGCTGAAATGAGAAAATTGGAAATTATGAATGCTGTACAACACCACGGAAACCCTTAATTGCAGCTTCTAAATGACAGAAAATGATATCAAGTACAGCCAATTAAAGGCTTCTGAAATTTGCAGGTTGGTACAACAGAGATGAATATGCTGCACTCAAAAATGTGCAGCAGCACCTAGAACATGTACAACAGCCTCCTGTGATGCCTCCTTACGCGCACACAGATGGTTGGAAATATGCAGTAATTTGACCATGAATAAAACATAAATCTGTACCTCCACATCTGTAAATTGAAAGTACTGTAGTGGTGGGCAAAGCACTATAGCTATGGTACATAAAACACTATAGCAGCGGTACGGAATCATTGTAGCAACTACTGTAGCAAACTTAAAATCCCCAAAAATCTGCAATCTTAAATACTCTAGAAATCTTCAAACCAAACTAGAACAAACTTCAATCTCTTTCAGCACAATGGTGGTCCCTAAATGGAAACACTCCAAATGAATCAGATAGTTTTTATCTTTCAACCCAAATACCTAAAGGGTTTTCACCCTCAGGCAAGAAGATGAATTGTAATATCCCTGTTGCAGCAGTGTGGATTCCCACTCGGCGTGTACCCAAGGCTAGGACCCACCCACGATCGAGTAGCCACACGTCCACAAGGGATCTGCCTTTAGGTTGTCTGGTGGGACAAAAACCTCACCTTTAATGCTTGTGGGCACCATTCACTAACAGTCTTAGCTTTTGGCATAGTGGTTGCTTAACATGGTATCAAAGCCGAGTTCTCGAGGTTGAGATCTACAGAGTATGGTGGGCTGTAATGTCCTTGCTACAGTGGTGCAAATTCCCGCTAAGCTGGGGCCCACTCATGATTGAGTACCCTTGATGCCTATGGACACCATTCAATAACACTCTAGAATTTTGGCATAGTGGTCACTTAGCTTGGTATCAAAGCAAGTTAAGCAACCACTACGCCAAAATCCCAGACTGTTAGTGAATGGCACCAACCAACGTCAAGGGTACAGTCTTTGTCCCACCAAAGCACCTAGAGGCAAACCCAATAGTGGACATGTGGTTGTTGATCATGAGTGGATCCCAGCCCTGTTTCCACGCCCAACAAGAATCAGCACCATCACAATATGCTAGGTTTTTGTCTAGCAGGGACATTACAAGCCCACCACACTCCCATCTTAATTGCAGAAGGGGCGCCAATGACCTATAGTACTTTGAAACTCTTGGAGCTTGCTCCCACCAACCACTAGTGCATTCCAATCCGCCACTAATGACCCGATATGATGTGGTGGGAAAATGCTCACTGTGCTTTTAATACAATGGGTGAAGCTCAGCCACTATTCCAACAACTTCACTAGTTTTTTCTTAGCACACACTTCAGAAAAAATAGCAACATCAATGATGAGGACCCCTGCAAATCAAGGAAGAACATCACCTCATGTTTTCCAAACCATCCAAATGGATTTGCAACACAATTTACAGAATGAGTAAGAAAACAGCACCCAATACTATAGGTATGGGTATTCTATGTGGTGTGCTAGTGGACAGATCTGTAAGTTTTAATGATGTTTGCATGTCCTCTCCTATGGGACACAATTTGCAAGAGGTATTTGAGCTTAAAATGCATTATTGGGAAGGAGCAGATGAAAAGCAAAAAACTAGGGAAATATAATAGAGAGAAAAACTCGCATAACAGAATCCTAGGGTTCGTAGTTTTCAGATTTGGGTATTGTATTTTGTTATTATAATGATTTAGGTTTGTCCCAAACTTGGAATAACATATTGTAATCTTTGAAGATTAAATGATTAAAGGCATAATCAACCTTGAGTGAGTGTCTCCATGTGTATAATGTACATTTCTAGATGTGTATTGATTAGTTGCCCAACTAGACAACTATAAAATCCTCACAATGTTTTTTTGATGTATCTTCTCAAAACAATAAAAGAAATGTATAGGTATACTCAAGGATTATCAAATAGACTCATTTAATGTTCTACAAACATCTATTGTTTTTTTTAATGTATGTGTAGAGCTCAACTTGCTTGTGCATTTTGACTGACATAGTCTTTTGTAATATCTCGATTAAGGTATCACTTCTGGTCACAGTTATTACAGTTTTGTATTAACTAAGATACTATATTGCCCAACTGGATAATGGAACCTATCTACTAATTGTTCCATTTCCCCATCATCCTAACACACTCACAACTTAATATAAACATGTTTTAGTTTAATCTAGTTTAGTGTTGTTCTCACTGCCATGTCTAAATGTATGTAATACCAGAAGGGGTTATTCATGTTATAAAACACATTATCAAACAATCATGTGGAAAATGATCTACTTTAATAAGGTGCTTGACCCTAAATATTGCAGACCAACATATAGGCACGAAGTGACAACCAAAATAGAGGTGCACTATGCAATAGGTATAGTTTGTGTCAAGATAAGTATTTAGTTTCTATGGCGATGTCTATTGCAGCAACTTACAAAAGCCCCCCTTGGTTTAGCAAAGCCAAAAGTTAAGGTCATACCCACCTCAGCAATTGGTTCTCAATTGTCCAACCTAATCATAGATTTTGTGGTATTATTCACAAGTTTGACACCCCTGGTACTTTTAGGAGACTATCCAACCTTGGGAAATTGGGACCTACAACTCAAATCACCAACAAGTGGGTCCCAACCCTGAGTACACGTCCAATAGGAATCCACATTGCCACAATAAGGACATTACATGAACATACATTCGATCTCAAGAAAAAGGTTTTTGTTTTCATAAAATAGGATGCTTCTAGCCTCTCCTCTTATAACCCTTTGTTTAATTTAAAAAAATATTGCCTACTTTATTCCAGAAGTGATGAGAAAATACCTTTTAATCTTTTCTAGAAACATTTTTAATGTTAGACCCCTTTATAATAAAAGCATAAACTACCTTTTTATAAATATAACATAAAGTTACTAGGACAACTTAAGTTATATTTATATTATCTCTCTCACCTTACCCCTTTAGCCTACAAGAAATAAAATAGTAGGCTAGGGGACTCCCACATACTTATGTCGAGAAAAGGGACATGACATCCCTTTTTGGGAATCCGGGACATTCTAGTTTAGATACCAAAAATAGAAAGACTTCATCCACACAACTAGGATGAGACCTCTAACCTCTCTTTTAAGTCACAATCATTATTTGAGCTTATGCTTCTACTTCAATCCACATACAATAGCATGATAGCCAATGCATTCCCATCAAAGGTTAGTTTGAGGCCAAAATCAATGTACAACCACACACCAAACCACATAGTGACCAACTCATATATGCATCACGCACACACATAGCGACTAGTTCATATGTACAAAGCCTTAACTACGGCAATTGTAGAGATCCAATGGAGCCAAAGCTTTAAGGATCCAATGTCAATCTGAGCAGAAATACTCAAATTCCAGTTGCCTTGGCTTCTTGCACACAATACTTTGAAGCTATTTCTGCAATGAGAATCAATTACCGATCTTCATAAGTCACAAGTTGGTTATTCATGTCCTGTTACAATATTGAAAGAGGCATCTTGGATGTCATATCAAGGAGATTTTGTATGCACAACCCCTCCTTGGAATGCAACTTATAGTATGGATGAACCAAGTTCAGATGATAATGTGATTCGTAGTCACAAGCAACTTGAATAATTGGAATCTTTGGGTGAAAATACTGACTTTGGAGTGCCAACTAATGTTGGGCAGCCTGATCATGATAGTCTGAAGCAAAGACAATTATCATGGCCTTCTCAAAACATTGTTGGTAATATGGCTTAATAATGTAGATAATGAAGGCAGGAGGCAACGGAGGAAGGAGGACAATCAACGTCCTCTCATCAATCACCAATGACAAGACCGCTAATCAGCTTTCATGGTGTTTTGTTTTCTATTGTGGTGTGTGCTTCTGTTTTCTATTGGAAATTTCACATCATGGGGGGGAATATAACACCAATATTCCATTTCCAATGGCAGTGACAATTTCCTATGCTGTTGGAGATCAAGTGGCGATGATCAACAATGGCTATTTCTATTTACATGTGTTATTTTCTTCTGTCACCTCTTGGTGTAAAATATTGTAGAAAACAAAAGCACTAGTGTAATGCAGTTCATGGATCTTCAAATGGTTAGTGTAATCCAAAAAACCATACAAGGTGAACAAATGAGTGTGTTCCTGTTCTTGTCCAAGTTTGTGGTAACCCTGTGTGAAAACCATGAAAGGTTGATGAAGGGCGCCTTTCGTTTGAATCAAGATCATGAGCCACAAGAGTTGGGCATACTGCAGTTGAAAGTGTGTGAATTTTACCATGTTCGCACCAAGGGGGGGAATGTTAGGAAATATATGTTTAGTGCTCATATTGTTATGCATTAGTTACAAGTTTTAACAACTTGCTAATTACTGAATTAGGTAGAACTATATGAGGAATTTAAGGAAGGATTTCCTCAATATATGTAATAGTTAGAAATGAGGAACAGCAAGCAATTCTATTGTTTGTGTGAAGAAAATATCATAATATTATTGTGTGTATAAAAAAATTTGTCTACCTCTGCCCAAATTCTCAATATAGGAAACTACAAGGAACTTAATCTATTCATACAATATAAGCTACAAAGAGAATTAATCACAATTTGAAATCATTTAAGAAAAAGTTTGTGCATAAATTCTTCTTTATTGAATTCTATGCATAAGCTTTGTGAAGGCCATTAAGCTACACAATGGCTTGGGCAATACAATAGCTAACAAAAATCCCTATCAATTTGCTTTGATGGGCATCCTTGCCCTTCTCCCAAGCTCCAACTTGAGCACAAGCTAGCAAGACATTGTTTAATGTGAAAAAAAAAATTAAAGCCTTTCCAACAAACCCATTTCGAACATACCTAGCTACAGAGGCATTCCCCAAGGCCACATTTCTTTGAGGCATTTTGTCAAATAGTTCACATGCCTTGTCTATGTTAACCATTTTCTTCCATTTTTGTTCACCATATGGGTGAGAGGTTGTAAAATCCCACCCTTATTTTTTCACCATTTTTCACCCATTAGCATTAGATGAAAGCAAAGATGAGCAACTGAATAACAACCCTCCACTTTCTGATCACCCAAACCCCAAAGTGGGCAAGGTGAGAGCATACAATGTAAGGGAATCTTTGCAAAACTGAAGTAACAATGCTAACTGATATATCACCTTCCACTTTTTGATCACCCAGATCCCAATATGGGCAAGATGAGAGCATACGGTGGTTGGCTTACAATATTGAGCTTCTCTAAACTACCACTTCTTCAGTGGGGTGAGTAGTAATAACAAGTGCTTGAAGTAAACAAGTAATGCTCTTAGCAGCAAGCTAGCCACTTCCACTTTTGAGTGGGCAACAAGGAAAGTAATGCACTTGAAGGCAAAGCCAATCACTTCCACTTTTCAGTGGGCAACAAGAAATGTAAAATAAGAAACTCAACCACTTATTCAGTGGGAGTGAGAAGTACAATAAGCAAAAGGCTCAACCACTTTTCAACGGGAGCAACCACTTATTTAGTGGGGTAAGTAACCAAAATGATTGAAATCAAATAGCTGATTGGTACTACCGATTCAGTGTTACAACATGATGTCCAGTACATGAAATCATGAGGATAACAAATCAATATAATATGCCTAATGTATCAAATAACAATCCCTGCAACATAAGAGCAATTAGGCATCATAGAAACATGAAAGAACAAGAAGTTTCAGGCCTGATACGACTGGTGCAGCAATTTGATATGCTTGGACAGCAAACCAGAAACCCTAACCAGCCCTCATGAATTCAGCATAACTACTCCCAAACTCAGTAGAATCTCTCCAAACCTTCAACAAGTATCAAAACAAGCCTAGGCATCCAACCTAATCTATCAACAACCTCCAAACAAGTCTGATCAGAAAGGTTATGAGCCACAACAATCTCCAACCAAGGTGTACGGCCTCATGGGAAGGGCGACCTACCCTTAAAATTCCATCTTTCCCTCTTAAATCACCAAACTTCATGCAAAGGGGCACCCAAGGTAGTAGAAACTAGTGCACCAATACCCACAAAATGATTTTGTTGCACAAACGGTTGTCGTTGCACCAAAACATCGACCTGTTAATGCCCGATACAACCACCAGAGTTAATGAATCCACTGGAGGCAGTTAAGCCATGTCACGAACCTAACCGATGCATTGCACAGCACAGGGAGACCAAGGGCGCACACCTTGCAACAATCCGCCCCCAGCACAAGCGAGGGGTTCGAACCCGTGACCCAAGCTTTGATACCAATTGCTGCACAGACGATTGTCGTTGCACCCAAAGATCGACTTGTTAATGCCCGATACAACCACCAAAGTTAATGAATCCACAAGAAGCAATTAAGCCATATCACGAACTCGAGCGTTGCACTACACAACACAAGGAGACCAAGCGTGCGCACCTTGCAACAGATTTGAAGTACAACCAGCAAACTAACATCTTCTAAAATTACCACCAAAATGCTTCCAAAATGCTGCTACAAGAGTTAACACACCCAAACATATAGCTAGAAAGCAATAGAACAATCCATAATCAAAAACAACTAAAAAACTTTCACCAATAATTCCAATGGTAACTCCTACAGTGAAGCCACTTCGATGTCCAGCTAGGAAGTATCTCTCAACTTCAAAAACTAGAGCAACTTTGAAGGTCTTCGTCTCCAAGCCCTTGAGGGGATTCAATCCTCACTTCGACAGCATTTCATTATCATCCATTAGCATAACCAAATGAGGGCAAATGAAGCAATATATATAGACTCTGCAACCTAGGAATTTGAAATCTCTTTCCCTCCAAAAAGGGATGCCACCTTTTGGAGAAGAATAATATTTTAAAAAAATCACTTAAGTCTCTCACTTTAGGCGTCCAACCTTGAAATGCATAAATTTATTATTAAAAAATGCTTTAGTCTTCCAGTAGGCATCCAACTCCAAATCCCCCTTTTAGAAACAACATAAGTTGTATTTCCTAGGTGGGGTCCAAAAAGCAACATTAAAATATAACACAACTTAAGTCGCCAACCTTCCATTTTCGAACTCCAAGAATGTTGGAGAAGCCACTGCTCAGAATATCAAGACGCCAAACACTACACTGCCAAACTGCCAAAAATAGTAACCCAATGTTGAACTATTGCCAAAGCCACTACCAAAAACAGCACTTACTAAAAATAGCATACTGCTAAAAATAGTGACTCCAAACTCAAAAAAAGCACATTTCGAGTAGCCATCGTAACTTACTAAAAATAGACACTGCTAAAAATAGCAATGACTGCCCACCAAGGTTCTCATAAATCCCAAAAAGCATACTAGCAAACTCTCGCAAAGAACTGAAAAACTGACATGAAACCTCCAAGAATCTAGGAAACTCTAAAAATGCCTCCGAGTAGCCTACGGGACTTCGGAAATAGGCTATCGGCCACTAAAAAGCATAGGGCTAAAAAGCAGACATTATAGAGGTAAGAGAGACTATCATTTCACTAAATTTCGTTTTTTGTTGTGTTGGGGTTGTTGTCATGGTTCTTGTTTCTAGTAATATAGGTTCCAAAATCATCATATAAATTTGTTTTAGGCTGCAAAAGTTGTAGATTCTCAATGAATCGATGACAAGACGTGCAAAGTCAATAAATTGCCAACAAAACTTGCAAATGAAGCGAACAACATTAGTTGTAGAGCTGGCTTCCTTTATCAACTATGTAATAGGTCTTATATTTTCATTAGTTTTTAGTTTTTCCTTTTTACTTTTAAAATTTAAATCTATTTTTTAAAAATTTAGGAATTAACAATAAAAATTTAAATTAAAGTATGTTGGCGTTTCAATTAGCACCTCTAGAGTGCTTATTGGAAACAGACAGCTATTGCAAGTGTGTTAATACATGCTCTTCGGATTATAGAGAGGAAGATCTCTCTTTGATGATTATTTCTATGTAAAAAAGGGGTGTACTAAGATTCCTATCTTTTTTACTCAGCGGTAGGACACAAGGGTGCATAAACACAATGCGCCATAGCTAAGCTTTTCTCTGGTTTCCGCAAATTCTCAACTACGACTAACTAGCTTCTAGACTATCCTACCTCCTCAAGATAAACAGAGCATGAGGGCGTAGGAGCGAAATGGATGGGTTGGATTACTTGAACCCTCCGTCTCAGTGGAATATGGCCAAGGCTCTGAACTCTTGGATATATACCAAGATAAGGTTCGATGCAAGTAAACACTCTTTTACGGTAAATTGGATCTAAGACTTGCCAAGGAGGAGGAACCCCTGTCCGAGGTATAAGCTTGGAAACAGCTCACTGGAAACAACAAGGTACGATGATCTGACTAACAGGATTCCCGAGGAGGTGATGACACCTGTCCAAAGTGTAGGCTAAAAGACAACTCATTAAACAACATCACATGATAATGATTGATAACAAAATATCCAAGGAGGTGACGACACCTGTCCAAAAAGGAGATTGAAACAATACACTATTTAGAACAAGACTTTGAAAAGACTCAAGTATTTAGATCAAGCAAGCATGCGCCATCTAATTTATTTCTTCAAGCTTCTCCAAAGAATTACAAAGGTCAGGACAGCAAAGGCACGAAATCATGCACAATTGTGATCAACCAACGAACTCTCATCCAAGAGTGAACAAATATGAACAAGCTAACTCTGGCAACAATGGCGCGGCAATTTTGCTTAGCAAATAAAGGTTAAACAAATAATGAGCCTAAGGCTCTTATTTATAGAAACTCAAAGGAGTAGGCAACCCTAAAATCTCCTTGAGTTAACAATCAGTTTTTGCCAATCAGCAAGATTTATTCCTATGTCTAAAAGTAGGTGAGCAGGCAGTTAACTGGAAATCTACTTCAGTTAACTAAAACTAAACAAAAGTCAAACTGGGAGTCTACCTCAGTTGACTGACACCTAGCTAAAGTGAACTTAAATTACAAAAATGTCTCCAAAATAGACATCCACCTTTAAAGGAGATTTCTAAGATCCACAAATCGTGGGAGTCAATTAGACATCCTAGATCAGTGGGATCTGACATGCATGATCTATGGAGATCTGGAGTCAACTTGGAAAGGGGCATCAAGTTGACTTCAGTCATATTTATTGCTACTTTGGAGGGTAGGACGTCCTTCTTGAGGTGTTTGTCACCTCATCATCATTGGTCAACGGTGCCTTTGTTCATTCGTTGACTTCTTCATACGGAGACTGCTACATGACTGTCAATCATCAGCTTATCGCTTGTCAGCAACTTGATGTATGCATCCCTTCATTTTGCTTCCCTCAAGAGGCTTACTCCTTTTCTTTTTGGTTTGTGTTTCCACTTTGACATGGAAGGTAGTGTAGTATTAATCGATGGCGGCTCTGTGTTGGAAATGACTACCTTTTGCATTCTTTTGCAGCTTTGACGTTTTCCTTGATCTTTCTCAATGGAAGAATGTCGTATGATGAAACCACAAAGCTTGATGATGAAACCGCGAAGTTTGACCACGATCAATCCAACCGTGAGAAATGCACATGAACTTGCTGCATGTGTAAAATTCCAACGGTTACCATCCTCTAAACTGGCCTTGGAAGGTGATCAGATATATGAGGTGAAACCATTATGGAACCTATGGACTTGTATCCATGCTTGTCACCTTTGGGTGTGCCCGACGCAGATTGGTGCTAGTCGTTTTCAGAAAATCATGGAGTAAGACCATTTTGGTCTTGTATTCGTCTTGGGAGAACTGCGTTTTGAAAACCTTGAAGATTGATTGTGCACACAATGCTGCTTGGACAACTTTTTCTGGAACTGCTAAAAAATAGCCTCGTCGGGGGTAATTTTTACGAAAAAATCTGAGACACGGGTTTTGTTGAGAATAATTCTCTAAACAAACCCAGATCGTCAGAAATTCGAAAAAACATGTTTTTCTATGACATGCAAGAGCCCTTCGGTGGCAAAGGCAACGAGGCACTAGAAAGTGATTTTTCTCAGAAAAATCCAACACATGGGTTTTGTTCGTGCTTCGAAGCTAAACAAACCCAGTTTGTTTGATTTTCAAAATTATGACTTTTTTCGGAAACCCTAAAAAATAGGGGCAACAGGGCTACTTTTTTCTGCAAAAACCTAAGATGTGGGTTTTGTAGAAAAAGTTGTGTTGATCATACCTAGTTGACCTAATGTATGATTATCTGTCGTTTTCTCGGACATGCAAAGAATTTTAGACCGAATAGAGGAAGTAGACAGAAGGTGGATTGGAAGTTATCGACTGTCAATCTGGAAGAACTATGCCTTTTGATGCAAACTCCGATAAATAGTCCCTTTGAGCAATAGATCTTCAAAAATATGTAGAACGATGAAAACCCCTTTATCAGATCTTCAAAAATGTTGGAGAAGGAAAAATATTCGTTCTTGAGCTCCTCGACCTACAAAGATATAATGAATAATGGATGCCTAGATGCTTTGATATGTCAATTTGGAGTTGCAAGCATCAATTGGGCATCCAACTCATGATTGAGCCTACTTTGGAGTTCAAAAAGGTGATTTCCACTGATTGTGGAGTGTTTGGCCTCTTTTTGCCTCCAAAATTTGTTAACTCAAGTCAACGTTTGCTTTTGACTTTCTTAAGCGTCCCTTTTGGAGTTTTGACCATTTTTGCAGGCTAAAGTGCCTCCATTTGATCTTCAATCCTGGTTGCTCAGTTGATCTTTAGCAGTTGCTGATGGATTGATGAGATATGCCTGGGAGAGATTAACTCAAAAAACTAAGTTTGGACCTCCAGAATGAAAGGCGCCTTTCTTCAAGAGGGGCGCTTTTGGTTGTGTGTTAGTCAATTTTCATTGATTGTTCTTCGTTTTGGCTTTTTTTTCAAGACTTTCTGTGCTTTGATCTAACATTCCCGTTGATGGATGAGTCAGATGACTCTGCTTGACGATGCATCGGGTAGCCAGCTTGGTCCTGCATAGGATGATTGACTTCTCAGTTGTTGATAGTGAGTTTATGCCCTTCAAGCTCAAGGGTAGCCTTGTTGGCTGATTTTATCTGTGTTGGAACTGTCTGCTTTGATCTTCATCGTTAGATGATTCGGTAATCAAATTCTTTTGCTGACAGTTTCATCGTCGAGATTCGTCAAAGCTGAGAAGATCGTTTTGGAGGTCAGTGATCAATCAGACTGCATTTACTCCTCCAAAAGGAAGGGTGCCTTTCTCCAAGAGGGGCTCTTTTCCTTTGTCCTTAGCCAATTTTTGGCTTGTCCTTTCAATCTCCAGTTCTGGCTTTTTCTGCTTGATCTCAATGTGTGATCGTTTAGCATGTCTAGTGAACTTGCTGTCAGATTGATCACATAGCTGGGTGGAAGCTGAAAAGATGTCATGTATGAAGCAGTTGCTGATGGATTCATCTGATGACTTGAACTGAGGGGCGCCCCTAGCTAGCAAGGGCGTTTTTACCATGAAGCTCTCTGATTTGGCATCTTCATGTTCATGGATTCTCCATACTTTGCTAACGTTTGGTCAATGATCCCTGAATCAAATGATCTTGCTGATTGTTTCGTTGTCGAGCCAGCACAAAAGTGAAGAGGATGACTGATCTGAAGGTGTCAAGTGATGACATTTGGCCTCTGAGATCCAAGGGCGCCTTTCTTCAAGAGGGGCACCTTTTTGGTATTTGGCAGTTGTTTTGCCTTGGTAGGAAAACGTGCACCTTCCAGAGTTAGCCAAATTTTGGCCTTTTTCGTTTTGAGAATCTCCTTCATTGAACGGCATCATTTTCATCCTTTTCCGCCATAGCTTCTTCGTTGGAGCTCTTGAAGCTTAGTCTTCAGCACCTGGTACTGGCCAATCTGCCATTAATGGCTGCGGAGCTCCTAACTTTGTTCCTGAAAAACAAGAATAGACCCACCATAGTAAAACATATCTTTTGATGATTCTGACTTGATCAGTGTGATCGTGAAGTCAATTAACCCTATCCAAATCATTTTCAATCATTTCCGGGAAGGTCCTATTTTTTAGGGTTTTCCTAAAAATAGGGGCATAAAACCCTAAATTTTCAGTTTTTTAGAATTTTAACCATAGGTTCCTTGACAAAAACCCACAAAGACTACATGTTTGGTTTGACCTAAAACATACTTTTGACGACATTTTTACATTGTTTAGCTCAATTTAAGCAGAATGCCAAAATTTAATTTTGGGTACAACAAAGTATAAAATCAATTAGATTAAAATTGATTCTTTAATATAAATATTTACAACTAAAAGTTTACATTAAAAAATTAAACTATAAACTTCAAATTGTTAATAAATAATATATATTATAAATTTATAATATTAAATATGTATTGATTTGTTTATAAATTTCTTAATCTTAATACTTTAAGTTATTCATTTTAATATTTATTGTTATTTTTAAAAAATTGAAGTGCCTAGTTTAATTTTAATATTTCAAATTTATTATGGTGGTTTTAGACTTAAACTTGATGTTTATTTAATATTTATTATCTAGACTTTTAAAATGTTAATTTTTAGCAATTTTTATATAGGTGTCTCCAAGTACCTGTCTCATTTTTTTTAAGCCATGTTAGTACTATACCCATCTCAAGTATCTATACTAGTACCAATCTCCTAGTAACTATAGTTTCAACCTCTATCAAAAGGGTTTAAAAAGAACGAAAAGTTTGGATGAAGCCATGTTCTATGTCTCATGGGCTAAACTCATTTTTGTTTGTTCTCTATATCTCTATGCAATCAAAACACCCTTACATTTATAAAACAAGTTTTCTCTTCTTTTTTTTGCATATTTCTATGTTTTTTTGAAATTTTGATTTATTTCCCCTGTTTTTTCCCAATTAAATCCCCAATTTTTTGAAATAATCTTTTCTACTTTTGTTTTTCTGATTTTTTCCCCAAAACATTTTTGCTGCTATGAATTCTATATAATTTCTTTCCCTATCCAATAAGGTGGTGCATAACTTGTTATAGCCAGAACTTATGTAACCTTTATGGGCCTCATTGATCCGCTTTCACCATTTCCTAGCTACTACAGAAAGGAAGCCCATTAGCATAAACACCACATGCAATAAGTTCATTGGCATTGTCACTCATCTCATTCTGGAATGCCACTTTAACAGGCATATATTTTAATAGATCTGCAGCACCCATTATTGGAGTAAAGAATGGTCCTATGAGTGATTTACACAATCCTTTTCTTGAAGAAAGGATGAAACTCTTTATTTTTCTTACTCTTTGTCTACTTCCTCTTGCTCTTTGATATGCATAAGAATTTGTACCCTTGGCAGCCCATGTTTGGTTGGCCCACTGTTGTATGGTCTCACAACATGCTCCATGATATCCATGTAGCATGGGGAGCCGGGCTAAAATTTTTCCGGTGGGGGGAATATAAGTGCAAAACCCAAGAAATGGGCAAAGGTAAAGATTAACATTCTTTAGAGTGGGAAAAGGTAAAAAGGTCGGAGAAATTATGCGTTGCGGATCCAAAAGGTTCAACGTTGGGAGTGCCAAAAGTTGTGGCATAGGCTGCATTATTTTAAAGCGGGGGAAGCTAGGAGAAGTGAGCGTCAGGTTTTTTTAGTGCATAATGTAATGTCCCCGATTTAGCCCTACACTCTTCAATTGGATTTAGCCTATTTCCGGAAACTCGTAAGCTAAGCAGAATTGGAAATTAGGGTTTCCTATTTTATAGGAGGTTTTAGATGCAGTTTTGAGGGCTTGCATGCGAAAGTTTTGATGCATGTTTGGTGGAGCTTTCTGGGTTTTTGAAGAGCTTCAGAATGGTGTAACATGCATCTCCATCTAACAACCTTTTCAGGCATCTATAGTAAGTCATGTTGGCTTCCCAATTTGTGTTCCAAAGGCGTTTGGAAACACTTACTATTTATAGTAAGTCGTGATTACTGCTCAGCTGATTTTCAGATGAAACTTTGCAAACTTACTATTTATAGCAATTTGCTATTTTTGGTAAATCTATTTATAGCAGTATCATTCTAGCAGCAGTTCAATCATTTGCAGTTCACATTTCTATTTTGGGTAGTGTGGCTGATCAGTTTGGCTTTCTGTTGAGTTTGAAGTAAACTTATTATTTTTGGCATTTGCTATTTTTAGTAAGTCTATTTGTGGCAGTGGCATCATCTCCAGTTTGACTCAGCTCAGGTCATCATTCTATTTATGGCAGAATCAGTTTGAGCGTTGGTTTTGGCTTTGGCTTCTATCCCTCCTTGGACTGAGTTGCAGACTTAGTCAATTTTTATGTTTTGAAGTTGTACCCCATGCCTAGGCTTGATGACTTCAAGTTGTTTTTAAAAAGGGGACATAAAGAGGTTGATTTGAGCATTTAATATTTATATTAAATGTTTTATTGTGCAACTTGTAAATGGACGCCTAGAGGGAGATGATTAATGTTTAAATAATTCAAATAAAGTGCAACATGAGAGGTGGCATCCCTTGGAGGAAGCTGAAGAGTTTCTTGTGGGAGTTTCAAATTGATTCATTTTCCAGCTGAAGAGCCTATTTATTGATGCCTTGCTCATTCATTCTCATCTTTGGAAAATATTGTAAAATTATGCTGCTGGTTTGAAATCCAGAATCCGGCTAAGGGAAAGCTTAGCAAATTTACTCCATTCTTCGGGCCTGAAACTATGGTCCCCTAGATGGTCAATTGGGAGTGTGCTTCATTCAGAAGTGCATATTGAGCTTCATCGTTGGAAGATTTTAAAGATTTTGGTAATAATTTCCAATTTTGTACTTGTTGGTTCAAGCATGGCTGAAATGAGTTTTCATTTACAGCTTTTGAAGTGATTTTAATTTGCATATGGGTATTTGCTCAATCATTTCCTATGCTATTGGTGACCATTCTTGGAGAAAATCAGATTAAAATTTGAAGTGCCTGATTTTATTTAATAAAATCGCCCTTTCAAGGAGGTCGTACCATTCAAGAGGACATTGGAATTCGTGCTAAATCATATGTTGAGTTTTGATGCAGTTTTGGTATTGTAAATTGGGCCCCTACCTTCTAGAGAGCATATGCAATTCATATCAGCTCATTTGGAGGTATTTTGGAAGAGTTGTGAGCATTTCATTGATTTATAGTTTGTTGGTTTGTCATTTTCAGTTTGCTGGTTTTTGTTATCAGACTTCAATAAGTTCAGATTTTGGTTGCAATTTCAGTATTTGAGAGGTTTAAAACTTGAAAGATTCATCCTCCATATATTTGCATTGATTATATCATTGTAACACTTGTAAATTGTAGATTTCTTTCAGTGTAAGGCTGTGAATTAGTAGTACTAATCCAGTCATTGTATTTACTGCATTTACTTGTGAATTCTAATGCAAACACTTTAACCCCTGGACGGTTTACCACCAGTGTGGAGGAATTTACTATGTACTCTCATTTATCACCCACTGTTAAGTGGAGAATTCCCACTATTGGGTGGATGCCTGCCGCAGCGAATGAATTAGTTTTAAATTGTACTGTTTTTCCCCCTACTATTTGAGTGGTAGCGTGGAAGCCTCTCATGGCTGATTCACCGTCTCTTTCAGCTTTCAGTTGTAATTACTTTCAGTTATAATTCAATTTCCTCCGCCATATGTTAGCACCTCACCCACATCGGGTCTTGTGTGCATATTCTTGGCGTTGAGTGCTTTCAATTTGATTGTCCTTTTGAAGTTAACGCTAATCAATTGGCGTAATGCTGGTTTGTGTTGTGATAATTCAAGGAAAAAATTGACTAGCTCATTTCACATAATAAGGTAATCGGTTATTTTCCAAATTTGGGAATTCTGATAGGAGTAGGATCCGAAATTTCCTTTATATCTAATTTTTTCCGAGACCCAAATTAAAGCTGAAAACCCGGAAATACCAAAGGAATAGTTATGCCAATTTAAATCAAGGTTTATTTAGAGTAAAATTGGAATTGGTAAAAACGGAAAGGGTAAAAGATTAACTATTTAAAGATTACTTCATGGTACATGTGGATTTTGTGGTATTGCATTATATCTCATGACTTTGCGGGAATTGCAAGTAACTAAAGATATCGAAGTAAAAGTAGGTGCAAGAATTTGTCGTGGTGTAGGAATCAAAGACTTTTCCCGAATTCCAGTTGCGAGTATTTTTCCCGATAAAGAAGCTTGTTTGCACCAAAAGTTGGGGATTTTAAAACGGAAGGCCAACATTTATGTTTCTGCATCTTTTCAAAGACTGAAGGAACCTAATTGTCTTATATATCCGAATTCTCCAAAGACTGGGACGTCTTCAATAGTGGTCAAAGCATAATTTTGACTTCATCTTCCAGAACAAGGGGCAAATATCTTCCAAGTGTCACATGTGCTCTAGTGCCACATGTCATGTGTTGATTTGTTTTGTCACTTCTTTAGCCATGTGCTTTGTAACAAACTCCTGCCTTGTGTTCTATAAAAGACTACGAGTTGTTCATTTTGACAGTATCAGAATTTGTTGAGACATTAGAACATAAATTGGATTTACACCAATTTTGTTTTATTTCATGTTTTTTGTTCAATTCTAGATTAAAGACTTGTATGTACTGTTAGGATTTTGTAATGCTGAAACAAACAAAGGTCATATACAATCGTAAATCATGTGTGATTGTTTACCATTCATCTTGCTGATATAATCAATTTGTTGCGCCATTTTTGGGTGCATTTTGTCCTTATCTCAATGGTGAATGGTGCTTTTCCTTTCAACTCTTGCACTATTTTATATGAAACTGTGAAGCAATCCAGTGTAATATGAAATAGTTAATGCTTTAGTTTTCTCAGTGCATACGTGTGTAATAACTGGGAGAAAATTAAGTAATTAGATTTTATTTCTTGCTTTGCTTTTGAGAAGTTTAGTTTAAAGATTTGAGAAGTATTTGAGATCTGGAAGTGATGCAAATAATATTGTGTTAGTATTTTATCATCACTTGTTTGTAATCCTGATTGTTCATCAGAAGCAACTTTGAATACCAACAGGCCCCATATGTTAAACAGCAATTGCACAACGACCCCTAAGCGAACCTAGTACATCAAAACCTAACATTCTCGAACCTTGGAATAGCCAAATCTCTTAACCAAAATTTGGTGATTCTTTCAAGATAGATGGGTTTTGTTGTTCAAATAGCAAAACTTTATTTGCATGTTGTTGTGTGCGTAGCAACCACATCAACACCCACCGCAACTTTGATTCATTGGCCACAAATTGCACACAAATGAGACTTCACCCAGCTATAGGAGCATTTATACTCATTATGGCACTTGTTGCAACTGGTAAGCATCACCCCCACCTCGAAGAAGTTATTCAACCATTGTGACAAATCTACAAAGCAGCAAAATGGGGGTCAATTTTGAAATCCCTAGCTAACCCTCAACCCACTAAGCTAGAATTTCTTTTTGTTCTAGACAATACTTGTATCTACAAATTTTAAAATAAATGCAATATCCTTTTTCTTTTAACTAGCCTTGCCATCACTTGTTGAAAAAAAATGATAAGAAACCATTTTTTTTTTAAATCTCTAATACAGCTTGGAAACACATCAAAAAAACTCATCTTGAATGGAGATTCTCCTTATTGCAAGCTCCTTGATCATCTTGGTGGCTATCTAACACTTATAGATGTGTAAAAATAGCAAAAATGCAATGTTTAAAAGCTAACGAAAGTTGCAGCCTTGAGCAATGAGTTGCAATAGAGTTTGGGTGAATAGAGAATAAAAGGTAAAAAAGAGTTGTGTTTTATGTTGTTATTGTTGATAGTGTACTTGCTTTTAGGGTTGGATTAATTTTTCTTTTTTCTGCTTTTTCATTGTAAAAAGTACTTTTTAGTGGAATGAAGGGTCGGTCATCAGTACCCAGGTTTGTATTGAGTACGACCAAGGCACAAAATAGCCAGCCCAGGCCTGCCTCAAGTTCATCTCCGACAAAGCTGAGACATACCTCAGAAATACCCACCAAAAGGGATTTTTTTAGTATATTTACCTATATATGGACCATAGAGTGACTGAAACTCAGTATGGGTACATACTTGTTTCCAAATGAACCCACTATTGGTGGGTTAAAAGCACAAATCATGAATATATATGGCACAAACCAAAAAAAGCTGAATGTTTATGGAAATACTAAAATAGGTGGCAACAAAGGACTAAGAAATAAAATGCTACAACATCACAATAAAATCCTTGCTAGGTCACAATATGCCCACAGTACAACACAAGCCACAATACATATCCTATAAATATATACCAATGAAATACTCATCTCAATACTTGGCATTTAGCACTACCAGCTGCATTTAAAGAAGAGAGATGTTAATTCAGCATAAATTTGCTTCAATCAAGTGGGTGAGCAATAGCCAAGATGGCTCAAATCAAACATTAAACTCATGCTGCTAATTTTCCTACACAACAACCCTATAAAGGAATTTTACATATCTTCAAGGAATAGAAACTAAATGTGAGCATTAATAAACACAGAAATACAAATCAAGCTACTCGCACTGTAACTTCTAGAAGAGAGAATATCAAAATATAACAAAACAATAAGCAGATAGCTATATTACTATGTTACTGGATGTAATGTCCCCTTTTTTCAGTGTTCCTTACTTGGGCTAATTGGGTGATTTGGCTCACTTACTATTTTTAGTAAGTGCTATATTTAGTAATTGGTCTTGGCAGCAATACAGAGTTTCCATTCTTAGCAAGGGTGAGTTCTCTCAATAGTCACAATACTTATTGGTTAATTTGTCACTTAAGTTAATAAAGTTGTTTTTTTTAATAATGTGAGGAAATAAGCATGGGTTATAAAAAGACCCCTTGGCCTAATTGATCAATGTTGTTTTAAAAGAGGGGACAATGTACTTTAAGTGGAAGCCTATAATAAAGGTTTATTTCATAAATTTTAGGCAAATATTGCACCCCCAAAAGTGGATGTCCCCTTTGAGGTAATATTTGATTACTTTTTTAAATGTTAAAAGTAATGTGGAAAAGGCATCATTGGCCGTGGGGTTTTGGAGGGAAAAGTTTTTTTAAATGGTGGTTGCCCTAATACCTCCCTGCACTTTTATTTAATCAGCTATTGAGCTCTCATTTGCCTATGGCGGATTTGACAACTTAAGGAGACTCTAATGGATTGTTTCCAAAACTTATACATTGTTGGTTGAGGACGAAAGCCCTCTCCTTTAGTTGCTGGTTTTGGTGGTGAAAGACCCACCCTAGCTGGTTGGAATGATTCTACCTCAGGAATCACCATTGTTTCAGAAGATTGACTATTCTAGGGTTTCTAATATGAAGATTTTCTTAGTGTTTTGACGTGGGTTCGAAGATTTTGGTGTGCTTGTTGATTTGCTTCATTTGGGTGATGATTAGAGGTGTTAAAAATGCTTTAACAGAGGTCTGATTTACATTTCCAAAAATTCTGTAAACTCACTTTTCACAATGTCTGGAAGTGCCAAATTGTCCATTGCTCTATGGGTGATCGAAGACTCGTTCTGGGTATTGTTGCAAAGGAATCCTCACAGCTGGGCACTACATTTCAAGTATTCATTTGCAAGTTTTGGTGGAGTTCTGATTTTAGGGAGCATATCGCCCCTCCTAGGGAGTCGTGCCACTTGGGAGTTGTGCATAATCAGGTCTATTACTGTAACACAAGTAATTGGTAAAAAAATTATGTATTTACTAATGATCAAAACGATCATTAAATAGAATTACAAAGAACGAAGTTTCCTAAAAAAAACTCGTCAAAAATAGAAAGAATCTAAATATACAAGATTTACAAAGTATTGACCATTAAACCAAAATAGAAACAAATAATACGAAGATATTATTCTAATACCCTCCCTTAATGGTCAATCTGTTTACTACACCAAGCAGCCCTCTGAATTTGACAAACTTATCTGGACTGAGCGATTTGGTGAGAATATCTGTTGTCTGCTCCTCTATTGGAACATACAACAACTGAACCGATCCGTCTTCAACCAGCTTTCGAATGAAATGACAATGAGTTTCCACATGCTTGGTTCTTTCATGGAAGACCAGATTCTTGGCAAGTTTGAGAACTCCCTGATTATCACAGAACACAGGAGTCGGACCTGCTTGAGGTATTTGCATATCCGCAAGCATTCGGCGAAGCCAAACTGCCTCACAAGCTGCCTTAACAACTCCACGATACTCTGCTTCTATCGAAGAGAGAGCCACAGCCTGCTGCTTCTTACTAGTCCATGTGACTGCACTAAATCCCAAACTGAACACATACCCAGATGTTGATTTCCTGTCATCAATTGAACCTGCCCAATCTGAGTCTGTGAACCCACTGAGTCTAGAATCTTGACTCCGAGTGTACAAGAGTCCATAATCAAAAGTGTCATTCACATAACACAGCACACGCTTCACGGCTACCCAATGATCAGCCTTGGGGGCTGTCATGAAGCGTGAAATGTAGCTCACTGCAAAATTGAGGTCAAGTCTAGTGGCAGTGAGATAGATGAGACTGCCCACTAGTTGCCTAAACAATGATTCATCAACTACCGGTGAGTCTAACTTAGTTGACATCTTAGGCTAACTTAGTTGACATCTTAAGCCCTTTTTCCATGGGTGTGGAGGCAGGTTTGCAATCCTGCATTCGGAACTTATCCAGAAGACTTCGAGCATACTTGGACTGGGAGATGAAGATACTGCTCTTTGTCTGCCAAACCTCAACACCTAAACAGTAATGCAAAAGTCCCAAGTCTGTCATGTCAAATGTGCTACACAAATCCCGTTTGATCTCAGTGATCAAATGTGTCGAGCTGCCAATAATGATCAGGTCATCCACATAGACAACAAGAAGAAGTAGTTCACTAACAGTCTGTTTGACATACAAATTAGAGTCAGATGGACTCCTCTGAAAGCCATGTGTTGTGAGGTACTTGTCAATCTTGATGTACCAAGCCTGATGAGCCTATTTCAAACCATAGAGTGCTTTGACCAATCTACACACCTTTTGTTCTTGACCAGCAACTTTGAACCCTGGAGGTTGCATCATGTAGACTTCTTCCTTCAACTCACCATTGAGGAAAGCACTCTTAACATCCATCTGATGGACTTTCCAACCAACCTGAGCTGCTAAGGCAAGGACAAGCCGAATGGTACTCATCTTGGTTGTAGGAGCAAAAGTCTCCTCGTAGTCAATGCCTTCTTTCTGTGAGAACTCTCGTGCAACTAGACGAGCTTTGTACTTGTCAAGGGTTCCGTCAGCTTTGTATTTCACCTTATACACCGATTTGCAGCTAATGGGTTTCTCCAATAGAGGAAGATCAGAAAGGACCCAAGTGTGATTCTTCTGAAGGCTCTGGTATTCAGACTCCATAGCCTTTTCCCACTCAGGAATTCCTTTAGCCTCTGAATATGCTTGAGGCTCATAAACACTGTGAATGTTGGCCATGAGAGCAAAATTAACTGTATGCTGTTGGTTGCTCTTGTTTCTGGATGATCTCCCCTCAATGAGCTCATCATCATGAAGATCTCCAATAGTCTTAGCCCACCATTTAGGCCTTTGAGAAAAAGTGCCAACATTCAATGCAACAGGAGGAGCTAGAACTGGTTGTGGATCTGGAACTGGTTCAGCAGGTAGAAAATCAATATCATCCAAAGGAAAATCAAGTTGTGCATCATCAAAGATAGAATCTGCATCATCAAAGATAGAATCAGGTAGACCTAACGGAAGACATACACCCAAATCAGAAGCCTTCAAAGGTTGATCCTCCGAATGCTGAACAGGCGAGGAAAGGTGAAACGGTCCTCGTTCTTCATCAAAGACAACATCCCAACTAAAGACAAGACGATCAGTGTCCACATCAATTAGCCGGTAAGCCTTATGGTTGTCACTGTACCCTGTGAACATAAGCTTTTGACTCTTGGAATCCAACTTAGAGCATTTGGAATCTAGAATCCATACATATGCCAAAGAGCCAAAAAAATTCAAATGACTGATCCTGGGTTTTCTACCAGTCCAAGCTTCTTCAAGAGTCTTCCCCTTAACTGCATGAGTAGGTGACCGATTAAGGAGATAGACTGCAGTGAAAACTGCTTCTGCCCAAAATTTGTTAGGAACACTCTTGTGTTGCAACATGGAGCGGGCCATCTCAACAATTGTACGATTGCGCCGCTCTACAACACCGTTTTGTTGAGGAGTGTAGGGTGTGGTTAACTGACGTTTAATCCCATGGGTATCACAGAAGTTGGAGAATGTAGTAGAACAAAATTCCCCCCCATTATCTGACCTAAGAGTGATTATGCAAGAACTAGACTCTTTTTCTACTAAGGCCTTAAACTTCTGAAATACATTAAACACATCTGATTTTTGTTTAAGAAAGTACACCCACATCTTCCTACTAAAATCATCAACAAATAACAAAAAATATCTACAACCAGTAACAGGAGTATTCATAGGCCCACAAACATCAGCATGAATTAATTGCAGTACCTTAGAAACTCGCCATGAGTCACCATCTAGAAACGGTGTCCGATGTTGTTTCTCGGCCTGACAAGCGCCGCACGCACCATGATGCTGAGTCTGAATGTCAGGTAGACCAGCTACAAGTCCCTTCCGAGCAAGCTGAGAGAGATAGTGCACATTCAAGTGCCCATACCGCTGATGCCATAAACTGGTGATAGTAGAGTTTCTAGCTGCCATGGCTAACTCCGGAGAATCACCTGTGTCCACAAGCCTGTAGAGACCATGATCCTCAATACCGATAGCTACTGCAGTACGAGTCTCCCGATCAACAATAGAACATTTGTGCACACTGAAAACCACATCCAGTTGAGGAGAATTCCACATGACCTGACTGACTAAGAGAAGGTTGAGTTCCATGCCAAGAACGTAGTACACATTAAGGAATATGAGATTCCTCCCGCCAAACTGAATCTGAACAGTGCCCTTACCAACAACTGTGTATTCTTCGCCTCCTCCAAAAACAACAGAGTCAGTGAACTGAGAGAAATCTGTAAACCAGTCATGCCGATGAGTGAAATGTCGTGAAGCACCTGAATCTATGTACCAGGCAGAGGACTTAACATGGTCTGCAGGTCTTTTAGCCATAAAGGTGTAAAAGGTAGATTCCTTCTGCTCAATGTGCTTGGCAACATGGGCGTTTTGCTGAGACCCTCCCTACTTCTTTTGTTCAAAAGCCAAACGTGCACGGCAATCCTTCTTCATGTGACCAAATTTGTGACAATAATTGCACTGAATGTTCTTTTTTCTTAGAGTTGTCCTGAGGCTGTCCTGAGCCTTTCTGCTGCGAAGGTTAACCTCTCCCTTTGTTCTTAAACTAAGTGTTAGCTGCAAAGGCCTGCTCTGTAGAGGATGATGAACCACTGCTACCAAATTGTTGTTTCCAGCGGTCCTACTGCAAGAGGATAGTGCAAAGTTCTGGAAATTTCAGGTCAACATTAGCAGACGTAATGTTGAGAGTCTCTATGAAATGTTCATAAGACTTAGGTAGGCTTTTCAGAGTGATCACGACCATGTCTTCTTCCTCCATTTTCCGACCAATAACCTCCAGTTGATCTCGGATCTCCTGGATTTTGTTCAAGGGCGCCTGCAGTGTTGTCTTCTCATCCATGACAATAGAAAACATGTTTTTCAAGAAAAATGCACGACTTTTGTCAAAAGTTTCATGTAAACCCTTCAAGTGATCCCAAATCTCCTTCGTGGATTTTCCAAGCGGAATCTGAGGTAGCTGATCATCAGTTACTGAAAGTTTGATAAGCATCACCGCTTCACGATTTTGCTCATTGAACTTCTCCTGGGCTTTGTCTGTAGTGATGGGTCGAGTAACATTGCCCAGAATCATCTGATCAAAGCAGCAGTATTCAAAGATGGTCATCATCCGCTGCTCCCAGGTATTATAATTTATGCCATTGAATCTTTGACTGCCTTCCAACATAATGTTGGTCAAACTCGCCATCTACACGCTTTTCGAGGCACAAAAAATGAGGTACTGAGAAGAGGGTGAAAGCACAAAACTTGAGGCACGAGTTCCAATGTAAAAATAGAGATAGATTCTGGTACAAAATTGCAGAAAGTACAATGTACGGATGGCATAGAATTCAAGGCATGGAAAACGATGCACCCAAAAAAATCCAAGACCAACCCAGTTGAGCTCTCGAAAAACCCACCAAAAATATGTAATCGAAAAAAAATTTCGAAGTGATTTAACTGGTCAAAACCCTAGTCGAAGTTGCAAGATGCCCTAGCCGCCATGAAAGCTCAAAAAATTGCAGAAATGAGCTCGAATCTACACAAAAATTTGACAAAAAGAATGCCAAACCCTAGGCGACCAGGAGGCGACCATGTTCATTATAAAAACCGAGCCCAAAAAACTCCAAAAACTCAGACAAAATCGTGCTCAAATGCATCTGACAAAAAAACGTGGATTTAAGAAGCAAAGGACGCAAAAACGTGAGCAAAAGATCATGCAAAGAAGCGGCCAGAGCAGAAACGTCGCCTAACCCCTAACCAGAAGCTTCGACCTCCAAAAACGTGCTCTTAATGCACAAATACAGGCCTCGATCGTGCACGGACTATGTGAGAAAAAACGGCGCCCAAAAGTAAAAACCGCGGCCTGGAGTTTAAAGAATCCGCGATTTTTCTCAGGAGGGTGGGTCACGATTTTCAGTGAGTAAAATCTCACGAAAATCTTCAATCTCAAAAACCCACAAACACTAGACCCTTCAGGAAAAACAAAATTCGAATTTTCTAAAAACAATTTCCAAATAGAACAAGAAAAAATTTCTCTCGAAAAACTTTCTTTGGAAAAAAAAATTCGAATTAAAAGGGCTATGATACCATATTACTGTAACACAGGTAATTGGTAAAAAATTTATGTATTTACTAATGATCAAAACAATCATTAAATAGAATTACAAAGAACGAAGTTTCCTAAAAGAAACTCGTCAAAAATAGAAAGAATCTAAATATACAAGATTTACAGAGTATTGACCATTAAACCAAAATAGAAACAAATAATACGAAGATATTATTCTAATAAGGTGTGTTGTTGTATAGACCTGCAATCTGCCTTCTACAGCATTCATTCAGCTGTCCGTTGAAGATTAAGAGCTTTGGTTGGTTGGCTTACATCGCAGCTTGTTTTGGGTGCATCATTTGGATGTATTGCTGCTCATTTTATGTCTGCGAGAGCTTTATTTGGGACTGTTATAAGGTCTGAAACTACTGTTATCAGGTCTGCAAATTATTTTAATAAGTCTGGTTTCATTGGATGTTATCATCAATATATGTTGTAATGATGCAATATGAAGATAATGAATTTCATGGTTGATTTCCTTCATTGCTATGTTATGAATGAATGTCATGTTATGTTGCAAACACTTGAATGCAGAACAAACTCACACTTCACATTACACTCAGCAAATCAAATCAAAAAATCAGGGGTGGTCATTACACTGGATTAGTCAAGGGACCGGCTGGATCTGGGTCCAGTTCGAACTGGATTCACAATCTAGAACCCACTGAGAGATGGATCCGATCCATACATGATTTCAAAATTGAAAAGAAAGGCAGACCCAGTTTGACCCACTGAGACATGGATCTGATCCATTCTGTGATTGAAAAGAAAGGCAAACCATAATAGTGTTAATAAATACAATGTAAAAGTTATTGCTTTAAGTTATACAACTGGTTTCAGCAAAATTGCATTTTTAGCAAAATAATGAATCACCCAAAAAGATAAATCTTTAAAAACCTGAAATAACAGAAAAAACAGTGGTGAAAAATCAGCAATTATATTTAATATTTATAAAAAGAAATATATAAATTTATTTTCATAATTCAGAAGGAAAAGGAGCATTGTTGAAATTGTGATTAATAGGGAAAATGTAATTAATCAGAGTCTTTAATAACAGTGGACAATTGGTCACACAACAACATTTATTTGGTATTAACTTTTAACACACAATTTTAGGCCCGAAAATGACTCAGGAAACACAATGGGAAGTTTGGGCCAGCTTCACCACCCAAGCAACCTCTGGATAAGGCCGGCTCCTATCTAATCTATTATGATGCTAGTCTATAGTAACATTCATAGGGAAAATGGATAGAAGGAAATAAGGGTTTTGGGAGATGCATAAAAAATAGAGAATGGGTAGCTCGGCAAAGAAATCCAGAATACACAAAAACACAAACCCCATATAATGCAGAACCATAAACTCATCTCATATTGCAAAGGGTGAGAAACAGATCTATGGAATCCAACATAAGTATCAGATGCCCAAAGATTACACTCAATAACAACCAAACACTTGCAGATGGAAACAAAATTCTTATAGCTGGGGATGAGAAGAAGGCACATGTACTCAAATAACTACAAAAATACTTGCAGATGGAAAGGAAATTCTTGCAACTGGGGATGAAAATAAGGCACAGGTACTCAAATACAATTATCAGACAAGTGCAGAATTCGTTAACAATAGAAAAAGAATCAGGACCAAAATCTGCAGAGAAATGTAAAAGATCCAGCCAGTCTTTTTCATAGAACCTGCTGCCTTACCTGGTAACCCTTCCCCACCCCTCAAAATTGAGTAAGATCCTCATATTTGTAGTTCACCCTAAAAAGGAAGGGCAATTCATAACAATTGATTTAGCAAGAGATCTAATGGATGTGATTTTAAGAGCATGCTATCCACCATCATGCCAAATTTTGCATACACTAAGGAAGAGTGGGCCACGTCATCACCACTTCTATGATCTTCCTTGAGTTGGCGAAGCACGTGAGAATTTTGTTTGAATTTGCAGGCCTCACATTAATTTACTTACCCCACACTCCTCATCTGGCGGGGCAATGGGGATATTACATTTATTTAAAATTGTTATAACTCAACATGCTGTGTGATCGGCATATTTTAATAAAATTAATAAAATGGAGAATTTTATTAAATTCCTGCAGATAGTAAAATATTCACCACATTAACTTTTATCAATCAAATGCAAAAAAAAAAAAAAATTTATCAATTAACATAGTTTTATGTTCTTCTCAATAAGGTGTACTTTTTGTTAGTGTATACCCTAGATTTGGTGTAGAACAAGAGGGAAACACATACAAATTAGAGACTCCCTATTCCAAACCCAAGAATACTTCAGATTGAGCTAAGAAGGAAAAAGAACAACAATTGTTCAAAGAAAACTAAACATTATACCCTCTTATTGAATGGATGTGGTTGCTCATGTGTTGTGCAAGATCCCAAGTAATAGGAAACCATGTTGATATTGATTTGATGGAGGCTTGATGAAGATCTTTTGGCATTTCAGCAACTTGTACCTACAAATCTTCGCTACACATTTTGACTGAGAATGAAGGTTACTGATAAATGTGTTGATGAGAAGATAGACAGTTGAGTTTTGATTGAAATGGAGAGTTAAGATTTGATTAGGGTAAGTTTGTTGTCTTCTAGGGAAAGCTAAGAGGATGAACGGTTGAGATTGATTGTGGATGGAGAGTTAAGATTGAATGGAAGGGTCTTGTTAAACGATTGATGGAAGAGTGTTTGCAAAATGAAGGCTTGTGATTGTCCTATTCAGACAGATAAATGAGATGTAAGATTAGTTTAACTTTTGAGAGGGTCTCTATATTCAATGAACCTAAACAGCTTTGTGAAAGTGGATGATGAGGTGGAATTACTTGATTTTTAATTGAGTGGGTAGCGGGAAATGGGTTTTGATTTATTAAATGTCGAAGTGGGAATGAGAATGTGAATTGGATTTAGTTATTTATTTGACAAAGTAGGACTTTTGACTAATAAATCAAATAATAAGATTAGTTAATTAATTCATTACATGGAGATGCAAGAAAATAGCTTAATTAAATAATATGATTTATTTAATTAAATTGGGTGATGTGGGAACGTGAGAGAATAGCCTAACTAATTAAACAAGACTAATATATTTAATTAATTAATGGTGAGGTGATATAAGCATGTGGTTATATTTAACTAGGATGGTGTCATAAGTGTCAAAATTGGTAAATTAGTGTGGCAATAATGTTGACATGGAATTAGAATTGTGTTAGGATGCAATGTTAGGTGTAATGTTAAGATGTGAAATTAAAGTGTCTACAATTAGCTAAAATAGCTTTTTAAAAGATCTAATTCACGTGCAAAAGACAAAAAAGTTAAGGTAGGAAATTAGGTATGGTATGTTTTAAGGTGGGAGTGATTTGACTTAGTCTATAAAGACTGTCATAACTAAGTGCAGCAACCATAAACTGTTCGAAGAAGTCTTCAGCCTAACCTGGCACCCGTACTGATATTTCTATTACTCTACAATTGTTTAATGAGGTATTTTATTCCTAAATAACGAGGTGTCAACTAATTCTTTTGGAATGCAAGGTGTCACCCTCTTCCATGGGAGTTACACTTCCCTTCTTGGAGTAAAAGGTGTCACCTCTTCCCTAGGAGTTAAACTTCTAGGAGGGTGAGTTATCATCCTCCTCTCCTCCTTGTTTTTCTATAAATGCAACCTCATCGCATTTCTATGGAAGTTGTGGGGATTATGAATACATTTTTATGAATGGAATAGTTGGATTTTGTTCACGGCATGTTGAATCTATTTAATTTCTTTGACCAAACAGGTTATGTAAGTAGCTCTTAACGCATTTGTTTCAGAGTAGATTTTGCAACAAAAAATCTTACAAAATGACATTTGTTAAGCAAACAGATTTTAACAGTGAATTGACAGCACCCACGTACAGAAGTTTATGACAGGGATCCTATGAACCAAATTTCACCGATAACACCATTTATTACACGGATCCTAAGAACCAGATTTCACCATTAATGCCAATTAGTCATATTGGTCCTCTCTCTTAAGGCTGAGAGTTGAATGGATTTCAGAAGCAAACAACTAAATAGATCAGTAGATAGCCTATGCTTTCCTAAAACCACATGACCATGGGAGCTGCAAACACCCCATAGACAAGAAGATTAAAGCAACCTCACATTTAATTATTTCATACCTCCAGCAGGGGATCACTTGAAAAGGAGTCAGGACCCTGGGCAAACCCAGGCAGGACCTGGACCAGAATCAAAACACAGTCTAGACCAGTTCAGATTTGGCCAGGGCTTTTGTAGAACCCATTAACAGAGCTTGTGCCATTTGCATACAATTAGATATGTCATAAACTTCCTGATTTATTATCTGGTCCTCAAAACAGGAAAAGATTTTTCTCTAGTTAGCATTTAATATTCAGATTTCCACTTCTTGAGTTCAAAATCTATTTTTTTTCCAAAACTAGGGCTTATTCTCTAATGTTCTGCATCATTTATAGCAAGTTTCACTTAGAATAACACAATTTCCAATATTGAGAGACAGGGAATGTGGTCACCTAGAAGTTGAGAAACTGGATAATATTCAGGAAACTTTATGTCTGTCACTCCATCAATTCTATATATTTCTTTATAAAACTCCTCCATAGCTTGGATTGTGGCAGGTTCTGGAACTTTTGCAGCTGCATGAATCCACAGACGACCTACAATCATTGAAAAATAAAGATTGAGGCAAACCATATACATAATGTTACGAACTTAAACAAATGCAGCTGCCATCCTACAACAGAATATTATTTCAAATAACACAAAAACAGTAATATTTTACAAAGAAGAATTCATTTGGTTTCTTTCAATCTCTAATCTATCTGGGTTGACTGGTGAAAAAGGAAATCCTATATCTATTTTTGCACTTGTTTAGTTAAAGCATAATATAATACTGAAGCTCCTTTACTATTTTGTTGGTTTCTTCTAATCTCTAATTTATCTTGATTGGTTTCTTCCAATTTATAATCTGTCTTGATTGACCTACGAATACAATGTAAAGATGAACAAAATAGTAAAGAAGCTTCAGTACCATATTATGTTTTAAAATTTAAATAATCAAGCTAAAAAAATAGATGTAGGATTACCTTTTTCACTGTTGAGGTTCAGGTTTGGGTTTGGGTTTGGGTTTGGGTTTGGGTTTGGTTTTGGTTCAGATTTGGCAGTTTGCAATTTTTTTCCCATGTTCAGAACAGCTGGGTTCGGCCATACTATGTGTGTGTGTGTATGTATAGTAAATTTTTATAACCATAACTGACAAAAGAAAATATACAAAACGAAGTACAAAATTGATTTTGAAGCTGATAATTGATAAAATAATGTGAACTGTCAAATGATAAATGTTAAAGATATATCAAAATGGTTTATAGAATTATACCACAATTGCATTACTCGAGATTCAGATTGACTTGTCAAACCAAAAGCACAAATAGAATTTAATTACTCATGATTTAATTAGAAAATACTTGGGGGAAAATGCTGCTTTTCCATCTAGGCGGCCTAAATTAATTTTTATTTTTTGCTTTTTAAAACCAGGGTAGTGTTATGAAAACAAATAAAACACAAAATATTATTCTATTAGATTGGATCAATGATTACAAAGATATTCACCTCCTTAAAAAGAGTTTGGAATGAAGATAAAAACAATGCATGACAAATGCATGTTAAATATTCTAAAATAATAAACTAATCTAAATTTAGTCACTAAAGTGATTTTTATTACAAAAGCAAGTCTTATTTTCTAATAGTCATTTAATATTATTCCAATATCCCCTCTTAAGGCTTACTGCACTGAAAACCAAAGCAAACTAACATAAAGCATATCAAACTAAAAACACCCTAAACCATGAACCAAGTAGACCTCCATGAAGCTTGCCTCAAACCCTCGTAAAGGTGTATCTCCCAAGCTGAATTTCCAAGATCCCAAATTACCACCTCCCCAAACTCCTAAATCACTGTTCTCCCAAACCATTGGACAACAATCCATGCTAAGTTACACTCATAAAGCTCCATCAAGTTGTCTCGTAACCCTCGTAAGGGTATGATTCCCAAGATCCACAGACTCCCAAGCTAACTCAGCAACCATCCATACTAAGCTTTATCTATACTAGATTCCTTCCTATATTCAAAGTGTGGACTTCTACATGCAATTCACCATTCATCTTGGTATAGTAATCTTTCTAGGCTCTTCTAGCAATGCATTTGGAGGATCTTCAACATGGTGACAATTGTGTCAGCATTAGCTTCAAGAAGTACCTCGACACATCTCACTTCATGACCCATAGAAAGTGAATGGTTGTCCAACCTTCTGAGTTTGCTACATATTTGTTTGTATCAAGTAAGGGGACATTCTTCAATCCCTCATGATGGACAAAAGGCTTATCTTTATATTTGTACCCATACTGTTCTTCAATTTCATCTTCATTGTGCTAGCCATTTAGAACAGCTCCAACAAAAAAGACATTGAATGCAATTATTAGAGTCAATGCTACTACTACCCTAATTGCAAAAGCAGGACTATTACCTAGAATCCCAACACCCATAACCTGAAAAATGTTTGGATCATTCCAATACTTCATCATTGTAGTTGGACCCCCAATCTCAATCTTCTCAAGCATAGGCTACAAAGTTGGATGAGGATCATCCCAAACGTGTGCATGTGTTCCTTAAAAAACCAACTCGCCCACAAAATTTTATGCATGTGAGGCCAATGTGAAGCAACAAATAGTTCACAAAACCCTTGATAGAAAATCTATCACAAATATCCTAGAAAAATAAATGGAGAAACCCTATGCCCTAGCCACTATTTTAAAAACATCTACAAATTGCTTAAATTGTGCCCTAACCGTGCTGGTTTTATCTGCCCTAGCTGTGCTGGTTTACACAAAACGACCCCAAAAAACCTTACTGCAAGTCTGAACCCTAGCCGCGTTGATAAAAACCCTAGTCACATATAAAAAACCTTCTCATTAAAAAAACACAGCACCTGCAATTTTTATAAGGAACCCTAGTCACATGTAAAAACCTGTTCATAAAAAATAAAAAAATAAAACACAGCACCCACAATTTTTAGAAGAAAGGAACCTGCAAAAAAAATTTATTTTTTATTTTTCTCCGACCTATGTTTGTTCCTAAGAGGCATGATTTCTCTTTGGAAAACAGACATGATTTTCTAATTTAAAAAAAGTCGTGATTTCAAGGTTAAAAAGATCCATGATTCTGCATGAAAATTCCTGTGTGATTTGCTAATGAAGACATGTGCAATTCAATATACAAACCTTTTCATG
Source organism: Sequoiadendron giganteum (assembly GCA_007115665.2). NCBI lineage: Eukaryota > Viridiplantae > Streptophyta > Pinopsida > Cupressales > Cupressaceae > Sequoiadendron > Sequoiadendron giganteum. The sequence continues at coordinate 20,740,906 of CM021108.1, read as the reverse complement.
TGACTTGCTCTGATACCATGTTACGAAAACAAATAGAACACAAAATATTATTCTATTAGATTGGATCAACAATTACAAAGACATTCACCTCCTTATATAGAGTTAGGAGTGAAGAAGAAAATAATGCATGACAAATGCATGTTAAATATTCTAAAAATAATAAACTAATATAAACTTGTCACTAAAGTGACTTTATTACAAAAGTAAGCCTTATCTTCTAATAATCATTTAATATTATTCTAATGGGGTTTGGGGGTAGCAGACTTCCCAAGGTTCAGATGTGTTGGAAATGTTGTCATTGATGTCAAAGGTATATAGACGATTGGAAATAGTTGTCATTGATGTCAAAGGTATATAGACGATTGGAAATAGTTGTCATTGATGTCAAAAGAGTATAAATGAAATCGTTGAACATATTGTCATTGATGTCTAAAGAGTTTGCAACATGAGAGTGACAATAAGAGTGAAGGTGACACAAGGAGAAGAAAGAATATATTAAGAAACCCAGTTATCAAGATATATGAAGAAGAAAACAATTAAGATAGTCTCATTCATATGCCAGCCAACTTCTTTGGTTTATATGAAATCAAATAATACCTTACCTTGGCCTCCACAAAGAACATATAAAAATCAATGTTAAGATAATCACAAGGCAGTGATTAATGTGTTGAAAAAGCAACAATTTAATATACTTCTAAAGCAGAGTTTAAAGTAAATGAGATGGTAGCGATACAAGTTTTCCAAAATGCAGCGATTGGAGTTTGCAATATACAATGACTAGTATTACAAAGGCGCATATGAATGGAACAGTGATTAAGTATTATAAAGGCATGTTTTGTATTTAAATGATATCAAAATAAGAGCAGATAATAAAGAGGCAGTGATTAAATAAGATCAAAGGCAACATAAGGCCAGCGATGGATCAGTTATATATATGTGTTATGAAAGAGGACAGCAAATACAACACTTATGATAAATAAAAGTAAATTTAGAAAAGCCAGCGACAGAATTTATAAAAGACAAAGTTATATGAGACAAAACTTGTCTCATTCAGATTTGTCTTATTCAAAATGAAAAAGAAGTGCGATTCAGACTTGAACTTATAAAAGACAAAAATTGAATAAGACAAAAACATCTCTCATAGAAGACAACATTTGTCTTATCTAATATGCAAGAAAAAGGTGCGATTAAAAGAACTCCAATATGCAGCGGTTATGTTTAAAGAAGAGCTGCAATCCAAAACAAAGTTCAGTGGTAATGACAAAAGAAAGTTTATTAACAAAAGGATTAGCGCTCAAGTCTAAGAAAGGTTGTGACTATTTGAAAAGCTATCTCTTTTCTAAGAGATAGCACCCCTCATGAAGGGGTATATGGAGGGTATAAAAAGATATAAGTGGGAAAGGAGAAAGGCATGAATTTAAAGTAATATCTTCCTAGTAGCAAGCAGATTTTAGAAGGGCAAGTAAATAAGTGTTATGTAAAGAACCCTTATTCAAACATAGGAAATTGATGAGGAGAGGAGAAGATAAGTTTAATGCAGACTTTATGAAGGATTAATGTGCAATATTATAGAAAATTTATGAGCAGCCTTACACTATATTTTGAAGGTCTTATGAGCAGGTTCATGAAGAAGTTATGAGCATATTTATGAGTATGTATATGCAGACTTGAAGAGAGATATAAACAGATTTGTGAAGGGGATTTCATGCAAGGTTAAAAGAAGATTTTTGAGCAGAGTTATGAAGCATATCAATGAGAGTTTTTTAACAAACTTATATGGTGGATTTGAGCAAACTTACATAGCAAATTTGAGCAAACATATGAGCAGAATAATGAGAAACTTATGAAGATATTCATGAGAGATTTGTATGGGTGATTTGTACCAAGCCCAGGGGTTGCACGATGGACAACCCACAAACTAAGGGGCATAAATCTGATTTGTTAAATTCCAAAGTATGTTGAGCATATGATGAAAATGAAAGAAGAACAAATGTTAAAATGCCACTACTCATTCTATAGAGACAAGGGATGGCAAAAGAAGCTCTTATATTCTTCATGAATTGGAAGTTTTACAACAAATAGACTGAAGGGCTCAAAAGTACAAGACTCTGGTATTCCTGTGGGATTGAGTCTTCAGAAGGATTGTATTGCATTGAGAACATGTACAAATGTTGGAATCAATGTCCTGACCTGCAAGATGAAGTATTATTTGACCTTGCAGACATTGACCTCTTTCTTGCCAAGGGCTTGTCTGGTGGTACACATGGAGCTAATATCCTACTGTATTACACTGTGGTATATGGTGGTATTCATGCTGCAAATTTCACCCATTAAGAAAAAGAGTTTGGTATCACCAAGAAATCATATAGTAGTGCTTGATGAGCCCAACACAATGGTGTACTTTATGCAATGTTTCCCAAGCTGCAAAGTTGGCAGTGTCATGCAATGTGACAATTGAAGGATGCGTAAGGCATAAATTTAGCTGCAAGAAGTGCAAGGATGCCTTGGAAAGGTGTAAACCCAACCCTAAGGTGTTTATGTTGCTCAAATCAATAGATGGAATTCATGTTTATATGACTTGAAATTTTTCTTTAGATTTATGTTTATCATGTCAATATTATTATAGATGTCCTGTATATCATGAATGTTTGTTTTCCCTTATATTAGCATTAAAATATCTCTCCTTCTTTTCCATTGCTCCAACTTCCCAGCTGTGTTCATCATGAAGCATCTTATTTCGCATTTCTGGCTATATAGTTGTGTTACTAAGCTTAGCAAATGGACTTGTTCAAATACCTCCACAAAGGGTTTTGCTTTTCCGTGTGCACTAAATGAATAAAACAAGTCCAGCACAATTTTAAATGCTCAGAGTACCATCTATGGTGTGCAGAGTGACTTCTTACTTGTGGTCAAATGTAATAACCACCCCTGATTTTTTTTTGAAACTCTATTTGCTGATTGTAAGTGTTTGCTGATAGGTTTGTTTGTTTGTTTTCATGTGTCTTTCATAGATTCATTGCATACATAACAAAAATAGCATAAAGATGGAAATACTGAAATAGAACATTGCTTTTCATATTGAATATCATCTCATAAAAGGACAAATGATTGCAACTCAAATCAGACTTATTACAAACATGTTTCAGACCTGGTAATAGCAGTTTCAGACCTGGAAAAGAGCATACAACAGCAGGCCACTAAACCCAGAAAACTCCAAAAGGACACGGCTTCCTAGGTTGGGCGATCTGCCCTTAAAAATCAGATCTTTGTCAAGTAATTCAATTTTGTGTTTGAAATGGGGCGCCAAGATGAGAGGCATCCAATCGAGAAATACCTAGAATGAAGCTTCAAACGTGCACGGAGTTATGAACTGTTTTCATTTTCAGACCCTGGCAAAAAGGGAATTTCCAGAATTCTGGAAAAGCGATCAGACTTCTGAAAAAAGTTTCAAAACTACTCCAATCACCACCAAAACGAAGCCATGAGCCAAACACACCAAAACTCCAGAACCCACATCAAAAACCAAGAATATCTTCATCATTTCACCACAAAATCGCTGATACTCAAAACTTTGTTGAGCACAACGATGATCCTTGAAGTAGAACCACTCCAACCAGCTAGGGTGGATCTTTCACCACCAAAACTAGCACTAGAAAGGAGGGTTTTCATCCTCAATCTACAACATTCACAATCTGGAAACAATCCAGCAAAGTCTCCTTATGTTGTCAAATCCTCCATATGCAAATGAGAGCCAAAAAGCAGAATAAATAGAAGTGGAGGAAGAAATTAAGGCAACCTCCAATTTGAATAACTTTCCCTCCAAAAACCCAACACCTAACCTAGCCTTTTTAATAATTTGCTTTTTTTTTAAAAACATAATCAAAAGTTACCCATGGGAGTCATCCACTTTTTGGACATAATATTTGCCTTAACTTTATGAAATAAACTTAAATAATTTGCATCCACTAAAAGTACAATGACCCCCTTTTAAAACAACGTTGTTATCACTAGGCCAGGGGGTCCTTTTTATAAACCAAGCTTATAACCCCTTTTTAATTAAAAAGCAACTTTAATACTTTTAGTGACAAATTAACCAATAATAAATCAGACCATGGAGAAAACTCACCCCCTGCCAAGAATGGTAACTCTACATTGCACTGCCGCTAGGACCAGTTACCGAAAATAGACTTACTATAAATAGCAACACTGCTAAAAATAGTAAGCACTCCCAAACAACAAACTGGCATATAAAACATTAGAGCTCACCTGACAACTATCACACACTGCCCAAACAAGAAACCCTGCACTACACTGCTACTAGAACCAATTACTAAATATAGTATTTATTAAAAATAGTAAGTGAGTCAAAACCAAACTAACCCAAATAAGGACACCGAAAATGGGGACATTAGAGTCCTTCCTTCCCAAAGATTGCTTGTCCTCAAGCAATGCCATCAAAGCTCCAGAAACAACAAGTTGATCCACATTGAAACCAAATGAGATCCCAGGGTCCCAAATTACCCTAGGAGTCCTGTAATTGTGAGGTAATTTGTTGTTCCAACCATGAATGCAAGCTAGAAGTAAAAAATAACAATTGTTTTCTACTAGAACTCTCATCCAACACTAAACTTGGTTTCCCAATCCTATCATCCCCTTCATCTAGAACCATAAACTGACCCTGTCAAGAGGCTAAATGGATAGAAAATGTGAATTCTTGCAGCTGTCCAAGTCTGAAATCAATAGCTCATGGTCTATTTATTGAAAAATCAGCTCCCAGAAATAAGAGCAGCAGCTGCAACACTGAAAATCTTCAACCCCAAAAGAAAATCTTATCAGTATCTTAACAATAAACACCTCTCCAAAAGTCATCAACCAAGTAGAACTCCAAATTTTGCTCAAACTCTCCCTCCAATCCACTTGTGTGAACACAAATGGACTCATAAGGTGGCTGTATAAAGGGGTAACAGCAGCATATCTTTTACCTTTTTGGTCCACAACCACCCATGGTATGCTTCTTCCAATCCCATTTTCATCCAATAACCCATGCTGATGATCCTGGGCATAGATACTTCCCTCTAAAATGGCTCCACTACATTGAGGCCGTGCTACTCTAATCAATGTATAAATTTCATCCAAGGGGCATTTGGTGATTTTAGAAGTCTCAACACTAAGGCTCTCCACCCTATCAACCTCAAGGTCATAATAGTACTCCTCCACTTGTGGTGAATCCACAAGGTCAATCCACATGCCATGATGATTTAACCCATCATTAGCCACCTTGCGCAGCAAACCATCATTAAAAAATTGTTCTTCCCCCAAACTATCCACATGAATCGCAAAAAGAGGATTATGAAATGCCATTTCCACATCCATGTCAAAAAGGGGATTATCAAAAACTTGGAAAGTGTCTTTACCCTCTTGCTTGGGTTCTATTCCTTGATCATGATTGGACTCCCCCTACATGAACTTGCATGTGGCAATCCTGAATCCCTCTTGGGTCATTCCTCTCAACACCACTTTCCTATCACCCTCTTGAAATTTCAGCTCCATGGTTTGAAAATTGAGAGTGATCTCACCTAGGGAACATAACCATTGAATGCCCTTCACTGCATCTATGTCCCCAATGCTAACCACATAGAATTCATCCTTGACTTCATAATTATCCAATTGAAGGCTGAGTTGTGGAATCATCCTGGTAGAAGTAATGGTAAAACCATCTGCAACCATCACTCTAAAACCATCAACCTCCTGTGTCTGGAGTCCCCTGCGTGCTACAAGTCCCTCTTCAATAAAATTATATGTAGCCCTTGAATCAATCAAAGCTACCAATCGCTGCCCCTTGGGGACTCCTCTAATGCGCAAAGGCTCATTCTTCTAGAAGCTATATAGTTGGGCAAGCTTTCCCTCCTTTGTTTCCTCTTTTTCAGCCTCTTCAAGAGGCTCTTCACCTTCTTTCTCATCTAAATCAGATTATCGGTCAGAACTTTCTGATGAAGAATCCTCTGCTGAATAGTATTTAATCCTATTAACTTTTCTCTTGGTTGCACACTTATGTCTTGGGTTCCAAGGCTCCTTACATGAGATGCATAGATTCTTTTTTCTTAAGTCATTTAGAGTGTCTCCATCTATCCTTGTGACTGATTTTTTCTAATGATTGGTGTCCTTAGTGAATGGTCTCTTATCCTTCTTGTGCAAGAATGGCTTGGACTGAAATTTTGATTTAGGGGCAGCCCACTCCATATTCCTTGCTTTCTTCATAGCTTCCTGCAAGGATGGAGGGTCAAAGGCCTTAATCCACCCCTTAAGTGACTTCATAAGTCCCTCACTAAATAATACCACCAATCTCCTCTCTGTAATCCTTGTGACCATCATTGAAAGCCTCTGAAACTTTGCTATGTATGCATCTATTGTGCCATACTGCTTCAGCTGGGCCAGCTCTCTAGAATGCAACTCTGGGTCCTTCTTATCGAACCTCTCAATGAGCTTAGTGGTGAACTCATCATAGGAAGTGATAGACCTGTGGCCTAAGGTGATAAGGCCATGGTACCACCACTCATGTGCTACTCCATCAAGATGTAAAGTGGCAAACTTAATTGCTTCATCCTCCGCCATCGGTCTAAGAGCTAGGCAGTTATCTAGCTTCTATACCCAAGCCCTAGCTATGCACTTATCACTAACATCAAAGTGGGCAAGTGTTACCTTGCCTATGGCCTACTGTAAGTCCCTCTAAACTGCTAGTCCTCCATAATCAACTCTACCACCACCTCTCTTCCTCTTCTGATCCAAAAACTCGTTGTAGGACAAGTGTTCTTTTATAGCCTTTGGAAGAGTGTCATACTTTGCATATGCTTCCCTTAGATTATCCACGAAGGGTTAAAAAGCATCTTGATCATGCTATGGTGTCTCTTTTTGTAGGAATGTGGGCTGGAAAGGTCTAGAAAATGTGTTAGACCCCGTTGTAGTACGTTGTCCGCCATTACCACCCTACTGATAAGTGGAGCTCCTGTCCCCATTATGTGTTGGGTTGTCCTGTGTAGTGTTATGGGAAGCATTAACCACTATGTTATGCCCAATCTTCCCTAACAATTGAGACATCATGTCCATCATAGTATCAAATTTCTTCTCTATCTTGGCACTGGGACTAACTGAACCTGATCTACCTTTACCGCTTTCAACCATATTTCCCATTGTACATTCCCCTTCACCTAGTGGGTCCCGATGCATCTTTGTACCCTGTGAAGACTCCCAATGAGCCTTAAGAACTTCTGAGATGGTTTGACCTTCCGGAATGGGTGGGGGCTGTCAATGTCCTTTCTTTAACTCCCACTGAATATACCTCTATTCTCTCTCACTCATAGAATAGAAAGTGTTGATTGCATGTGACTAACACAGGCTAGCAGAAAAGAGTGGCTCTAATACCATTGTAATAACTAATAACCACCCCTGATTTTTTTTTGAAACTCTGTTTGCTAATTGTAAGTGTTTGTAGATAGGTTTGTTTGTTTGTTTTCATGTGTCCTTCATAGATTCATTGCATACATAATAAAAATAGCATAAAGAAGGAAATACTGAAATAGAGCATTGCTTTTCATATTGAATATCATCTCATAAAAGGACACATGATTGCAACTCAAATCAAACTTATTACAAACATGTTTCAGACTTGTTAATAGCAGTTTCAGACCTGGAAAAGAGCATACAACAGCAGCAAATCACTAACAAACTTGCATCATACGGCACATATGTGAAGGCCAAATGAACCCCTTGGATTCCCAAACCTTCAACCAGCTTCACAAACTCCGAGAAATGCAAAATTTGGGCCTATACAACAGCAGGCCACTAATCCCAAAAAACTCCAAAAGGACACAGCTTCCTAGGTTGGGCGATCTGCCCTTAAAAATTAAATCTTCGCCAATAAATACAATTTTGTGCTTGAAATGGGGTGCCAAGATGAGAGGTATCCAATGGAGAAATACCCAGAATGAAGCTTCAAACATGCACGGAGTTAGGAACTGTTTTCACTTTCAGACCCTGGCAAAAAGGGAATTTCCAGAATTCTCGAAAAGCAATCAGACCTCTGAAAAAAGCTTCAAAACTACTCCAATCACCACCAAAACAAAGCCATGAGCCAAACACACCAAAACTCCAAAACCCACATCAAAAAACCAAGAATATCTTCATCATTTCACCACAAAATCGTTGAATACTCAGAACTCTATTGAGCACAACGGTGATCCCTGAAGTAGAACCACTCCAACCAGCTAGGGTGGATCTCTCACCACCAAAACCAGCGCTAGAAATGAGGGTTTTCATCCTCAATCTACAACATTCACAATCTGGAAACAATCCAGCAAAGTCTCCTTGTGTTGTCAAATCCTCCATATGCAAATGAGAGCCAAAAAGCAGAATAAATAGAAGTGGAAGAAGAAATCAAGGCAACCTCCGATTTAACTAACTTTCTCTCCAAAAACTCAACGTCCATCCTAGCCTTTGTAATAATTTTTTTTTCATTTTAAAACATAATCAAAAGTTCCTCATGGGGGTCGTCCACTTTTTGGACATAATATTTTGCCTTAACTTTATTAAATAAACTTAAATAATTTGCGTTCACTAAAAGTACAATGGCCCCCTTTCAAAACAACATTGTTATCACTAGGCCAAGGGGTCCTTTTTATAACCTAAGCTTATAACCCCTTTTTATTAAAAATCAACTTTAATACTTTTAGTGATGAATTAACCAATAATAGATTAGACCATGGAGAAAACTCACCCCCTGCCAAGAATGGTAACTCTACACTGCACTACCACCAAGACCAGTTATCGAAAATAGACTTATTATAAACAGCAACTACTAAAAATAGTAAGCACTCCCAAACAACAAATTGGCATAAAACATTAGAGCTCACCTGACAACTACCACACACTGCCCAAATAGGAAACCCTGCACTACACTGCTACAGGACCAATTACTAAATATAGTACTTACTAAAAATAGTAAGTGAGTCAAATCAAACTAGCCCAAATAAGGACACCGAAAATGAGGACATTACATCAAATTAAGTTTGAAACTACAAAATTAAGTTGCATTCAACAATGGATCCATAAAATTGTAAAGCAGAGTATCACATCATGTATTTTCATTTTTCAACATTGCAAACAATCATTAGTCACAAGTTGTATTTCACCAGATCATCACCTTTACAAAAGAAAATCAAACACCCAAAAATTTTCATCTAAATATCCCAAATTTTATTGTACAAAAAGAAACTTCAAGGCTTTCATCCTACCTGTGCACCTTTAATTAAGTTGAATTAGAAAAGCTGATGAAGTAAAAATCTATGTCTGGGCTCTGAACGATTGAACTTGCAGCCAAGTAAATATGCATCCTATCATGAGCTCTAGGAGTATCCCAAAAGAAGATGACAATGAAAGAGATGTAACATAAAATTTGAATACATCTATTTTCATATATGTTATTCTTTTGAAGTTTATCAAATTATATGATTATTTACAACAATTCAACTGCATAGTTTCAAGTTAATATCCATCGACACATTAAAGGGATATCAATCTAAGTGGGCTTGATTGTGGAAGGAGTTCCATGGTTAAGTGCACTTGAGAGCCAAAATAGTACTTGGATGGGTGGCCCCATGGGAAGTTCTAGTGTTTCACTCCAATAATCATCAACTAGATGCAATGAGTGCTAAGTGGACCATTCATTATCATGAGAGATGGATTCTAGTGAACCATTGTTCATGTAATATTTGGTCAATGAATATTGACTTGAATCTATACAATTGAATCCCAATAAATCATCACATAAATTGAAAAAATATAACATGTAAATGGGCCCTTGGTCTATTGGTGAAGTTGAATAGTTTTGAATGAATCCACCGAGGATCAAGTCTTGCTTAGTGCAAGGCCCCAATACCATAAGAGATGAGCTAGGATTGTGCCAGACGACTTTAGCAGAATGAATACCCATCAGTCTTTAGCTCTCAGCCAAAGAGGTATCAGCTTATAGATTGTACTCCCATATCAGATAACTAACCAATAATGTGGATTCAATATAAAACCCTCCAACAATTAAAAAATTTATAACCAAAGTGAAAGGCAACTCAAATATTTGATTGCAAACAGCTTTTCTCAAATATTTAATTACAATTAGCTTTTTTCAAATAACTTATTATTGCCCTGCACGTAGGTGCCCTACTTTCTTTCACATGAGCTGGGTAAGAACAGCTGGGGCCTGAATCACCAATGGAGATCAAATATTCTCTGGCTACAATTTGTGGGCAGCTTGTTTTTACTTATTGAAATTCAATTCAATTTAAAGGAGAATGATCAAGTTTTTAGCTTGAAAACAAATTGCGGGCCAATTTTTTAATAAAATATAATTCTAGGGTTCGGTCTTTTACCAAAAAAATGGAATTCTAGAGTTCAGTTTTTAGATAATATTCAAATTTGCGGCTCAACTTATTAAATAAAAATCAGATTTTGAAGCATACTCTCCGGAAAAGAAAACAATGCGACAAAAACTGAACCAAGCAGCAATTTATCTGTAATTCAAAAAAGGCAAATAGTACGTTTACGAAGTAGTCACTTTCAACCAGCTATCCGCCTCGGAGGGGCGCAGGCCAAGAAGCTCACCTCGAAGGGGCGCAGGCCAAGAGCGGCCTTCAACTCGCTTGATTCCATGCACCAACAGCGAAGCCCAGGGCTGATGCATTGTAATACATGGATTTCTCAAATTGTCAGTCATATTCGTCAGGTCCAGAAAAGTTCCTGCTTTTAGAGATTAATTTTACTATACGCCCCTGAAAGAATTGACCATTAATCGATAAAACTAGAGAGCCACACCCGGGAAAGACTACGATTTCGTATGTCGAGTCCGAAGATGGTCTGGGATTCCCTTTCAAAAGGACCTGTCGTACTGTTTGTAAACACTTTTTTGCAATGATAGATCACAGCAAATAACCCTTCAATCAAAGATTATACGTTAGACGCTGAAAGGCATATCGGACAAGGCCAAATTTGATGGCTGTATCGTTGTATTTATGCATTTTTGCTACAAAATACCATAAAAAAAAATTAGGAACACTCTTGCATGCGAAAGGAGAGATTTTAGACATACCATGCAATTTTAAAAAACTTATATAAAGAACAATTTTGAATGGATAATTATTATTCAAAAATTATTAGACATACCATGCAAATTTTTTTATTATATAATTTTTAAAAATAAAGTATATTCTATTATTTAAAGAACAATTTTGAATGGATAATTATTATTCAAAAATTATTTAATAAAAAAAGGTGATGCATCCTAATTTTAGAGGTTCTTACATATGCAATGTTACCTCTTCTAGCACTTTAAATTCATGAGTTGGAGACTAATATTATCATAAAAATAAATATTTTATTTTCAAGTGAGTAACCTGCATCTTCATGTGCCTCATTAATCATCTTTTGTCACATACATTATTTTAATCTAAAATTGTTAATGATTCTCGCGGTTGGATTTGGTGATTTCTCCTCGTCTAGAAGACAAAGACAATGATGACGATGGTTGGGATCCTCCTGACATCACTCTAGACCCTGCTGTTGTATAGGTTAAACCGAATGACAAGGATCTACATCCCTCTCTTGGCACTGCCATGGCCGCCTACCAACTTGTTATTTTTGTAATGTTTCCTACTTTTTGGGTGTGGCCCATGTGACTTTATGCTTTATGGGCTCTGCCAATGTGACTCCATGCTTTATGGGCTTTGCCCATGTGACTCTCGAGATGTGCATTTTTACCATCCAAACTTTTTTTGTGAACATGTGTAATTTTATCTTTAATTAACATAGATATAGATGCCTATTCATCAAAAAATAATAATAGCCCTAAGATAAATGTGTGCCTCGTTAATTGTTCAATATTGCAATATGTTTGCTAAATGTTATAGTTATAAGACACTATAAGGGGGGAAAGTGCATGTGTTGCCCTTCAACCTTTTGTTTTACACCTACTTTTGGTTTCATCACTTATATATTGACTTAATGCTTATACATTCTTGTTTTGTGCATGGGTTGATCTCAATCCTAAACTTTCTAGGCAATCAACCATTCTCAGTTCCCAATGATCCATACAAGTCCTTTCAATATTCATTCTAGGATCTTTGAATAGACTATGGGCATGGTCCTCTCCCCTCAATTAGAACATGTACTCATCCTAGCCCTCCTAATTCAAATTTTATTTCCCACTTTCCCAAGTTGACCCTTTCAAAAAATATGATAGTCATCAACATGTATGCCTAATCACTTTGAATTAAGTAGTTAGATCTTATATTATAAGAGTGCCCCTAGGTCATTAGAAAATTTCATATCTTTGCATTAAAATATTATACCATAACATTCGAGCTTGGATCTACATCAAAATCAATAAATACAATAGATCAATTTATCATTTAGGTACTTTGCATATATATATTCAGAATATTTTTCAACTTTCTTCATCAACAACAAGGGTTGACTAGTTATCAAGGAATTTTTAAGTCTTCCCTCTGTGTACTAACTACTTTTCAGGGTGTTTTCAATAATTATTTCAAATATAAGTAGAATCATAGGCACATATGTATTATAAAGTAGAAGATGATTCTTTACCACTACCAAGCATCCCAAGACCAACCCATGAGTGTAGCCTTGCGCAAGAGTAGAGAAAACACTTTGAGTAAGTTTATGATAGTAAGATATTTATATTTAGTACCAAAACTCAAATCCTAATCATTGAGTGCATCCTCTAGTAGATCATCCATGATCATAGCATAGTCATGCAATCCCCTAGGAGAATTTTAGTGCCTTGATGATATTTGGAACTTTTGCACTCTAGTTTATAGTAATGTTCCTTGCACACAATACTTCATGTCATCATGTGGCACTATACATTATTCATCATACACCACCACACATGATCTTGCATCGGTCATTACTTCATTCCATGTCACCACACATGACTTCACATAACCTCATGCACATACCCAAAAATATTAAAAAATATGTATACATGGACAACTTAGACCATGAAATATAATGCTAATCATCAAGATTTTTAATGATTAAATTAAGGATCATTTTCACTTCATCCTAATAAATAAATAATTTCATATTATCTATACCTCTATGTTAATTAAATAATTAAGGTTATTTAATCTATCTATTAATTATTGCTTTATTCATCTATATTAATTAAATAATTAATTTAATAATTGTTCTTCTATTCTAAATTTAAATTAAATAATTCATTATTATTTAATTAATTATCCATTTCCCACTTCCTAAATTAAATAATTATTTTAATTATTTAATTAATCCACTTATCTCTCAACATTATCTTCTTTCAAAATAAATAAAAATATTTATTTTATTTATTAAAATTCAATCTTGCATATGTAAATAATAATAAATAGTAATTAAATTTATTTTTGGGTCGTGGGCCTAGGATTGAAATAAAAAAATTAAATTTATTTAATTATTAAATATTCATGCAAACTCCCACTTTAAGTAATTGTTTTAATTATTTAATTTAAATCCTCAAAACTGAAAAGGTTTAGCCAATGAGCTAGGCCCCAGCCCAAATAATTTATTATTTAAATAGTTAAATAATTTATTATTTGATTAGTTAAATCATTTATTATTTGATTAGTTAAATCATTTATTATTTGATTAGTTAAATCATTTATTATTTAATTACTTAAATAATTATTTTTAATTATTTAATTCATTTCTCAAACATTATTCAAAATAAATAAAATTATTTATTTTATTTATTGAATTCAATCTGTAAATAATAATTAAGTTTATTTAATTATTAAATACTCATGCGAATTTTTTATCTATTTTTTATCTCCAAGTATTTATTATTTAATTAATTCTCACTTCTTGAATTAAATAATTATTTTCAATTATTTAATTTATTTCTCAAACATTATCCAAAATAAATAAAATCATTTATTTTATTTATTAAATTCAATCTTACACATGTAAATAATAATTAAATAATACTTATGCAAATTCCTTATCTATTTCTTATCTCTAAGTTAAATAATTTATTATTTAATTAATTTTCACTTGTTGAATTAAATAATTGTTTTCAATTATTTAATTTATTTCTCAAACATTATTCAAAATAAATAAAATCATTATTAGTTCCTAGTTAGAAGGAAGTATAGGCACCACCTTTGCTTTAACTAGTGATTAATATTTGTATATAGTTAAAGTAAATATGCAAGATTTTTAACTTTTCAAATTTCAAAAATTAATTTTCTTCAATTTTATTGGCTACAAAACTTTGAGTAATAAGGGCGGATTTTATCGCAACTTTTGAAGGTTTTTTTGCCATAAAAACCATAATCAAAAAAATATTTAGCAATTTTTAAGAATTTTTTTGAACTCTTCAAAATTTGTATACTTGTTATATTTTCCATTCTATTCATTTATTTACTTGTTTATATGACCACCATTTAATAAAGTACAATATTTTTAATGGAGATTTTTTTAAAATTAATTTTAAAGTTTTCAAGATAATAATTATTAAAATATTCATAAAATATACAATCTTTTAAAAATTTCTTTTAATTGTTGTATTAATTTTTACTTTAATATTGATATTTATAAGTTTTTTTTGCTTTATATATAGATAAAATATAAAAATTGAACAAATGATCATTTTGAACATTTACTCTTAAATTATTATTTTAATCTCACAATACAAATATCATTAAATTATTAACAAAATATACAATCTAAACTATTATTTTTCAATTACCTATAAAGTATACAACTTAAACATTTAAAAAAATAATTAAATATAAACCAAAAGATTCATAGATGTTCAAATAAAATTTCATGGTTAGTATTGATCAGTGTAGAATTTTGTGTGTTGTCACTTGTTATTAATCTATTTGGTTATTTTGAATATTTTTAGTTTTTGGGTATCATCATAATTAATAAATTTAAAACTTATCAACTTAAAATATTTTATATTTTTAAAATTAGAATTTAGTTTAATTTTACAATATAAAAAATTTTGTATGTAAAAATGAAAAAAAAATACAATATAAAGAATACTTTTAAATTTAAATTTTATTCTTTGATTGTTGAATTATTTAAAAAGGAACATGTACTTCTATTTAATATTTAATTCATTTATATTACATAATAATTATAATTTAATTAATTATGAATTTAATAATTAAATAATAAATATTCTATGAATTTTAGAAAATAGAATTTAGTTTAAATTTAAAAAAAAAATTAAGTTTTGCAAATATTGTGTTGATTTGATTATTTATTTGCTTTATGATTGGTTATTCAAATTAAGAACAACACAATTCAACTCAAAAATATAAAAATAAGTATGTAAAATACTTTATGATTTTTTGAAGTTAGAATTTAATATGATTTTAGAAAATGAAATCACTTGGATGCAAAGAAATTAAAAAGGTTGTTTTTATATATTTTTTCATTTCTTAATTTATTCTCAAATTATAATTAACTAGCAATCGCACCTTGGTGTGCAATGGGTACACCGAAGAGGTATGGAAAGTTAATTAGGGAGAAAATGTTTTTTTTTTTTTGCATACATCTGTGCAATACATAACATCAAATTGGTTGGTCATTTAAGAAATGATTTTGTTGATATATTATTATTAATATTTTTATTACTATTTTTATAATATTATATTATTACTATTAATTTAGTTTTTATTATATATTTTTTATTATTTTTATACATTTACTATTATATTATTATTATTTTATTAATATATCAAGTTTGCATTATGTTATATTATTATTATTATTTACTATTATAGTGCTATATTTGTATTAATACATTACTATTAATAGTATATTATTAATATTTAAATTATTATATTATTCATAATATTGTATTATTACTTTGATATTACTATTATATTATTCTACTATTATAATATTCTATTATTCTTATTACTAGCATACTTATATTTAAAAAATATATTTAATGTAGATATCTTTAGCCACCTATATTAAAAATAAAATAAAATAATCCTTAAATAGTAAAAAATAAAATAACTCTTAAGTAAATAAGATAACCTAAGAGTGATAAAATAACCTAATTATAATATTAATTGACTTTTATTTACAACTATTTTCATTTTTATAATTTTATTTACATTTTTACAAGAGAATACTTGTTAACCCACCAAAAATATATGTAATCACCATGTTTTCAAATGGTATAAATTAACATTAATTATTTTTTAACAATAAGTTGGTAACTATCTTAACCTAATTATATATTTTGTGTTTAAATGGATCATTAAATATACTAAAACATATGTATTCAAAAATATGTTGAATAAATATATAAAGCAATAATTATAAACCTATAAGAACCCTAACCTTAAGTAATCATAGAAATCTAATCCTAATTGAACCCTAACCTTGCAAATTGTAATTCTAATCCTAATTAAACATATAAATAATTATAAAACTATAAGAACTCTGACCTTAACTAATCTAAACCTAACCTTAACCATAATTGAACCATCAACGTAATTGAACGTTAACCCTAATTGAAACTTAACCTTGACAAAATTATAATCTTAACCCTAATTAAATTGTAATCTAAGCCTAACCATAATAATAATATTATATCAATTATTTTAAGAACTTATTTTTATTTGTTATCATAAATTTATTATATTTTCTTTGTATTTAATTTTGCAAATTTTTAACATGATTTTAAATGTGCACTTATTATGAAAAGTCTTTCTTTTAAGATGCATATTTAAGTTGCTATTATTTTGTACAATAAAATATTTAGTGAAACCTTAAATTTATAATATTTCTTTATAAATATATATTGATTTTGAATAAAAATAGAATATGAAATATTTTTTCTTTTTGAAATATTTTTCAATTTTAAAAAAAAGAAATTGAATATTTTTTATGATTTAAATATAATAATTTAGAAACATATTTTTATGTAATTGTAAATTTAAGATTTTTTTAATTTAATTTTCTAATTTCTAATTTTAAATAGTCAATTTAGATTTTTTTTTTTAAATAATTATTTTTCATTCTTTTATAATTTAATTATTATTCTAGTGTGAAAAAAGATTGTATAATGATATCAATGAATATTTTTTCTTTTAATTTCAGTATGTTGATTCATACTTAATTATCTAAATTTTAGAAACCTCACATATTTTTCAATATTGTATCATGATAAATAATATTTGTGATTGGAAAAGATTGCTTAAACAAGTCCATATAAAAAGAGATATCTTATTTTAAAAAAATCTTGAATATTTTTTAATTTGAAGTCTATTAATTTTAAAACTTACTTTTATAAAATTTAGTAAGTTCTTTTATTACATTTCTAAATTTATAAACTTACCACCTTGCATTCAAAATAAAATATGGATGAATGTTCTACTAATTCATCTAATTATATGTAATCTACTCTTCAAATACCCAACAAACAATTAATATATTTTAACATATAAGTGAAGATTTTATATAAGCTGATTTACAATAATAAATCTTGACAATGACAACCAAAACTGATTTGCAATAATAAATCTTTAAAATGGCAACCAAACAAGATTTCCAAATTCATTTCAAAATTGTCATCTATTAGATTACAGGACAAATTATAATTTTTACATAACAATTTATTTGAAAGTAAAAAAACACATATATACGTTGTGGAAATATAGTAAACTAATTTTTAATGATACATAATAGTTTTGATAAAAATTAAAGATATAACTATATGTTGCATGATTATCCAATACATGAAACTTAATAGAAGATGAAACATATTTTATATTAACCTATAAAAAATCTATAAGCACCAATGCAAGATCATAGTAGCTGATTAGACATATAACCAAATTCTATGTGTTTATCTTTTATAGAGTTGGATCTTCTAAATTCACAAAAAAGTAATATATTTTTCAACCTTTACATTTTTCAAAATAATCCACACCTTTATTATAGCTACCCAATTCCAAAAATGTTGGATGTCTATCTAGTTATAGAAATAAATTTGTGGAGTTTTTATTGAAACAGACTCACATACTCATTGCTTGCTTTTGTTGTTTAATGCTTTCAACATAATAACAAAAAAAATTATAAATAATATAAAACCCTCTCATAATAAAATTTTACACAATGAAAAAACAACATAATTCACACCAGCCAAATTCCTAAAAGATAGAAATATAATCTTAACAGTTCAACAATAAATTAGGGGATGCCATTGAAAACCTTCTAGATTTACATCTTAATGCTCTTACACACGCTAATTATTTAAACAATTTAAAAAGTAGTTTAATCTATCGCATATCTCCCTGATTTCAAGGCCATTTTCAGAATTTTGTTAGAGGAGGGAGTAATTTTCTTGAAACTCTCCCTCTCCATACATCTCTTAAAATTCCCAATAGTTTCGTAAGTATGGAACCAAGATATTAGGGAAACAAAGGCAATGTCAAGGAACCTGAAGTCCTTTACTTTGAAGAAAGGTAGGAAACCTCCTCCCGACATTTCTTTCAATGCACCTTCTAAAAGTGTAAGGTTCCCCAATAAGTCATGCTTGGCCTGCTCCGAGCCTCATCTTTCGATTTCACTAATACGAAACATTGATTTGAAAAACTACAAAAATAGAGAACGCATGTATTATACCTATTCAAAAATACTTGTTCCAATAGTGCTCACAATGGCTACAAATGTCCCAATTACAAAACATTTCAATGAAAAATAACATTCAAAAATAGCAATTGATTTCATTGGTTGTGCAGTGACCATGAAATTGGGTATTTGTTATTGCAAATCCAACGAATGCAACCGATAAAGAATAAAAAAACTTACATCAATAGCTCCTGGCAACTGCATTGATATCCAATATGTAAGTTACGAAAAACAGTTACAAAGAAGCAACCGTTATCAATAACCGTTTTATTTAGTTGGAATAGTTTTTCTAATGGATTTTTATTTCTTCAAAATTGTAACAATAAAAATTAATATAATTATTGATATTATACAATATCTATATTATATATTATGTGATGATTTATTCTATTGATATTATACTTATATATAATTAACAATCAACATAGTTTTTTCCAAAATATTTTATCACTTTTTACTTTACATTTTTATTTTTCCATAATTTATCGTTTGTTTTAAAAATTATATATCAAATTATAAAAAATCAACAGATATTAAATTAAATAATTAAAATAAAATAAAATATTCATATAATTGATATTACATATAATAAACAATCAACATATATTTTAAATTATATAATGAACAATCAACATATATTTTTCAATGCAGCACATACTTCCACCTGCATTCCTATTTTCATGTCACAAGATCCTACAATTTTGTTAATTATAATATTTTAATTTTGTTAATATTTAATATGCACGGTTCAACCGTATTCCCTCCCCTCTCAAACAACGCACATCATCGATTGACAAACTTAGCCCCCTATTCTCAAATAGGACACGCCTTTGGCGTAATTATTGTTGAATTATTTTTAAAAATATATTTAGTTTTATTTAATTATATTAAATATAGTAGAATGATCAACCATTATAGATATACCACTTCACCTTTTACATTGTATGCATTGCAAATAATCCCTGCATACACCAAATCAAACCTTTATGTAGTTTTATTTAATTTATTTGTATTAAATAATTAATATAATTTAACTATTATTTTTAAAAATAGATAATAAATTTTTAAAATTAAAATTTAGTTTAATTTTAAAATTAATTATAAGCTTTAAAAATATTTTGTTGATTTAATTTTTTATATGATTAATAATACTTCGTTTCACATAGAAATAGAATTCTAGATTTAAATACTTATTTTTGTAATATATATATATACACACACATTGTGGTGATTTGATTATTAATTTACAAAATGATTGGTTATTCAAATTTAAAGAACAATATACCTAATAGAACTCAAAAATACAAAAGTAGGCTGCATGCAAAATTATTTTTTTATTTTTTTGAAGTTAGAATTAATGTAATTTTAGAAAATAAAATAATTTGGATACAAATAAAAAATCTATTCTAAAATTATAATTAATAATTGTTGAATTATTTTAAAAATAAATTTTAGTTTTAATTTAATTTATTTGTAGTAGATAATTACTATAAGTTAAATGATTATTTTCAAAACTAGATAATAAATACTATATAAATTTTAGAAATTAAAATTTAGTCTAATTTTATAATGAATTCTAAGCTTTACAAATATTGTTGTGATTTGATTAATTATTTTTTATTGTTAATAATTCTAAGTCTAATAATACTTCATTTCACATACAAATAAAATCTTAGGTTAAAATACTTATTTTTGTTTGTAATATTTTTCATTAATGTTGAATTTATAAACTAATTTCAAGACATTAATAATTCTAACCCTAATAGTACTTAATTTCACATACGAATAAAAATATATACTAACTTCTTTGTTTAATATATTTATCATTAATGTCAAATTTTTAAACTAATATCAAGAAATAAATAACCTTAACCCCAAGATTTATACTAGAACTCTAATTGAACCCTAATCCTAACCCTAATTCAACCATAACAATAGGATTTATTTATGGTTAGGGTTAGAGTGAGACTTTAATTATGGTTAGTGTTAGGGTTAGAATTAGGGTTTAATTAGGGTTAGGGTTAGGGTTAGGATTCAATTATGATTATAGTTAGTGTCAAATTTATAAGCTAATATTAAGATATTCACAACTCTAGCCCTAACCTAACCTTAATCCCCATCCTAAAATGCTAATTAAACCCTAATTGAACCATAACAATAAGGTTCAATGAGAGTTAGGGTTAGGGTTTAAGTAGGTTTATGGTTGGAATTAGGGTTCAGTTACCTAGTTAGGGATAGCATTCAATTATTGTTATGATTAGGGTCAAGTTCAAGTTATAGTTAGGGTTTAGTTAGGCTTATTTTGGTTAATCTTACAATTGGGGTTTAACTAGAATGCTAATTGAACCCTAATTTAACCCCAACAACAAGGTTCAATTAGAGTCGGTGTTCAGGTTCAATTAGGCTTATGGTTGGAATTAGGGTTCAATTAGGGTTAGGGTTAGCATTCAATTAGTGTTATGATTAGGATCAAGTTCAAGTTACAGATAGGGTTCAATTAGGCTTATTTTAGTTAAGTTTACAATTAAGGTTTAATTAGAGTTAGGTTTATGGTTCAATTAGGGTTAGGGTTCATTTATTAAGGTTCAAATAAGGTACAATTAGGATTTAATTAGGGTTATGATTACTGTTTAATTAGGGTTAGGGTTAATGCTAAGTTAGGATTAAAATTATTAATCCAGAATAAAACTTGGAGCTAAGGTTAGGGCTATGGTAAGTGGTAGGGTTAGGCTTAAATTAGGGTTCAATAAAGGGTAGGGTACAATAAGGGTATAATAATATTGGTTACTTTTTAATTCATGACCATGCTAGATGCCAATTTGATTTAAAAGACCCCTTGTTGAAGCCCATAAGACATTTATTTATATATACCTTATATATTGTTCATATCTTTTATCATTGTGTTTGACCTCATGAGAATGCTTCAGAGTAAATTACACCTTGCAAATCTACCTACACCTAGAGAACAATTCAATCTCTCAAAATTTTAGTACTAATTGCATAATGAATTTTCTTCTTTTTCAATTCGATTAATCATTCCCCACAGGGTCTTCTTCACCAAGTAGGGGATTAAGTTAAAGAGACCCATTATCATGTATTTTTTCCATCAAAATGGCAAAGGCCCTTAGTACAAAACTTATACTAGCCAATATGTCACAAAATTTACATGACTGCCAATTCTAGCAGCACAAGCCAGTACATACAATTTACAGATGTTGCCTGACTTACAAGATAGATGAGTTTCTAGAGGAGATGCAAATAAAGACAACTTTTCAATTTGTTTCAATGCCCAGTGTGGAGTATCCAGAATTTATTGTTAATTTTGAATCCAATATTGGCATATATCATTGAACTAAGATTAATACTAATGTTCTGATTCATTGGCGATAATTATTGGACTGTGTAAAATATGGAGATTTGTGTTTGACTGCAAAGAGTTATCTCTTGTGATTTATCAACAAATTATTATTTTTGTTCGTGGGCTTCTTATATAAGATAATATATTTATGCATTTCTTGTAGAGTCTATTCCAATTGATCATAACAAAAAAACTTCCAATTTTGAAAAGAATATAATATAGAACCAAATAGTAGTGAAAATCCCAAACAAATATTGTCAAGAGTGTATCTCATTTAACTTTTATTTAATCTTTCTCTTTATCTTTATGATTTCCTGAAGTTTGTCTGATCATCCAAATAAAATGTTGATGGATATGTAACACATTTAGTGCACTCATGCCCTAGTTCATCATATCTGGAAGAGAGCATGCCCATCTAGAGATGACCTTAGAATTTGGTTATGACATCCAGAGATAGTGATGTCGAAAAAAATTCAAATGAGACAAGCAAATCTGGAAGCTAAGGGTATACACATCAATGGATAAGTTAAACATTTAATACCCTAGACAAATATCAATTCACATAGTGATGAGTCTATAGTACATAATTGTGATTCTAGATGGTAGGCTTATAACTGTACTATCCTAGAAATACATGAGCATTGTGTGGCCACTTGAAAGGAATAAAATAATTTGAATCATCAATTTATTGAATCATTATGGTTGAAGTATTTGATGTGTCCACCACAATATTGAGTAAAAATTGTCACATGAAGAGCAGGTTCTTTAAGGGTAAAACATTTGCAATCCAAAGAGTAGCATCAAAATTTGAGTTACAAAGGATAATTTAAAATTTTATATAGTTATTTAAAATACTAAAAACTTTTGCTTGAGAATTAGTTGTGCCGAACTTTCAGCTTACACTTTATTTTGAAGTTAAGGGATAACAACAATAACAGTTAAATGTCTTAAAAAAAAAATTGTTAGACAAAATGGGTAGATTTGAATTTTCATAGATCACTTTTTACATACTCTACAAGAAATATCGTAATCTTTATTTTCAACTAAAAAAGGATCTGGAAAAATATATATCTATAAATTTATAAGTATAGATGTTTAGTCTGTAAATAAATACACATTGATTAAGGGTGGACTGCATTTTCTCTTCTTAAAAAAGTGTTTAACATGTCAGAATATGGGCCATATTCTATTGAATAGCTCTAAAATTTGAAACATAGTAGACAATCTTTACTTAAGTATTAATTTAAAGTTTTAAACTATGTTTCCACAAAAAAATTATGTAGACCATAGCTACTCAAAACAGAAAGAATTTCCTATAGATTTTACTCATGAATCATATATTCTTGTTGCTACAACAGGTATGCCAAATTTGGTTCGTGGTGATTGGCTAAAACCTGGTGCAGTACTAATTGATCTTGGCTTAAATGCAGTAGAGGTATGCCACCTTCTAACTGCCTTTTTCAAAAAGAGTTTGTATGTAAAAGATGGTTAATATATAGCAAATTAAAACTATTGCTTCCACTTTTGCAGGATCTTGGTGCTAAAAGAGAATAACAATTAGTTGGTCATGTTTCCTATGAAGAGGCTTAAAGAATACTTTCATCAATTAATCCTCTACCTTGTGGTCTTGGTTCAATGACTATTGCAATGCTTATGTCCATTACTCTACAATCAACAAAACAGGCATATGGGTTCAATTGAGGTTTCTGATGTTTGATCAAGGCCTTTTTCAATACACTTCACATTATAAGTTTTATGAGGCTTATAAATGAGTTATCTATTACTTAATGAAATAAAAAGATCATTTTCTATCGTAAGTCATTTTTTGGAGACATTAGACACCTATAAGAGGACTTAGGATTATATGCTTTCATTTTCATTTGTGCAGAAAACTATAACATTTAAGCAGGTTGGTTATACATGACTTTATGTGCAATGAAAGTTCTAAAGATCTTTGTTTTTTTTTAAAAGGATTTTTTATCATATATGTTGAATGGTTAAGGAAATCTTTGAACTCGTTAATATTTACATAATGTTGACAACATGTAAATTGTGCTTTCTTCATGGCCTAAAAGTACAACCAAAGCATCTCATAATTTTGAAGTGAGCAAAATTCTTTTGTTATAAGGGTCATTTTCTAATGGAAGATAAAGTTGACTCTATCAATGATCAAATTCCTAAATTTAGGTGACAATTGCTTTATCCTGACCAATTGTTCCTAAAACACAACAAACACAATAAATACAAACAAAACTATTCTAAAAAATTTTGGGAGGAACTTTGCTCCTTTGCAACTCTTGTTTTATTTATTGAGTTCAATCTTGCATATGTAAATAGTAATTAAATTTATTTAATTATTAAATACTCATACAAATTCCTTATCTATTTCTTATCTCCAAGTTAAATAATTTATTATTTAATTAATTTCCACTTCTTGAATTAAATAATTATTTTTAATTATTCAATTTATTTTCAAACATTATCCAAAATAAACAAAATTATTTATTTTATTTATTAAATTCAATTTGCACATGTAAATAATAATTAAATTTATTTAATTATTAAATACTCATACAAATTCTATCTCTCTTGTTAACTCAAACTTACTCTTAGTTCCCTAATGAAACAAATAAGTCATCTCCTCAATCATATCCACTTTACTCTCACTCACTTTAAGTTTTATAATCAATCAATTTAGTCAACTAACTATCAGTCTTGCTTCAATCAATCAATCCTCTTCTGGAATTTGATGGTTTATGTGACCTTTTTTTGCATTTTAGACCATATATTACAACTTAAAAATTTATTAGACCATATTATTTAACTTGCTATATTGTTAAAATATTTTTAACAATAAATTTAAGATTTTGACATTTTTACTAAATAATTACGATTGATTTATATTAATATATATGATTTATAATATTTATTATAAAAATATATTAATTCAAAATGTGTTCAAAATAGAATATAATTGTTTTTTAACTTTTTTAATATTTTAACAAGATTTATTTTTTATATGAATTTAGAAACTTCTTGTTAATTGTAACAGTAAATTTAAGAATTTTCAGCATTTGTTTTAAGTTGATTGGCTAGCTTTTGTTTATTTTTCAAGATAATACAACATTTGTGTTTTATTAGTGAGCATGTTGAAATTTTATTTGGTTTTTACAAATAATTTATGTTTTTAGATAGATGAATTTAAGGATTAAATTATTTTTAATTTTATATAATTATTTTTTGGTAGGTTTGAAATTGATATTTAATATGATTTTAGATTAGATGAATTTGGAGATTGAACTATTTTTAATTTTATATAATTATTTAGGTTTGAAATTGATATTTAAATGTGTTTTTAGATATATGAATTCAAAATTAAATTTCTTTTAATTTTATATAATTATTTCTTGGTAGGTTTAAAATTGATATTTAAATGTGTTTTTAGATTATTTTTTTGTATTGGCAAAAGGCATAAGCCTAGGTAGTTATATTATATTTATAAACAAATTATAATCTTTTGGGGTAAAGCCCATTCACTGATTTGTCTATTACAAACCTTGTTAACTAGTGGCTTTTAAGATCTTTTGGTCGTTAGTTTATAGTGGTGCATTGTATAGTATCATGCATGAAGTTACTCACCATGTACTATCCCTTGTTGAGGTGATCAATATTCCTTGATTAGAACCTTGTCCTTTTTAAGGTGAGAGGTGCATAGGTGGTACATGACCTTCATATACTCTAGTCACCCATTCATTGGATGGTATAGCTTCAACACGGTGGGACCACTATAAATTGATAAACCCGATCTACCACTAATCTAGATTGTGTATGTGTATTTATAGTGTGTATTCATTGTTAAACTACCCATAACACTAAATAGTGTGATCTTGTTGAAGAAGACATGCAAAATTTATCCACAAAAATATGAGAGTTAGTCCTATATGTTCTTTTCTATTTTTATTACTTGCTAGATTAGAAAACACAAAATCAATCTTCAAATAGTCAAAAAATATCAAACACTAGGTTGATTTAGGTCCAAAAATTATAAGTTTTATCTCTATGTCAAATCAACACATTTGATTGTCGTCTTTCACTACTTTTGTTTGCATCTCAACACATTTTTTTTCCTATTGACACATCTGAGTTTTCATCTCAGTGCTTTTTGTCTGCAAATTGACCTGTCTATGCAAATTGATACTTTTGTCCCAGAGCAAACTTTTGTCAAAACTGAAACACAGATACTGCAGACACTAAAAATTATCTCAAGCTTGTGATTTCCAAATTCTCCATCATTTCCCCTTTTGTCTTTGATAATTAAATAATTTTAATTATTTAATTATTTTCTAAAGTCATAATTCTTCTATTAATTAAATAATTTTAATTATTTAATTATTTTCTAAAGTCATAATTCTTCTATTAAATAAATAATTTTAATTATTTAATTAATTCATTTTTTAAATCTTTATTCCTCCTTGATTAATTAAATAAATTTTATTTATTTAATTATGTCACTAATTAAGTCTTCATCTTTCTAAAATTAAATAAATTCTTATTTATTTAATTTTTGTCCACTTTCCACTATAATTAAATAATTATTTAATTATTCATCAGCCTTTTCTCTCCTAAATTAAATAAATTTTATTTATTTTGGTCCACTCTCATGAATTTTGAATTAAATCATTATTTAATTCAAAATGATTCCTTTTGTCACATTCTTCTATAATTAAACAATTATTTTAATTATTTAATTATTCATTGGCCACCTAAATTAAATAATTTTTATTATTTAATTTCTCCTATCACCTCTTTATCTATGTCAATCTTATCTTCCACATCAAATCTTATCTCTTGACATCTCATTTAATCCTAGACCTCGATTGAATTATCTCAACCCTTCATCCTTATCATTTTTCCTAATTTAGCCCTAACCCTATTTCATACTACAACGTTCAATCTTGGCCATTGATTAAGACATCTTATTGACATTTTATCTCAACCATTCATTCAAATTTGTCTTTTCTATAAAATACCTTACCCTTGTCATTTTCATGATCTACACATATTATGCAAGTATATGCTACTAGTGTGAGACAACAATCTTCAATATTTTGCTAGTCACTTGTCATAGGCATATTATTGCACACTCAAATCTAAGGGAAATTATCATATTCAAGAAAAATGGAGGTGTGCAATGGAGGTGAATCAATGGTGTCATGAAGATTTGGTAATATTGTTTTATGCTTTATGTCTTTATGCTCATTTGTGCTTCATTGTTTATTAGGGTTTGATTTATATGCTTTATTGTATTAACCTTAATATTTTATCCCTAATTACATTGGTGAACCCAAAATTTTTTGAGGAATTTTGGAGTTGGATCCTTTTTGTTGCAAGTTTTGTTAGCTTTTTGTTGCAGGTTTTGCATCATTTTGGGAAAAAACCCTAGTTTTCAAATATTCAACCATATCTCTCAAATGACTATGTATTTTCCCACAATTTTTTTTCTACAGGTTGGAGACAATATCAAGAGCTTCCAATCCAAAAATCAGATTTTTTGGAGATGTTTTTATTTTTTTATATTTTTTTGTTATTTTCATGAAAAATCAATTTTGAGAGCAAATTAGCGAATTTTTCATATATTTTTATATTTATGGAAATCTCTCTTAATTCCAATATGGGTTTGTTATTTATGTTTTTAATTTGTATGAAAAATAATTAGACAATAAATAGATCTTCGAAAATTAGGGTTTTAGAAAGATTTGTTTATATCTCACAAACGATTGCAGATCTTTTCACAAAAAAGTTTATTCAGATTTGGGATGATGTCAGTCGCCTTTAGTCCAAAAATCAAAATTTTTGGACCTGGTTTGAATTTTTTATGATTTTTCATAAAAAAAATTAATTCTGGATGCAAAACAACAATTTTTTTAGATTTCTTTACATTTTTGGAAAGCTCTCAAAATTTCAGTAAGGGTCTATTCTTTGTGTTTTTATTTTTGATCTAGAAAAAATTTCCAAAAATAATATTTGTCTTGACTAGCTAACCCTCTAATATTAGTGATCGATTATCTTGTTAGGGTTTTGGCTTTGTTGTTGGTTTTGTGAAAGTGTAGAAAAAAAAAACACTTCAAAGGACAAATTGGATCAAGTGGTAAAAAAAATGCTCTATTGTGACGCATTCACTTGCATGTGGCTTTAAATTTTCGTGGGTCCAAGACATCTTTTTAGACTACTAACAAGTGGTTTTGTAGGTTCGATTGTCCAAAGATTTTATTTTGAAACCATTTGTGCTTGTTTTAGATTAGAAAACACTTCCATTGGTGCTTTAAAAGGAACCTTTTTTTGCATCACTTAGATTTAATTAGGGGGTTAAAGAACTTTGCTTGATTGTGCTTGAAGGTGGTAGGTGATTATGCTCTCACCTTGTGCAAACTAGGTGATCAAAAAACCAGACTCATCCTTTTCTATTGTTTTATCCTTAGAGGGCCGCCTGGTGGGAAAAAGTAATCACCCCAGGGAACGACCCAACTGGTAACACATCAAAACCAAGTGACTTTTGACTGGTATATAATTGTGGGTACTTGAGGAAAGTTCAAGTATCATGAGGATTGTTTCGACAAGAAGGGCAACAATGGTCTCTTGCCGCATGGATGGTCTCCCACGAATGGAATGCCCATACTAGAACCCTTGTTATAGTAAGCCAGAAACCTTATCTATTCTTTGGTGCAGTAACGATCATTGCCAAGGCATCCACATTCTCACAGTTCTTAGTAGAGTTGAAAATATTTCCATGGGAGATTCATGGGAGCTTGAAGCTTGGTTGACCCGAGAAGTGAGTGCAATGTAAGGGGGAGCTTGTGTGGCCAAGCTTCTAAGTCACCCGCTAAAAATAAGTGTGATTGGAGTAAAATCCACGTGGAATCCAAAAGAATATAGTCCTTGCAGCCCTAGGATTGTGCTTGTTTTCACAAATTTCAAAGACATTGTGAACCTACTGCAACACATGTACCATTTTGCACCACATTTTCTTCCTTAATCGATCTACATTTCTGCGACATAATTGCCTTTTGTAAAACTGTAACTGCCTAAGGTCATATATTTGCATTGTCCTTCTTAAGACCTCACTGTCATGTCTTCCCTTGACCTTTATTTTCTTGCTAGTCAAGTTGAATACCAGTTACTCCGTAATAAACAATACCAACAGGCCATGGACTTCAAAAGACAATTCATCCAGTCCAAATACCAATGTCCTTCCTATCAACAATCCATAAGTCCTAGTCATTCAACCATTTGCCCTCACTATCAAGAGTCCTTTAACACAAATCTTGCCATTGGTCCACAACAAAATTCCACCTATTGTCCTTATCCTAACCTTGACAAGGGAAATCAACCATCCACTAGTCCTTTCCAAGTCTCCACATGCTATCCTATTCCTTCATCCACCAACACTTTCCAATCCCCCACATCCTATTTTAGTCCATTATTTATCAATCTGGTCCAAGTCTCCATGTCCAATCCAAATCAACCATCCATTAACACCTTACAAGCATCCATATCTTATCCTAGTCAACTATCCATTAATCCCTTCCAAGTCTCCATGTCTTATCCTAGTACTTCATCCACTAATCCTTTCCAAGCCACTCCATCCCAACAAACATCTAGTCATGCAAATTCTATCCTTGTCCAAAGTCACATTACATTGTATACATTTGAGGATACATGTCAAAAGGAAAGTCCAAAACATGTCGTCATGGCATCATCCTCATGTCAAGATCAATGTGGTCCATCCCATTACCCCATGCTTAAATCCATTCAAGAAGTCCTCCTAGGCACTCATGACATACAAAATACACCCATCCTTAGTCAAAATTCCATTCACCACCATGTTATCCAAGATGAACCTATCATTGGTCAAGATCCTATTTCCAATAATTTCATTGAAAACGAACCCATATTTGACCAAGACACTACTAGTGAAGAAGTCCAAAATGATCCACTCCTTGACCTCTATGCCATTCAAGACCAAACACTTGATGACCCTATCCGGGCTCTGGCTATCGACACTTTCCAAAATGAGACGCTTGCCTCCATGGGACACATAGATGATATTCCTTTAGAACAAGAGTCTTCTACTATGGACATATTTGCAAATGATCAAGCTATAACTGGATTCAGTGGGCTCTATGACAATGACCATGAAATGGTTTTGACATCAACTTGGAAGCACCAATAGCATCATCTGAATCTGACATGTCACAAAATCAGACCACAAATATTAATCAAGACTCTATCCAACATGTCAGTAAATCTACAACACCTTATCAACTAGGATCATTTGTCTTTATCAGAGCAGGCTTTCTTATAGATGAGAATATTCCAAGTAACAATATTCATGTAAACAATGACGCGTTGGCATCTTGCTTCAAAAATGACAAATACCCCATCACCAACAGACTCTAGAATCAAAGCATACAGTATCAAGGCAAAGGACTAGGTATACACGAGCAAGGCATTCGCGAACCAATACAACTTCAGGAAAATTACAAACATCAAGGTCTTGGCTATTCCTCAATCGGAAAATCTAATGATGTTAATGATACCTCCTCGATATTGGGGGCAACTTTATCTAATACGAACATCAAAATGGATGTCATGAGTAGTCCTTGTCATAAGGTTGTTTCCAACACTCCTTCCATCCACACCATATACCGTCATTCCAACATAAATAAACCTTCCATTTGGAACCAACAAAAACAAAATTCTTACAAGTCTAAAGTCCAAAACCAAATGTCAAAGGTCATTTAGTACAAAAATCCAAGTGGACAAATGAAGTTAAAATGGATCCCAAAGAAAAATGGATCAAGCAAAGAAAATATTCTAAATTCAAAAGTCAATCAAAATGTGGAGCCACAAGACAAGAGGACTCCCACATATAATAAATGTCCACCTCCTTCGAAATGGTCATCAAGCAAGGCATCAAAAAGTGTTGGTTCCAAACATTATCCTAATCAAACTTCCAAACTCTACCATCCAACACTTAAAGTTTGGAAAATAAAAAGTGATTCATCCAAACATCCAAATAACCCTTTCATGCCTACCACCATCCGTCATAATCCTACATCTCGCCTATAGTCCAAAAATCCCATGTCACAAATCTGTCACATCTTGGAAGCAACTCTTTATCATAAGGACTCTCATGGCACTCTATCGCGATGTGTGTATTTTGATAAGGCCAACTCTAGTATCAAAAAGGATCACAATGACATCAATCAGTTGTATGCAAGGGCTATGATCCTGACAAGGCAACTACTTCAAAAAGGTCATTATTGGCATATCATGGCACCCGTCTCTACATCGGTACCGACAACAGCTTCAGAATAATTAGTGAGCATCCAAGACACCTTGCCCATCTAAAAATTCCAAAATACAAAAACATTGAAACCCTAATAAAGACATAAAGCATAAAATAATATTACCAAATCTTCATGCCACCATTGATGCATATAAATCAAACCCTAATAAACAATATGCTTTGGAGAACTTTCAATCTTAGCCATTGATTAAGACATCTTATTGGCATCCTATCTCAACCATTCATTAAAATTTTTCTTTTCTATAAAAGACCTTACCCTTGTCATTTTCATGATCTACACATATTATGCAAGTATATGCTGCTAGTGTGAGACAACAATTTTCAATATTTTGCTAGTCACTTGTAATAGGCTTATTATTGCACAGTCAAATCTGAGGGAAATTATCATATTCAAGCAAAATGGAGAAGTGCAATGGAGGTGAATCAATGGTGGCATGAAGATTTGGTAATATTGTTTTATGCTTTATGTCTTTATGCTCATTTATGCTTCATTATTTATTAGGGTTTGATTTATATGCTTTATTGCATTAACCTTAATATTTTTCCCTAATTACAGATATAGTGACATGTTTATTTGTTACACAACAACGCTTTTGTCCATAGACCTACACGTTTTCAAAATGCCAACGCTTTATCCAAGGTAGTGCAATGCTTTTAACTGTGAATCGATGTGTTTGACTATCAGTTAGAATTTCCAAAACAATAAAAAAGCTCAATTTCCAAAAATATTCCATTGCACAATCATCCTAGGATCATAAACCTATATCATATAGACCTATAAATGACAAAAAAATAGCAAACTGAGATTTATCATATCATCCTTTTATCTTCAGTTTTCTTAGAAACATATTTCATTAGTCTTTGAATAAGGCAACAACTTCATCCATAGTAGCAAAAACAACTCATCTAGTATCAAACTAGATTTAGACATTAGTTTGTTAGATCTCTTATCAATATCCCCTAGTTTAGCTATTTTACTTGGAAAGCTATTATTCATAAATAAGTTGTTAAATTAGTATCAATATCTATGAATAAGTATGCTTAGAGTCATTAGTCTACTCCTAAGTCTATAAGTTCATTATCATCTCCCTTCACTTGGACTCATTAGTCTAGGACAAGTAAGGACTATCAAGAACACCAATAAAAAATTAGATCTAGTTAACTATTTCCTTTTTTAGGTTTCATATCCTAAACACATCCATCCAACATCCACATTAAATCTTTGGTTCAAAATATACTTAGTGTGTATTTTTCTAAATCCAACTTAAACCAAAAAATTCATCAAAAAGACATGACTTCACAACACTACCTTCATCACAACTACAACATGATTCAATCCAATCAAACCATTCCCTCACAACACACATCCTATGTTGTCATAAAACCCCAACAACAATTTGCTCCACCTAACTACATACATCCACAATATTAAAACCCATCATCATCAAACTACCTCCAAGGTTAGCAATCATCACATCTTGTATCCACTTACAATGCAATCAACACACCACCTGCAATAGATCTTAATGATCAATCTCTATAAATTAAAATTTTTGCAAGAATAAATGGAAAATATCCACATGGGATGAACTAAAAGGATTTATACAATGGAGGACATATGTTCCTATTTTTTTGACAGGACAATGCCCATGCCACCTCCTCATTCTCAACATGCTCAAATCATATTAAGCTTACAAACGCCACCCAACATTCAAATTGGTGACTATTCAAGATAACTCATAAAGAGGGCCTTCTAAGAAAAATAACATCCCACAATGGAAATACACTCCTTTGGGATAGCCCATTGAATCAATCCTTCGAAAAATAGTCCAGTCCAACTTAATAACACTATAAAAAATCGATCAATTTGAACAACAATTCAAACCATTGTGGTGGAAAGACATTGATTTTTGTGATTACCATAGGGTAAAAGGACATAAGACCCCCGAATGTATAAAACTAAAAAAACTCATTCAGGGTTTTATAGACCACTTGTGACATCACTATTGAGGATCATCTTGAAAATCCATCCAATAAAAATCACATCAACAATATCTATAGCTCACATGATGAGAAACTAGACATGTATCAATATAATTTACCCAAGCGAGATCAAAACCATTTACCTATATCTAGAAATATTCATAACATGTCCACCTCATTTGACTTCAAAATAGGTCGTATTGAAGAATCATTCCCACAAGAAGCCTCCATCTCTCCTTCCATTCCTTCATCCCTGGAACCTTTGCAACATCAATCCATATCATCCCCATCAACTGAATCATCCACTAATAACACCTTCCAATATTTTTCCCAAGGGATATCCACGAGGGATAATCCATTGTTTGATACAAATCTAATCCATAATCATGAAATTTTTGACCAAATACCATCATGCCCACTATAGATACTCCTATTCAAATTCCATTACCACCATACCAACATATTGAGATCACCCAAGAGTCCTTTATTCCTACCACATTATCAGAACCTAGTTTATGTCAAGAACACTATCCAAAGCATCAAGTAGAAGTCCTTGAAACTAATCAAGATCAAGTTATTCAAATCCTACCATTTCATCCTATTCTGGATCAAGATCCCATTATCCATTTTCATGATTCAAAAATTGACGTTGATCCTAGCCCTATGCCAACAACCTCCACTTCCATAGATGAGGCACTGACTTCCACTTGACACACAAATGATCTATCCCTTGTTCATACAGTTTAAGAGTCTTTCTCTCTAGACATATTTGAAAATAATGAAGTTATAGTTGAATTCACAAGACTCTATGAAAGTATCTCATAGAATGTTGAAGAAACAGGCATAAAGATGGAGAAAGTACTAGTATCTTATAAAGTTGACTCACTTACATTTGTTAAATCAAGCCTTCTTACTGATGAGAAGACGACAATCATTGTTGATTTCAAACAACATAAAAAAGAGTTAGCATCTTGTTATCAAAACAACAAATATCCTATTGGAAACAAGACATGTCAAAGAATGCAGTATAAAGGAAAAGGATTAGGCCTACATGAACAAGGTATTTTGGAACTAGTATAGCTTTTTGATAATCTTAAATATCAAGGGCTTGGTTATTCATCAATCAAGAAATATAAGAAGGTTAGTGGTACCTCCATGATGTCAAGGGCAACTACATCTAATACAAACATTGAAAATGATGTTATGACCAGTCCTTATAATAAGGTTTCTACCAAAAATCCACCTATCCACATAATAGACCATCATTCCCTGATTCTTGCATCCACTAGAGGGGACCAACAAGAGAAAAATAATATTCACAAAGAAAAAGATCATAGTCAAGCTTTTCAAGCTAATAAATAAAAAAATCAAAGTGGTCACATACAATCAAAGTGGATCCCAAGGAAAATTGGATCATGTAAAATAACCAATCCAAATCCAAATCCAATAGTCAATGAAACTATTGAGCCACGTCAAAAAAGGCCTTTAAACTATCAAAAGTGTCCACCTCCTTCAAAGAAAACTTCAATACCAACACACAAAGTGTCTGAAATTGTTGATCCCAAACATACTCAAAATCTTACATCCACACTCCATCATCCACAATCCAAATTTTGGAGAATAAAAAATCCTACATCCAAATTACCAAGTAATTCATCCATATCTCATATCCCTCACTAAACTCCAATATCTTGCCTAAAATTCCAAAATCCTAAATCCCACATCCATCATGTCTTGGCAGCAAGAATGTATCATAAGGACTCTAATGCCACTCTATCACGATGTGCTCATTTAGATAAAGCCAAATCTAGTACCAAAGAGGATCACAATAACATTCATGGGCTATATACAAGTGCTACTATTTTGGTGAAGCAAATCCTCAAGGTAGGACATTATTGGCACACTATGACAACAACATTTGCATTAACACCACTAGGTGGTCCAACATAATTGGTAATCATTCAAAAAATAAAAAAATAAATAAAAAATTAAAAAGTAAAAAAGTAAAGAAAAATAATTCATCCAATAGTGAAAACCATTCTTATGGTGCTTTGGATAGGTACCATGATGAAAATTTGGCAAACAGGCATCATGTGTAACACTCAATTATCTATGTGTACCATTCTAGTTTGAAGCATCTTATCTCATACATCATTTCATTTAATCCTGACACCACTATCCATCCATTTTCATTCATCTTCCCTATCCATCTTGATTCTTGATAAAGACTAGGGGCATATACTTTAAAACATGCTTTTGGAAAATCTTGACATGACTATTTTCCTTTGACCATGTACTATCATATGTCATACCCTCACCTGCATAACACTATCTAAACAACTAGCTTGGGTCAAACATGTTATCCTATTATGAGATAGTCCTTGAAATTAAAATCCCTTATTCTAAATCTACTTGCATGATGCGTAGGTACTTACATCTTGCTTTGGAATAAATCTTGATCTATGTCTTCTAGCTCACGTTATGATATAGGCATTATCCAAACAATCCAAAAAATTCATATCATTTATATCTTGTTGAAACTTTAGCGTGGTATCAAAATATTCAACAAATTTTGTTCCTAGCCTGGCTACAAATCTTGATCAATCTTATCAGATCAATCAATCATCTCGGGATGTATCCTTCCCTATTATCGTGTTGTTCCTATCTTGACAACACTATCCTTGAATTATTGTGTATCATCAACAATGTTATCACTATTAACAACCATTCAATCAGATCAAATATTTTTAGCCTAGTTATCAATAGGATCTCAAAAGATTATTGATATCCCTACATATTGATATATCTTCATCACCCATCATCATCATCATCCCTATAAGTTGTTCAAAAATTTAAAAACATCAAATATTCCTAAAAATCCAAAAACATCAAATAGTCCAAAAAGTCCAAAAACATCAAATATTCTAAAAAAATTAAAACATTAAAAAATTTCCAAAAAAATCCAAACACGTAACACCATCTACTATAATAAATTTTCCATTGCCTAGATGAGATTTCAAAAAACATAAACTATGCAACTTCCCAACACATTGAGTGTTCGTGAAATAATCAAAAATAAGAAACTCTAGCTAAAATATCTACAAACTATTGGTCTATTGCCAAATCCACTTTTAACATATTATCAAACCAATCATGTCCTAATAGATACATCTTTCCTACAATGAACATTTTATACTATTGAGCAACTCTTTTCTAGCAACAAAATCTGATAGTTGTTGATCAGTTTGGTCCTCGAGTACTTTTATTACTTGATTTATCTTATTGTCCTATTCCAATGTTCCTCAAGTGGTGCAGACGCACTAAACCTTCTTGTAGCTCACACACAATTTAATTGCGAACTTATAATTCCAAAATTTGCACAACCAACATAAATTATTTTAACAATTTCATTTGTCAAAATAATTATAAATTCAAAAAATCTACAAAAAAAAATGATGGCGACAATTCAATCATCCAAACAATTGGAATCTCATACAATTTATTATGAAATCTATCTTCACATTAGATATATGGCAGTTTCAATCCAGTTTTAATATTTATACAGGCTATGTTCAATTATCCCTACATCTCTGCCAATTTGTGCTTTCATTGTGGCTTCACAATTTGTTTGATCACTTTCTTCTACTCTTTCACCCACTCATCCTCCTTAATTCATTTGGATTCTATTTATCCTTTTTAAAGCATTGTCTTCTCTTCCATATGGCTGCATAATTGTAATTTTAAACAAACATATCTTTTAAATTCCATCTGCAACTACTCACCTTGTTATATGGCACAATTTCCTTGTATCCTCCCTATTCACATGTGATTTCTTGTAGATTTCTACCTATATTTCTTGCCTACAAGTCATGAGCCCCTCTTTGTTTCTCTCTAGACTACGCCTTTTCCATTTCTTAGTTCTTGTGGGCTTCATTCCCCCTCTTTGGCAGCGTGGCACCCTCCTTCACAATGCTGCATAAAATTTTTTTGACCTCTTTTCTATTTTTCCTTGGCCCATGTTCTAGTTGTCCTTTCTTGTCCTCTACCTCATGCTTGCCTCCCTTCCTTTGGCATTTTGTTTTCCTCTTCTAACACACCCCCTACCTCTCTTCACCTCCAACATGCCTTTTCATCTTTCTTGGATTGTGTGGTTTTTTTTTAACTTTTAATCACAACATGTTCTTTATAATTTGTTTTTTTTATATATTTTTAATTTATTTCAAAAAAATTCCTCCATATGCAAAAATAATTAAAAATAATTATTCATTTTATTAAAATATTTGAGAATCTAAAACCAATTAAACTTCACTGCATCGAAGATGGAGATATATGTCAAAATATGAAAGACAAAATGTTGCTCAAATTTGCTCTTAGCCATCATGAAACCGTAATTGAACTACCAAACTATTTAATGAAAACCAAAACTAAAACAACAAAACCAAACTAAAATATTTTTGGTTGATGAGGATCACTAGTTTGCCCAGGTGCTTTTGCATCAAACATGCCGAGTAAGTGAAATGTTCCATGAGTTTCCAAACTTGGGAACATTTAGAGATGCATGGAATGGTGGTCCCATGTTTATTTTTTATCCAAATCTACTTCTTGTTCATGGGAGCCTTTCCTCTTCCACTCTTCTATTCTTTGTCAACCTCGACACTCAAGCCACTTTTCTAACCACCACTAGCTTTCAGCCTACTATGTTCTTTTCCTTTAACATGTTGCTGCAACAAATTTACATCCAATCTACCTCCTCCTCTTGAAATCTACTCTTCATCATGGTTATTATTTTCCCTTTCCTCTATACGTTGTTTTCCAACACCATAACAAACAATGGATTTTGATTTATGTAATTACTTCTTCTTCTCCTTCAAAGAATTTTCAACATATACTTTTGGTCCATCTTTCTAGATGGTTTACACATTCTTTCTACCATCATAAATGGCCTCCCTATCAAATTTTAATGGCCTTCCCAAAAATGCATGACAAGCACTCATAGGTATTACATCACACAACACTTCATCCTTATAAGAGCCAATCTGAAAATTAATCAAACATTGCTCACTCATAATCATCTCATATTCCTTTTGTAACTAAGACAAGTTTTATATGGGCTAGGGTGCTTACATTTTTTCAAACCTATCTTTTCTACCACTTCCTCTGAAACTAGATTATACGTACTACCACTATCTACTATGACTTTGCAACACTTACCTCTAGCCTCAAACATAGTTTGAAAGCAACACCTTCTTTGGGATGGTTCCTCCTCAGCCAACTTTAGATTTATCAACGCTCTCCTCATCATGAGAGATTCACCCTTTTCAATTTCTTCACCTTTTAGGGATGCATCACTTTCCTCATCCTCTTGTGCCAAGTGGTTTCTTGTTGCACTCATCTTGTTACTCTCTTGTATTTGTGGACACTCGTAAGCACGATGACCAACTTGTCCACACTAGAAACATTTACCAAGGAACCCTCTACTGTTGTCACCACATCCTTTTGTTGGAAACTCTTTTTTCTTTTATACTTTTTCCTACTTCCTTCATTTGGGCTTTGATTCCTCTTCAATTTGCTTTCCTTTGATGTTGCTTTCTTGTCCTTTCTTTGCTACAAATCTTCCACAACTTGTAGAATTATTTATTTTCCTCCTCATCAGCTTCTCCTCAACCTTCAATGCATATTGTCATGCTTCTTCCACCAAGGTAATCTTCAACATAATCATTTCATCTTGAATGTTAAATCATAGACTATTCACATACTGGGTTGTCTTTTCCCTATCAATTTCATGTCTCCCTGATAGAATGCTCAACTTGTAGAACTCCTCCATGTAAAACCTTTGAACAAAGATTTGTTAACATTGAGGACAAAATTACTAAGTTGTCTGATGACCTGATGACTATGGTTAATATTAGCAATAATTCTCTGAAGTCGACTGTTAAGGGCCTCTCTTTTTTGAATGAGATTGTAGTGAAATGGACTGGTAACCGCTTGGAGATGGGTGATATTGAGATGACCATGAAGGAGGTTTGTCCTAGGAACCTGATGGAGAAGAATGGCATTGTAGCTCCTGATGCGCAAAAGGTTGTGGATGTTGGCACGTGTTTGAGAACGAGGAGTAAAAATAAGAAACAAGATGTTATCTCGTTTGAGGAGCTCAAGAATGTGATGGAAATGCATGAGGGGTTCATTGAGGAAAATTTGGCCTCGGTTAATGATCTGGAGAAAATGCAGTAGCTTTGCTGTGTTTTTTGCTCGGTCAGCTTTGTTGCTAATGTTTTTCTTTTGGGTTGCTGACGAATTTCTTGGTTAATTTCTGTTGTCAGCTTTTTGGTCTTTTTGTGCTGCAGGTTCTTATGGTTTAGTCTTTCTTGCAACTTTTTTCCTTTGTAAAGGGTTTCAGGGTCCCTTCAAAACCTGCTTTTTCATATCAAAAACTTAATAATCACTATTGATGTTATTTTAGAACCTAATTAATTCAGGTGAAGAAATGTGGTAAAATAAACTCATTTACTTGAAATATTTTAGGGATAGGTTTAATACTTGTAGGAAACATTTATATTTTTTTTTGCACATCACTTTTTATATATGGTAGGATTTAATAGTTTTATTTGATGCATATTGAATTTTAATTAAATAGTTACGATCATGAACAATTATTTCACTTACAAACATATGGTTAATTGATCTATTTATTCTTGTGATAAAAGATAAATTAGTTAGGAGTAAAGTAATAATTGAGTTTATTGAATTTAAGTTATAAATAGAATTATGTAATCGTTATATGCTCTCATCTCGCCCTTGTGGATCTTGGTGATGAGAAAATGAGAACTAATCCTTTGATTTAAGGTGATTTGATTTTAATATATTTTGAGAAGGTTTTAAAAATTAATGTTTTCTTAGAATTAATTATTGTTTATTTCAGAAGTAATAAGTATTGGTCTAATTTATTTAATTTTAGTTAAATTTGTATTACAATTAATATTTATTTAAAAAAAAAAACTTTAGTTAAATTTATATTTGCGAAGTTTCAAATTTTTAGAATAGTTTAAATGCATTTATTTTCTAAATGAATTGATGCTAGCTAGCTTTATATTTACAAAATACTATTTGTGTATTTAACATAGTTTAAAAGTTTATTTATTTAAAAAAAAAATGAATTTATAAGTTAAATTCATATTTGCAAAAGTAATTTAAGTGTTTAGAATAGTTAAAATTAATTAATCTTTCAAATGAATTAATGTTACCTAAATTTATATTTTAAAAGTAACTTTCAAACATTAGTTAAGTTTAATTTTATTTGCAAAAGTAAATTTCAAGAAATTAGTATAGTTAGATTTCAAAGGAAATTATAATTAATTAAATAATCTTAAAAAAAAATTCTTTTTGAATAACTAGTATGATTATTTTTCAATGGAAACTAGGATAGGATAAATTTGTAATGAAAAATAGTTAACATAGTTAATAATTTCATTTTTCAAAAGGTAATAATATTAGTTAAATATTTTAAAATTAGGATTAGATAAATTTGTAATGCAAAAATAGTTAACATAGTTAATAATTTCATTTTTCAAAAGGAAAAAATATTAGTTAAATATTTTAAAATTATTTTTCATGAAATTGGCATAGATATACTCTTAGACAATTGTTAAAAGGTAGTTTCTATTACAAAGGTAATTAGTAGTTAAATTTATTTTTAAATGATTAGTATTAAATTATATTACAAAATAATTAGCATGTGTTTTTCAGGTAATTAATATTAGTTTTGAAATTGATTTTTTCAAAGGAAATCAAAATTAAACAAGGTTATCTATACAAAAGTAATTCTAGTGTTTATTTTCAAAATAATCATTATTAATTAAATTTATTTTGTAAAAATATTTAGCATTTATATTCAATCAATTAGTATGTTTTTTATTTTATTTATTATTTTAGATAGAAAACCTTAAATAAGAAATTTGAAATTAAAACTAGGTATCTACGATGCCTCTAGCTCATGTTTATTGGTAATGTTGTCACACTTTGAGCTACTACATCTATTACCTAACACAACTGCAACAACGACATATGTGGCATCGTCTCTTTAAATTGTCAAAAGAAACAAGAGACATCTTGATTATGTTAAAATCTATGATATAAGTAATTTCTCTTGGATTGATAATCTAAAAAGATTAATCAATAAACCAAAATCTGTTAGTTAAAACTTAGTAAACCTCCTCCTAAGATTTAGTAGAATTTTTATTTAATTTTTTTATGCTATTTATAATTTATTGGATATCTAATTATGAAAATAAAAATTTAGTTTCAACGATTTCACCTGACGTTATTTTAAGACTAGGAATTAGATGATTTTAGGAAACAAGTAATAGTCATGGTCACTATTTACTTATAATTATTGCTTCCCTTCATGGGTAGTAGTTGCAAAAGAACTATTTGGGGAAAGGGGCCCTAGAAAGGGCTGCATACCCACACAACATTTCACATCAAACTTAGAGTAGAAAATAGAACTACATATTTTATGCCTTGATCCCATTTGAAAGTAGGGTATGTAGATAGTCTGGGAAAAGAAGGAAGTTTCTAGTACTTAGGTGTTTGGATATGGGGATTAGGGCACGTCCAATAAAGATTAAAATAACTTGATCAATCATACAAGATTTATTAACTCAAGAGAATCCTTTGATTAAAATGATGAAGAAATTTTTAATATAAGTATCAAGATAAAATATGGTAATCTCTTGATGCTCAAAAGAATCCTCAGGGAGGATTGAACTTGTATCTAGCAAGATGCTCAAAACCCAAAGAAGGGTAAAAGGTCCTTTAGTGTTTCAAAATCCTTGGTGGTCTCGTACTTGGTTAGTTACTTGAAACCCAAGGAAGGGTACAAGATATTTTTGGACTTATAGAAAAACCTTCGATTAGTATTTTGGTGTGTTGTGTTTTTTCTGTAGGTGACTCAAGACCTAATTGGTCTTATTGAATTAAATTCTCTAGCTAGAGCATACATGTTTTTATTCCTTTCCTCATTTGTCTTGTATGACCATTATGTTATCCGTTTTGTGAAGGATGGAGGCATGGTCCATAAAATCATATTTGTGAATTTTTTTTCAAGAGCATGTAAGCCCAAAGGATAGAAGAGCCTGAATTGGCTACTGTGGAAATCTTGAGTATTCAATTGAGACTATCGAACATTAATAAGATAAATAAAGTTTTAAGAAAAAAATGTGGTAATTTTTGGTGTATGGTCACGGTTGTCACATGTGGTATTAGAGCAAGGTTCAAAAGCTAGGCCTTGAGCCTCTACTATGACTCACATGAATTAAAGTGCATAATTTTTTTAAACTACATATTAATTTTTTTTGAAACTTATTTTATTTGATGATTATTTTCTAACTCTTTTTATTGCATTTTATTCTCTTAATTGAAACTAAAATTAGTTATATTATGTATGTAAACCTTAAATTTCTGGTTGCTCTTCATGAATTCTTGAATATTTATGAAAGTTTTATTTTATTTAGTTTTGAATATTTTAGCCACCAATTTTTGATATATATTTACCTTATGACTTTGGATTTATTGAACTGAAATTGTATACAATTTATGAATTATTAAACTTTATGCCTTATTGTTTAAATAAGATACCTTTTATACCTTATTGTTTGTATCGATATAACTTATTGTTGGAATCGATAAATTTTATGACTTGTTGTAAGTGTGAATAAGTAAATAGTAAATATACTTCTTAATGAAACATTATATCAAATATTCAACAAATAAACTAATCTAAAGAAAGAATCTACTGAAAGCGTCTCATTGTTTCCTATCTCTAAAGATTTATTAAGCTATAGTGCTCTCAAATTTAGTAAAACACTATGACCGTTAAAATGTCAATCTAAAGAACAAAATGATGTTGAATGCAATGATGTGATGCTATATGATAATATCTAAATGATAAAGGAAACTATTGTAATATGAATTGACATGAAAACTATGATGATGAAGCTACAGTGTGCATTCGTGATATGAAATCTATTGTTGTTTCTATTGCTAAAATGCTTGATGCTTGATGCTTGATTGTTTGATGCTTTCCTGCAGAGTAAGATTGCATAAACTTGGATTTTTTCCCTGTAGAATGAGGCTGGATTTATAGATTTCCCAGCAGCAGCTTTGCACAGGGACAACAAATAGAGGCTTGGATTCAATCTGGAGGATTGATTGGTGAGAGATGGAGGAGATTGAGAAGATTGTGGGAATGGTTCCT
Organism: Sequoiadendron giganteum; assembly: GCA_007115665.2. Lineage (NCBI taxonomy): Eukaryota > Viridiplantae > Streptophyta > Pinopsida > Cupressales > Cupressaceae > Sequoiadendron > Sequoiadendron giganteum. The sequence continues at coordinate 20,697,220 of CM021108.1, read as the reverse complement.
ACCCATGAAAACATCAGGCAAGAAGATAGGAATGATTGATGGAAGAGGAATGAGAGATTGATTTTCAATTTGTCTCCAATTTGTCTCCAAATCTTCTCATGAAGATTGAATCAATTAATTTAGACATAAATTAGACATATAATATCTAATTTGGTAGTTGAGGAAATAGAGGAATTTGATTTATGCCTTTATTTAAATATTTTTATTTATTTAAATTAGCAAAAAGGGGAATAAATAATTTAATAAAACAAACTATAGAAGTTGTTTATTAAATTAGAATGGAAGGAAATGATAATTAAACAATAAAGTGTTTAACCTTTGTTTAATTTATTTAAATGATATGATAGAATAAAATAGGGGAAAATGATAATTAAATAAAACAAAGTATTTATTTTTATTTATTTAATTAAGATGAAATAATAGAAGAATTTAGAAGAAATTAAATAAGAATTTAAATGTGAACTGTATAAATAAATATTTCTATTTATTTAATAGTAGAGGAATTTAGGATAATTAATCAAATAAGTCGTATTCAGTTAATCAGATTCTCCAGACCAATTTTAGGTGTATACATTTTGCCCCTCTTTGAAGCGACGTTTTTACGCATTGCTTCAAAGAAAATTTTGCTACTACTGCCAGTATCGACGAAATTTTTTCAGTGTGCCCCAAACATGCCCCAGATATTGATTTTCAGATGATTGATGATAATATGCCCTCTCGGGAGATAAATTTATGATTTTTTTGGATTTTTGGAAATTTTTCAAATTTTTTTATGATTTCATGAAGATTTAATGAAGATTTGATGATGAAATAATTTATCTCCCAATAATGATGAAGAAAGTTTGGCCCTTGGATGAATTTTAATTAATTTCCCAAATAAAATTAATTAAAATGTTGAAAATCCAACAAAATTTGACCTTTAATAAACCAATAAAAGGTCAAAATGTCATTTTCATAATCATTTGTGCAATTGACTTTTGAAATCTTTGTGAGAGAGACATATTTGAGCCACTTGGAGCAGGATGCCGATTCCTTACCACACTGGATCTACTTCAATATCCTAAGACTTTTGCTGATGTAACCCCAAAGACACATTTCTTAGGGTTTACTTTGACATTGAACTTTTCTAGTCTTGTGAAAATTTTGCCTAGGATATCCAGATGTCCCTCCCTAGAATAAGATTTAGCCGGAATATCATCTACGTAATCCTCCATAAAGGTGTGCATCATATCATGAAAGATAGTGGTCATTGCTCTTCGATAAGTTTCCCTTGCATTTTTCAAACCGAAGGGCATGACATTCCAGCAAAAGGTTCCTCATGGACGTGTGAATGCAATTTTCTCCTGATCTTCTGGTGCTATCCTGGTTTGGTTGTATCCGGAGAAACCATCCATTATTGACAACATGGCATGCCCTATTGTTAAGTCTATGATGATGTCAATATTAGGCAAGGGGAAATCATCTTTGGGGCATGCCTTAATAAGGTCCCTAAAATCTGTACATATCCTGATACTATTATTTGGCTTTGATACATGTACAATATTTGATATCCATTTGGCATAATCAATAGACCTAATGAATCCGACATCCAATAATTTCTTCAGCTCGACCTTTCCATTAGTGTGATGTGTGGATGCATCTTTCTCAATTTTTGTTTTCCCAGTTTGATTCCAATGGGCAAAGACAGATGATGCATTAAAAGATTTGGGTCTAAACCTGGCATATCAGAGTATGACCAAGCAAAGTTAATGCTTCTTTCTTCAAAGAATTTGATAAATTCAGGTCTTTCTTGTGATGTCATAGATTTTGCTAGATGTAAAATCTTTGCTCTTTCTTCAGTGCCAATGTTTACAGACTGTGTAGGCTCCACCAGAACTAATGACCTTTCATGATAATGCTCTGGAAGAGTGTCAAATCTCCCATCTTTCAGTGCCTCAGAGAGGTTTTCACCGTCAGATGCGTTCTTTATTTTTTCTTTTTCATGATCTAATGCTGCCATAGAATGGTTTTCACCATTAGATCCATTATTCTTGTTTTTTTTTGCAACTGGAAAATTTGACACCCTCCTGCCAAGTCACATTGTTATGAGAGTTATGGATAGAACTTGTATTAGTTTCGTCACAACATAGGAAAAATGCAACCAAATAAGGTACCATATCAAAGACAACATACTATACATTTATAGGTTCAGTGGGTTCCCAGTCAATAAGTTTAGGATGGACTAAAGGCATGAACTCATTAGATTGAATCAAGTTAATGGCGGTAAGGGTTCAAAAAACTATGTCATTAGAGTTGTTATTAGGGATGTCAAGATCAATGATGGTACCCTCCTCAAGATTCTCTAGTTCACTCTATGTCTGTTCATCCTCACTTGAGTCATCGATATGTTATGATCCTAATTCGAGTGGTCTAGACCCAAAGCTCTGTCCCTCGTCACGTGTAGGTGCATATTGTTTTATGACATAAATTTGGACATCTGTGTAAGATATATCAAAATATAGATCCCATTCATATTCATTTGAATCTGTTTTAGAGCTATCTATAACCTGAAGGATTCTTTCAACAACCTTCTTTGTCATTTCTTGTTTTTCTTCTTATGAGTATCCCAGTCCTATCTTATCCTTTGAATGAAGAGTAAGAGGCTGAATAGGTTCTACGATGCCTTCTTTCCTTTTTCCAAGAGGTCCCTGTCCTTCATAACCCATTTTTTCTAAAATAGCTTCCCCTTTGCCATACTTATCTGTGTTGATGTTGATGTTTGTTGATGTCGATGTTTCTCCATCTTTGTATAACCAATTGAGGATAGCTTTGTCTTCTGATTCATCCTCAATAGTACCAGCTTTCACAAATATTTCTTGTAAAACCGTGGTAGGATGTGATGGTTGTTGTTTGATCATTGATGGTTGTCCATAAGACTTTGGAGATGGCATAAATTGTGAAAGATTAAGAGCCTGCTCAATATAATATTGTCCCATTCCTTTATCTGTCAGCTGAACTTGTTCTCAGAATTTCTGTGATACAGAATTTTGGGAATCTTGATTGTTTGTTAATTTAGTTTCAACAAGACTTGCATCTTTTGATTTATCCTTTTTCTCAACCCACTTGGATGTAATACTTGGATGTTTTTCTTCATTTGATGAATTTGAACTGCATGCTTCCCTATTGTGAGGCACAAAGGTGTCTTGAGAGATTCTAAGTGTGTCACAATGTTGAGGATGGTTATAATTTGCTGATATAGTCACCTCCTGTCCATTAACTAAAAATTTCAAACATTGGTGATAAGTTGAAGGTACTGCCTGCATTTCGTGAATCCACGAACGTCCTAAGAGTATATTGTAGGTCAACTCTTTTTCTAATACCTGGCATGCTATGTTTTTCATCATCGGCCCCACTTGAATGGGTAACACAATCAATCCTTTAGAAGATCTCTCTTCCTCATCATATGCCTTTATTGTCATTTTTCTCCAAGCATCAATAACATTATCTAAATACCCTAGTGCACAAATTAACTTTAAAGTACAAATGTTCAAACTAGCTCCCCCATCTATTAGGACTCTTTTAACATGATGATTATGGATTAGAACTTCAATATGGAGGGCGGTGTTATGTGGATGATTAAGCGACACATCATCCTATTCAGAGAATGATAGACAGTGTGGTGTGGTCAAATGTCCCACCATAGCTTGGAATTGACAAACATCTAGATTGTTGGGTACCGTGGTGGCAACAAGTGCTTGTTCTAGAACTTCCTTATGTGATGGTGATAGTTTAAGGAGTTCAAGTATTGATATTTGCACTGGAATTTTTTGAAGTTGGTCGACAATGTTGTATTGACTTGGAGGTGGAGTTGTATTTTTTAGGTGCAACTCCCTTTAAAACTACCTTGGATTTCCCCCTTGTCATTACATTAACTGGTTGATAGTCTTGTCTTTCTCTGATTTTTAAAATATTTACCTAATTTTCAAAGACTTGTACGCTCGGGATTAGATCCAGTGGTATAATGTCATTGGTTTTGTGGTTGTCCATGTGATGACCAGCGACATTATCACTTTCTATTTCGATAGCACAAAGGATCATGGTATCGTAAACGTGATTGACATTTTTACCTTTATTGTTTGCAGAAGATGATGCTCCCTTGTCGTAATTTGGTAAAGGGTCTTTAAAGGCTGTATGATCATTGTTATTTTGGTGTTCCTCTATGTATACCTTGTTGTTGTCAATCAGATCTTGAACTATATGTTTTAATTCCATGCAATCATTTGTTTTGTGTCCCTTATTGTTGTGGAAGTTACAATAATCTAAGTCATTCCACCATGGTGGTTTAACTTTTGGATCCCAAAATCGCGCTTCTCGTGTAGTGATAAGACCACTTGCAACTAGTTCCCTCATTGCTGATTCCAATGTTTGGCCTAACGGTGTGAACCTACACCTATTTGATGATTTTTGATATGTTTGAGGTTTCGAGTCTCCATTGTTTTGATTGACATTTGACTTGATGTTTTGATCATTATTTTGGTTTATCTTTGAAGTAGATGCTATCAAGTTAAAAAATGGTTTTGCATTTTGTAAATCATTTGCGGTTTCGTTGATCCCAATATTTATGTTCTTTTGCCAAAATTTTGGTTTGTCATTGTTGGTGTATTGATTTGAGGAGTTGCCGTTGTTTGATTTTTCATTGTAGTGTTTAATCACCCCTCATTTTACCAGCGCTTCTTTGATTTTAAGGCCATTTTCAATGACCTTTTCAAATGTTGGAGGACATTGTAATTTGAGCCTATATCTCATCTCATCCGTCAAATTATCTATGAATAACTCCATCTTTTCTTCCTCAGGTATGGAGCGAGGATACCTAGCAAATAGTCTTCTCCATCATTGTAAGAAGGACAGGAATGTCTCACCTTTATTTTGCTTCATGTTATAGAGATCCTTTATTGTGATGTCATGTTGGATGTTAAAAGAATATTGTTATATGAAGCTATTGACAAGCTCTTCAAAAGTTCATATACCTAGTTGCAATTTGGAAAACCATTCCATACATTTCCCTCCTAAACTTCTTAGAAATAACCTCATGAGGCAAGTTTCTTCTTGCACAAATTATAAGCTCATGGTATTGAATTCCCTTATATGGTCAATTGGATCTGTCTTACCATTGTATTTGTCATACTTTGGAAATTCGCAGTGTCTAAGGAAAGTTATCATGTCTACTATTGGGTCAAAAGGATAAGGACAAATGTCTTGTAATGCATACCTTTTCATGTTTCCCTTTGTCATGTCTTGTATTTGTTGTTGTAAGTTCTGCATTTAGTTTGTTAAGGCAACAACCGGATCTATACCTTGTGTGTGTTGTGGTATTTCAGTTTCATTTGTTCTAGGTGCTTCTTTTAAGCGATTGACATCGAAATCTTTGGGAAGTTTGGCACCTGATTCAGCTAGCATTAGGAGATATTTCTCCATGTCTTGCTCTAAGATCTTTTCCATAAATTTATGGAATTTTGGATCCTGTTGTGCTATTTGTATATCTTCTATTTTGGATCTTGTTGTGCTGTTTGTATATCTTCTATTTTCAGGAAGCGCTAAAACAAATTTTAAAAGCGTTGAAATAGAGGGCGGAAGTGTTATTTTGTGGAAGCGCTAGAATAGTGCTCAAAAGCGTTGAAACAAAGGGTGGAAGCGCTATTTTGTAGAAGCGCCAGAACAGTGTTTAGAAGAACTGAAGCAGAGGGTGGAAGTGCTAAAACAGAGTCCAAAAGCACTGAAACAGATCTCAGAAGCGCTAAACAGAGTGTAGAAGTGCTAAGACTCCTTATTGCAAAACTTGATCTGGCTTGGTGGAGTATTCTATCATTGGCTGTGGAATGGAGGACTGACGTATGGGTTGACTACGATTATGATATTGTGTAAGGGCTCTCTTTTGGAAAAAGGCTTGTGAATAAAGAGGTTCTAAGGTGTAATCACCAGTATAACCTCTAGCGAAATCGTGATACCTATGTATGAAGGTTCTGTGATGAAGCAATATTTTTTGACTCTAATACAAGAAATGTTTTTTCTTAAAATATTTTGGTAACCAAGTGGTCTCTTGGGTTTCTTGATTTTGATGGATTTTTTGACAAACTTTTTGGATTTTCAATCTCGAATATTGAATTTTTCTCACTTGATTTGGTTTGTAGTTTTCAGGATGATCTTTTATCCGTGTTATAATGATTTGAAAACATAGCAAGCAAATTGTAGAATAATTGTTTTTAGTCCTAGAATCTGAACATATAGTGTATGTTCAAGAACCACGAATGGTCCTTATTAATTTCCACTGGTTTCATTTTAAAAAAAGATACACTTCAGATAGACTCACTCTTAAAGTCAAAAAGGTCATCGTTATACTCAACAACCCACATCTTAAAATTGTGTTGACTCACACAGCCGTGTCACCCCCTAGAGGGCGCCCGTGTTTTTGTCGTTTCCAGGTGCGTACCTAAAGTTGGATTTCTCGTCCCTTGAGCAAACGGTCCTTGGAAATTATATGGTGAGGTTCTTGGGGGAATATTATCTCCTCCCCTTGCACTATGAGTATTACAATGTCTGGTTAACTGACTCAACTGGATACTATGCTATGGTTCTTAGATAGGGTTTCTGTGCGGTGCGGAAAATGATAAACTCCCTCAAAAGACCTCCCAATCTTTAGAACAAAGGTTTTAAGGATGGTTATCTTGCACACTACTGTCGAGTTGGACTTTCATCAACAACACACATTTGTTTAGAGTGGGTTGGAATCCTTGGCTTTAGGCATTCCCACTTAGGTCGTTCCCGTAGGGTGAGTACTTTTTCCCACTATGATAGGCCTTCTAAAGGTTTTAACAAAACCGTAAAATTGCATGGAAATAAAGGATGAGTCTGGAATTTTGATCACCCAGTTAAGGGGAGAGCATAAGCCTATTCACCACCACAAGCACAATAAATAATGATCTATTTTAAAACCCCAAAAGACAAATTTTGCTATTCTATGTGAAGATTTTTCTTCATTAAAGTCATGGTGTCAATTTTAACTAATATAGAAAAATGTGTGATGTCTATCCTAGGATTAATAAATTTAAAATCAAGTGACTACCCTAGGATTGATTCTTTTTAGTCCAAATGCATTAAAATAAAATTTTGGCCATGGTCGCATCGGATCCAAATAAGCAGTTACAGAAGCGCTGAAACACAGAATGGAAGCTCTATAGTTTATATCAGATGCGCTATAGTCAAAAGCACTGAAACAGAGCTCGAAAGTGTTATAGTTTTCCATGGAAGTGATATATCAGATGTGCTAGAAACGGGTGGCCGATGCGCTAAAACAGATAATGGAAGTGCTATAGTTTCCTTCCCAAAAGCGCTAAAATAGTTCTCAGATGCGCTATAGTTTTGTGGAAGTGCTGAAACAAAGCTTGGAAGCGCTATAGTTTTCCACAGAAGCACCAGAAGAGTTCTCACTCGTGCTAAACTAAACACGCCAGAAACCTATGCGACACTTTTCAGAAAGATTTCTTTTTTGTGAAATATGGGGTTAAGGCCCCACGGTGGCCGCCAAATTGTAAGTGTGAATAAGTAAATAGTAAATACACCTCTTAACGAAACATTATATCAAAGATTCAACAAATAAACTAATCTAAAGCAAGAATCTACTGAAAGCGTCTCATTATTTCCTATCTCTAAAGATTTATTAAGCTACAGTGCTCTCAGATTTAGTAAAACACTATGACCATTAAAATATCAATCTAAAGAACGAAATGATGTTGAATGCAATGGTGTGATGCTATATGATAATATCTAAATGATAAAGGAAACTACTGTAATATGAATTGACATGAAAACTATGATGATGAAGCTACAGTGTGCAACTGTGATATGAAATCTATTATTGTTTCTATTGCTAAAATTCTTGATGCTTGATGATTGATTGCTTGATGCTTTCCTGCAGAGGAAGATTGCGTAAACTTGGATTCTTTTCTTGTAGAATGAGGCTGGATTTATAGATTTCCCGACAACAGCTTTGCATAGGGGCAACAAACAGAGGCTTGGATTCAATCTGGAGGATTGGATGGTGAGAGATGGAGGAGATTGAGAAGATTGTGGGAATGGTTCCTACCCATGAAAACACCAGGCAAGAAGATATGAAGGATTGATGGAGGAGGATTGAGAGATTGATTTCCAATTTGTCTCCAAATCTTCCCGTGAAGATTGAATCAATTAATTTAGACATAAATTAGAAATATAATATCTAATTTGGTAGTTGAGGAAATAGAGGAATTTGATTTATGCCTTTATTTAAATATTTTTATTTATTTAAATTAGCAAAAAGGGGAATAAACAATTTAATAAAACAAACTATAGAAGTTGTTTATTAAATTAGAATGGAAGGAAATGATAATTAAATAAAATAAAGTATTTATTTTTGTTTATTTAATTAAGATGAAATAATAGAAGAATTTAGAAGAAATTAAATAAGAATTTAAATTTGAACTATATAAATAAATATTTATATTTATTTAATAGTAGAGGAATTTACGATAATTAATCAAATAAGTCATATTCAATTAATCAGATTCTCCAGACCAATTTTAGGTGTATACAGTTGTAAATGGATAATTTTATACCTTATTGTTGAAATGGATATATTTTATGATTTTAATAAGTATATTTTGACTTATTGTTAGAGTGGATACATTTTATGACTTATTGTTGAAGTGGACATATTTTGTGACTTATTGTTAGAAAGAAACATTTTGTGCTTTAATTTTGTAATAGATATTATTTATAACTTATTATTGGAATATATATTTTATAATTTATTATTGGGATGCACATACATTTGATAATTTAATGTTTGAATGAAATATATTTTATGACTTATTGATGAAGAAAAATATATATTTTTGACTTATGTTGGAATGAATATGATTTTATACATTTTATGACTTATTGTGGAATGGATATGTTTATGTCTAATTGTTGAAACACATATTTATTTTAATTGATGTTTCCATTCTTGAGATGATTATGTTTGAATGTTTTAATTTACACCATTTATCTTTGGTTGAGAACAACTCTTAACAAATGATGAGTACATAGCATGATATATCAATAATCAAGTTGGAATGATAACATCTAGAGAATGAGACCTATTAAAAATATATATAGTGGGTTCAATATTGATAGATGGATATCAATTTAGTTTACCTAACTACATAATATATTTTTCTAATGCAATTTAAAGTTCTATTTCTTAACATATTGATACATCAAGACGATGCAGAGTCTTAGGTGGGAATGATGTCATAACCCGCTTTTTAGACTCTATTATTTATAATAAGTAATTAATTTTTAATTTGATTAGTTTAATTTTTTTTGTATTAATAATATTGAAACGAGTCATAGATACATCAGGGTATTCTTTTTAGCTTTCTTTACACCAAATTGAGCATTACAACTTGCATTTCTATCTTTTCTTCATAGATATAAAAGTTATACTATTTTAGATTTATCCTAACCAAAAAATATTTCAACCAGAGTTCCAGAGTAGAGCATATCAACATAACACAAATAGAGTCATAGGATAGGTAGTGCATATTAACAAATCATCTACAAAAACCATTTTCCTATGAGTATATTTCTTGCAGCTCCTGTTGCTTACTTTTGAATTCTCGCACTCTGCCTCTTGAACACTAGGATGAACATTCTATGGAGATAGATTTTGAGACCTATGGAGCAACAACATCATAGATCATTGTTGGCCTAATGTTGCTAGCACCCTCGTTCCCAAAAAAAACATTTTTAAAGACCCTTTGGAACTCCCTCAGTGCCCTAAGGAATGTCTCTGAGTCCTCCTAGTTGTGGTGCTAGGTATGACCATATTTAACCTCTATCTTATTCACCATCACCACTCCATTAGTGATCAACCTCATACACTTTGACATAGATATTTTCATAGTCATTGTTACCTGCATCACAATAGAGATAAATGTGAGTTTCTTATTAGACTTAGTAAGCCCCCTTCTACTCCCCTGAAATTTCTCCTCATTCCTAGCCCTCCAAATATACCAAAGGATTTTAGTGGTGAGACAGTCCCAAAATAAATTATTCTCTTTACATAACTTTCTAGAGTTAAAAATGATTTCACACCAAATGATCGTACTATTTTCATTCCAAATTTGCAATTCATTACAAAAGATATTGCAAACCTCTTTACTAAAAAAATAAAATCAAAGAAGATGTGCATTAATATTTTTGGAGTCTTGCATATGCTGCATATATCCACATCAACACGGTTAACTTTAAAGGGAATTTTATGTAATAATAGTTGCCATCTGAAGAAATCCTTTGTAGGCTCATTCATATTCTGCCACATAGATACGAGTAATTTTTTCCAATCGGTGCTAGATAGGTTTACAATTCACATGATCTCTAACAAAATTACCTTTAGTAATCTCTTTATAAACATTCTTAACTTTAATTTCATATAATGAAGAACCATCCTTCCAAATTATCTCCGCAGAAATATCACATTTTTCAATAGAATTCAACAAAAATATAGCATTTTTGAAAGCATTATTAATAACATTATAAGTTCTAAAATTAACATTGTCCAGTTTAAATTCCTCAACTAAATTTTCTTGATATTTAATCTACCTATTTTCTAGAATGTTGTGAAAGGTTTGGATACTGGAGTGGTGCCACTTTTTAGCTAAACACCCTTGCAGCAGGGTAGGTGGTTTTCTATTATGTTCTAAGTTCCACCATAAAGAACAATAGGTATGGCATTTTAGGTTGTTGTTAATAGTGACATTATAGCTTTTGAATTCAATTTTATGCTTTACCATTTTCCACACCCTCCATAAGCTTTTAAATACTAGTGAACCAACAAGTGGCATAGGGGACTTGTTCATAAGAATATCGTGTAAAGGGGTAACTTTTTCCAAGATTTTTCCTACTTGGGGGTGGTGAGTTGGATGTTATTCCTTATCAACACTTTCCATGGTTCCTACCCCACCATGGCCTTAGAAATCCATTTGATAGTGAGTGCAATGCCTTGGGTCCTAAGGTCTTTAAGACCTAGCCCCCACTCATTTTTTCAAAGTAGTACCACTCCAATTTCATTGTATGCCTTTTCCTTTTACCTTTTCCATTAGACCACAAGAAGGACTCGATTCTTTTCTAGATCTCATTCACTTGATAGTTGCTAAAGAAACAAATAGAGGCATAGTAAATACTATAGGAGGAGAGGATTTTTTGGCAGATTTGGAGTCTCCCTACAAATGATAGCTACTGTCTATTCTAGTTCTCTAGTTTTTTTAAATTTTTGAGCTAATCCAAATCCACATTCTTTTAGGTTGGGGCTAACAAAAAATGGTATACCAAGGTGTCTTACCAACTTGTTGGGCCCCCATTGGAATTCATATTTTTGGAGCCATCTTGGTGGGGATTCCGTCCATCCAAGGAAATTGGAATTTTCTATGGACACTTTTGCTCATTAGGATTTCCAAGTTCCTTTCTTCCAACTCAATGAAGATGGTTGCATCATCAACAAAATGGATATTGATTAACTCATTTTGATCTGGGAGGGTAATACCTTTAACCTTGGGTGAAGAGGATTGGTCTCTTAACAAATAGTGCAATGCATCTAATGCAATCACAAAGAGGGTAGGAGTGAGGGGGGAACCCTTTCTTAATAGACCTACCAAGAGTAATTTCTTCAGAGAGTGAGCCGTTTACATCCACTTGTACCACCACATCCTTTAGCAATGTGTTCACCACTTTACAATATGCTTCAGGGAAATTGAAAGCTTCTAGTGTTACTACACTTGATCCATACAAATTTGAGGCATATTTAATCCACTAAGCATCAATCCCAATAGGATATGCAATGTAAACAAAGCGAAGAAGCCATTAAAAGTAGCATGCTAAAACATGAAAGCTTGAAAAACATCTATTCTAAGACAATGAAATTTATACTATTGGGGGATTGGTGTCGCATTGATGTGGAATGGCGACCCTTCCCAATCCCTTGGATAATGAGCTTGTTTTAATCACTTTTATTGAAGAAAACTGATGAAATTGATGAGAGAAGTGTGTGAAACATGATAAAAGCTATTTTAACATGATAAATGCTACGATGTTTGATGTGAGTGTATGCAAACCTATGCTAAATGTGTGCAAGATTCAAGGATACAAACTTTCTAGATTCAAAATATACTAAATGGATGCAACTAAGTTACCATGGAAGCCATTAATGGATGCTCTAAGCTAATAATGCATGTAAATTAATCTAATTTTTTTTTAAACATAAAATATGGATGCAAATGAAAGTGATTTTCAACAACATAAATTTTCTCTAAAAAGGTGGATCCCTATTCAATAGATGCAATGTCTATTTACAAAATAGGAAAAAAGAAATCAATGGTTAAGATTGAATGAATCAATCAATGGTCGGGATGGAAAGAAGATGGAGGCATGGATCATGGATTCCCATCAAGGGTTGGAATGCAAGTTGATATTTAATCAAGGGCTCACAATCATGCAAAGACACACACTTTCAAAACTTTCTCAAGGAGTTTGTTGAAAGTTTGTTACAAGGAAGAATATTCCTTTTTTCAAATGAGTGAAGAGGAAAAGAATATTCCATGAGAATATTCCCTTTTGGAGGAATGTGCAAAGGAGGAATATTCTCAAGGAATACTCCCTTGCAAGTGGGAGAGTTATAATTAATTAGTAATTTGATAATTAAAACAAAGTTTCAATTATGCAAATTAGGGGAATTTAGGATATCCATTAAATAATTTATTTATTTAATGAAAGGGGTGAGATTAGGGAATTTAATTAAATAACTAGAATAACTAGGATTTATTTAAATAAATAAGATGGCATAGGGGTTAAATTAAATAATTTGATTTATTCAATTGAACAAGATGAAATGTTAGTGTGAGGGGGGATGAATCAACCCAATTAGGTCAACTAGGCTAATAGGTGAAAATGAGACATTTAATTAAATAGCTAGGCTAATTTAATCAAACAAGAAAAAATAAGATGGATTTTAGGATGAAACGATGTTAATATATCAGATTCAAGTGTGTAATATCATTTAGGACATTTTAAAGTGTCTATAGAAATAGAGATATAATTACATGCAAATAGATTTATTATGATAAAGTCCCAAATTTATGAAAATCCCACATTAGTATTTAGATAAATAAATTAAATCACTTAATTATATGTTTTTGATACAATAAGCAACATTTACAGGGTGTTGTACCCTTTACACAATGAGCCACTAAAGCCAAAAAAGACCAAGTCCATAAAACTAACAAAACATAGCCAAAAAACAAAACACAATAGATTAACAACTGACAAAAGCACTGCGCAACAACAATAAACTAACAAGCACTCTCCCAATTCTGGGAGAGGGTGTTGATAACATCATCATCAACCCATTCAGGGCCTTCTTTAGCAGTATTCATGTCCAAATCGTCCTTCATAACAACAGAGAGGGTGCTGGTGACATAGTGAACCAACTTGATAGTGAACCGGGTCAAACCTCTGAACTTCTTCTCCATCTTCTCCATCCTCTCCTGCAACACATGAAGATCCTCCCCTTTATCCACAGTCTTCACAATATTAGTGCGCTCCACATCTAGAGGGTCAAAAGACTGGGAAATCGAGTTCTCATTTTTCATTTTTTTGAGATCTGGGAGGGTGTGAGGCCCTTCAACAAACTCCTCAACAACATCCTCCGACTCATCCACATCTCTAACACCATTTTTTCAGAGCACTCCTCATCAAAATCTGAATCATTAATCTACATTTTCTTATTTTTTTTTCCAGTTTGCCAGATCTTTTGATGTTGGTCATCTCAACCCAATCAATAGTTGAATTTATTTTATATATATATTTTTATCTATTTCAAAAGAAGTATAACAAATTAGATAGAGAAACAAAATGGATCTATTTCACAATGCCACTAGCTAATCAATTTGTTGAGAAGGAACATAAACTAACTTTGCATGATTCACATTACACACAATCATTAACACAAAGTAGAGCAATCATCTATGGATTACCTTGAAAATGAAAGGAAATATATACAATTACTATATTACAAATGCAAATTCTACATATTACCTCTTAAATTCAAACATTGATAGTAGGTTTTCCATGCAAAAGGCCTTGAAATTACATCCTTCTCATTGAATTTTAAAATATGGGTGTTATAATATAACCTAGTTCATAACTTGGAAATTTTAATGTTACTTGCTACTTTTAATCTCTTTTCTTAGATATCCATTCTCTAAAATTATGGCCCTTTACAATTCTTTTGAGACTTCATAAATAACCACACTAGGCACCCAAAACCAAAATACCTAGAACTAGTAAGTTTGGATCCTAAATTAATCCATGGGCCCAAAATTACAAGTTTCAACTTTATTTAATTCACATGCCTCAAAAATTAAATCACATACCTTTATTCACTTTATGAGCCTAAAATAATCAAAATCAAACACACCCTCAATTTATAGAGTGGTTTACTATTATCTAAGCTCATACCAAGGAGAGAACATCTTCTAAGAAGGGAAAAATCCCTTTTATTTACTCTTCATCTCTCTAGGTGGTTATTCTCCTTGGATGTGTTCTACCAAAAAACATAAGAACCATAGGCTAGTTCAATAATTATTACTTTCAAGCTTCATCACAAGAATTTAAGAAATTAATTTATATATCATGAATTATCTATAAGTCATATATAAGCTACTCAATACAAAATAATTTTATTAATACAATAGGGTGAGTGCAAGATCATGGGGGTCCAAAAAGTGGCAATATGATAAAAAAGTGGTTAACTAATTTTTTTAATCCAAATTTGATGAAATGAAAAGGGTTTATTGAGAAAATTGTTAGCTTTCCAAAAATATAAGATATGCCTTATTTGGAATTAAATAGATAATTATTATTAATTTTATACATACATTCTAACTAAAGTCCCGATTGATAGGCTAATTGAAAAACATCTATAATTCTTAAACAATTTCACTTTTTTTTGAATCTAAAAGATGCAACACATTCTATGCTTCCCATACTATAGGATAAAAAAAATAAAAAATGAATTTCATAAATTTTTGACCAAGTTATGGTTGTCAGACAAAAAAGTTTTAATATTCTTAAAAAGTTTTAATAAAAAATTTATAACTAATTATTTACTTACAAAAAAAATACAAAATAAATGTGGCACATCTGAGCATGTGTCCTCTACTTATATTGAAAGTTTCAAATAAATATAATTTTTTTTCTTCTACTTAGGTTGGTTAGACATACACCCGCTTTTTATTTTTTCTTGAAAATTTAGTACTACTACATTAAAATTTCAAATTTTCACCAAATAGATTTACTTTTTTCCAAAAAAGGAATAGTATCTTAGAAACTACATTCAATTTTCCAAAAAAAAATTTCTTATATATTTTTCAAATTATGTTAATAAATTATTCAAATTTTTATGTCAAGTTGCGTAATTATTTTTTCTGAATTTTCATTGCCACTTAAGGGCCTAGTTTGGATCTCCATGATCCTACACTAACCCAATACAATAAGAAAAAAAGTTCTTTGGGAAAAATCAAGAGTATTCCAAAATACCTACCACCGCCTAAATACATTATTTTAGTTCAAACAATTTTGGGGTTGTCTTTAGGATCCTATCATGATTCATATTGATAACATAAGGGATTCTAAAGTATGACATTTGATAATATAATTGGTTTAATCTATTAAGTCCTGTTATATAAGAAAAATGGGTTGGGTAAGGGAGATCAAAGATACCCATCTTAACATACAAAAATCAAGCACATTAGAGTAAGGTTGAACTCATGGACCTAAAAAGATAAAATAGTAAAAAATATTAGAGTTTGGACAGTGGGAATATTTGATGACTCATTCCTAAAGAAATCTATAAGGAGTATATTTGAACCATCAATATTGAATAGAGTGTAAGAATAAGATGCGAAGGATTGAGAGTACCCCATAAAGCATGCTCAAAAGAAAAATAAAAGGCATATCTACATCTTATATTTTGAAAAGATATGTAAGGTAAAATGCCAGAGATCAAGGATATCACATAGCTCTTACCTCAGAGGTATTCAAATAATGATATTCCTAAACTTGTAAGCCCAAAAAGGTAACATAGTGTAAATTTTGAGGTTTAGGAGTCAAGGAAATATTTTAACTTACACTAAAAGCATCACATTATAAATATTCCTACTATTGACACCTGACACCTTGATTTCACTTACTAATATCAATCGATATCAAGTTTCCACAATCCATGTTGAATATTGTTGAGCTAGTTTTTGGCTTTGATTGCATGATATTTTTTGCATCAATGTTTCGGATCACACTCTGTGATCCATCATCAAGATGAAATAGAGAGCTCAAGGAGAAGAATGATTAGTTGCAGACCAAGAAAAGCATAAAAAGGTGAGAGATAGGGAGGAGGGGGTTATGTGCCAACCAAGGCAAAAGAAGGCACTAACTTGATCAAAGAGAGAAAGAAAAATAACATGGAGAAACACAAGGATAAAACTATAAGAACTAGAAATTAGAAAAAGTTCAAAAAATAAAAAATAAGAAGAATAATTCTATTATTACCCTATTAAATTTGTTTTAGATTTAATTATTATAAATTTGAATTATTATTATTCTTTTTTATTTTTTGAACTTTTTCTAATGTTTAGTTCTTATAGTTTTATCCTTATGTTTCTCCTTGTTATTTTAATTTCTCTCTAGTCAAGTCAGTGCCTTCTTTTTGCTTGGTTGGCATGTAACCCCCTTCTCCCTCCTCCCTATCTCTCACCTTTTTATGCTTTTCTTGGTTTGCAACTAATCATTCTTCTCCTTGAGCTCTCTATTTCATCTTGATGATAGATCACAAAGTGTGATCCTAAACATTGATGCAAAAAATATCATGCAATCAAAGTCAAAAACTAACTCAACAATATTACTAATATCATTTCTACCATATTCAACGAATTTCTCTATTTAATTAAATAATGCCCAATTATTTAGTTAAATTCACATTATTCTCCTATTAATCAAATAATTAAGGTTATTTGATTAATTCATCCATTTCTCCCCTTTTGATTAAGTAATTCTAAATTATGTAATTGAAATACTAATAATACCTCTTGATTAAATAATTCCTAATTATTTAATTAAAGTTCTTAATTCTTCCAACTTGCACAATTAATAATTTTCCTAAATTTTGTAATTAACTCATTTTTCTCCAATCCTCCAACTTGCATAGAGAATATTCTCATAGAATATTCCCTTTTTCAAATTCAAATTCTTCCCTCCACATGAATAATATCTCCAACATATTTCCTTAAATTAAGGGATATTGTTGAGTCTCTCATATCTATTATGAACCATTGATCTAATCCTTGATCCACACCTCATGGATTATCAGCCACTTGATTAATCCTTGATCCACACTCACCTCCTTAATCTTCTCTCATCCACTAACTATCCAATTCAATCCTCACCATTGATAAAAATTCAAAATCTAAAATGGCCTTTCATTTACATTCACAATCTTCATAGCACCCTTAATCTCTTGAATTGTTAAGTCATAATTGAGCAATTTAAGAGAGTTTTGAGAGCTTTTGTGGATAAATCACCTTCAAATAAATATTTTGCACAATGGATTAGGAAAATTTGAGCACTCCACATCACTACACCACAAGTTTTCTTCAAATCCACAATGGGATCAATGGGAGGTTTGCGTATTAGTTAGATTCAATTGCTTTAATTCTATCATTAATTGATTCTTGGTTGATTTCATGGTGAAACAATTGAACTTACACTCAAAACCAAAGGCAAATGGCACAAAAAATCCCACAAGGTAAATACCCCACAGGTTTCCAAAGTAAAATTTCAATGGACACTCGACAAATCTACTTAATAAATGAACAAATGTAATGATACTTAGTTGAATGAATTCCATAATATTTTAAGGTTGAACATCATTCTTTTGGGAAAAATAGAGCACTCATAAAGCTCAAAATACCGACCCCAAAACATAATCGATATATATCTAGGGAAACAATGGTGGTCATGATGCACAATGTGCCACCCAACCACCTAGGGTAACTTAAAGTATTAGCCCCAAACTCTAGATTTATACTAATTCTAATTGGTACTTACTAGAGATGACATCCTACATTGAATTCCAAAACAAATATATTTCTAATGCACCCTAAATATTTGAAGCATACCCTAGCTAAACGTATAGCTATTAAACTTAGAGAAAAAAGAGGGAAACCTAGGAAAAATACCTAGAAATGTAAAGGAACTCAAAAATGAGCACTTGGAATGAATTGAATTTGTATTAGCAAGCACACAACAACCGCCTAGAGCACCCAACAACAAGTAGCTAGCTTGAAATAATTTCAATTAACTCCAAAATCATGTTGAAGTCCATATAAAACCCCCCACAAAATGCCATAAATGCGTCACCATTGATAGGGTGGAAGAAACTCATCAACCTTTGTAAAAATTTGATCGACACTTGACACTACAAAAAAATGATCCATGCTTGATTCTATGGAAAAGCGACCAATACCCGACCTTATCTGAATGGGACTCATATTTCCACAAGGAATATACAAATCTATGCAATTCACTAACTATAAAATTTACACACTACGAAAAATAAGGGTCCATCCAGATGACACTTAAATCCTTGCAATACTAGAAAAAAGGCTAAATTTTCACTTAACATCACCAAATTTCAAAACCAAAATCCCACACTTATTTGAAAGGGAAACCATATTAAGCAAACTAAACTAAAGAACCTAAGGACTAAAAAAATGGGTCCTCATTTTCAATGGGGCATGTGTTCAAGGCAAGACACATGGTACAAGAAGAAAGATAATCCATTAATGATTATTATTTCATATTCAAATAACTCTATAGAAAACTAGAAGAACAACTAAATAAAATAATTAAATGATTTATATCAATATTACAACCAAAAATTAGGACATCACTAGATGGGAGATTGTTTGGAACTTACTTAGAATCAATAATATTAGCTTGTTGCATTGAGGCCCAAACATGGAGAAGAAAAGAATAGAAAAAATAAAATTAAAACTATAACAATTAAAAACCAAACAAGAATTCTAGCTAAAGGAGAAACAAGTCACCCATATAATTAATGAGAAAACATATGGTGTGCCTATTTTCTAGAGAAGGTCACCCCAAATATGAATTCCAGATATAAAAGGTGGAAACATAGCTATTGCACTTAATATAGTTCTCAAGACAAGACCTAGAAAAAAACATACAATTTATTAAGGGATATGCAAAGAATGTGATGATCATGAAACTAATGAATGCCCATCATTACTCTTAAAAGTCCACAAAGAAGAAGGGGATTATGAACCACAATGCAATCATGACCACAACAATAAAGAATATAAGGCCGTGGAATGCCATATTAAAAATCTAGCTAAAAGACCATTTTATAACCCAAACTAAAAAATATAGACAACCAATTTGGGGAAATAAAAAAATGTTGAAATGATGGATGCACAGTGTCCCTAATGAAGATGCAGTCTTCAATGGAGGACCTTTTCCAGGAAAAATATTCAACCACACAGAAAGTGTTGCAACAGTGGCATTCAAATAGAGATTCTATCATGAGATATGAGATATGTTACAAGAGTACATATGCCTGATTAAATAGGCAAGAGTAAACCTAGAATGCACAAGATGTTTCCAAGTGTCTAAATCACACTACATGTGACAACATGAAAACCCTAACAACCTACCGAGGGAATGATGACCTGATTGAGATAAGTTCTAGAAAAGACAACTCATCTTCTAGAAGGAACCTTATCTCCTACAAACATGGAAAGGGGAATTACCCCATTATTTATGATTTATCTAATAATGCAACCTAGGACTAAATTAATTTAATAAAAGAACTAAGTTAACTTATGCTAGTGTAATAAATAATTAATTACACTAACACCCCCCATAAGTGCAACTTAGGGAGGAAATAAAAAATGCAATGATTATGCAGAGATGATGGGTCTCGGCTACATGATGGTCATTTTAGGTACCCATGTACAAATGAGAATGAAAATGCAAATAATCTCCCACAAACAAAGAAAAGGGGAAAACCCAGTGGGAAGAAAACCCCTCTCTAAAAAGGAGATGAAATGTAGAAAAGTGATGATTGGAGTTCTCAACATCATCCCCCAAGGACTACAACCATCACATAAAGATAAAAAAGATCAAATATAGGAGACTAGATATCCCCCCCATAAAGGAGAGTGGTCCCCTCAAGGATTTCTTCAAAGCCTGTGGAGAAATGAGAAGCCAAGTCAACAAGACCTTCGTGAACCCATCTGGATGCCACAAGTCTGAAGAGGTGGATGAGCCCTGCTTTGCTAAAACAAATCTCAACTGAGAGGCAGATGGTGCTGAAAGAAGAGCCAATTCAATCCAACCACCACACACAACCTTGGCGAGGAGGATGAGAGTTGCTTCCTACCTTGGAATCTGGAGAATCAGGAATTGGTGGAGCATGATCCCAAAACTTGGAGAACTTGTACACCCTGGATTGATGATCAGCCTCACCATAGGCAATGAGTGTATCAAAATTATCCCTGATGATGGCTAAATCGGATGTGAACTCAATCTTAAGACCCTCCTATGTAAGCTGATAAACATAAAGCAGATTATGAGCCATTTGTGGAATATAAGCAACATCATGCAAATGCCTCCCCTCCAAAGTAACATCACAAATAGTAGAAACATGAACAATGTATGCATTTACAGTGAACATCTTGTCAAACTCTGAAGGTCTCATAGTATCCCAAAGGATATGATCCTGAGAATAGGTGATGTGTCTAGAAGCACCTGAGTCAATGACCCATCCTTCCCATCTATCTACTAGGGTAGTGATCAAAGCTTGCCCCTTGCCATGAATCTCAGCTGTGGTAATTCCCGCAATACCTGACGAGGAATCTTCATGTGAAGAGGAGTGGGGTGACTTGACATAAGAAGAAGGAAGAGTGATGTTGTGATCCTTAAGAATCTATCTCAATTCATGAATTTCCTTCTTAAAACATGTTTCCTCACGATGTCCAAGCCCATTACAAAAGCTACATTTGGGCCTCTCCTTCTTAGGCCTTTCTTCCTTTTGATGTGATGATTCAGAGGATCCTGTCTTAGACTTTCCCTTATTCTTTCCTTTCCTTTGGATGGTGCTGTAATAAGAGCATGAGACTTTGAAGATGAATCAACCTGGTTGAGTTTAAATTACTCCCTTGTCAACCACTCACAAAATTCTCAAATGAAGGCATCACAAAACTGTCTCGAAGGTCATCCATGGTAGAATAGAAGGGAGTAGAAAAATAAGAAAAAAAACCTTTTGACTTGGACAAGATCATGAATATGCATTCCTTGTTAGTTTTTTATTTACCACACCCTAATAGTTGTGTCCTCAAAGACTTGAATTTCACCAAATAATCATCTATGGAGGGGAAAGAATCAACTGAGAGTGAAGCAAGTTCTGATTCTAACTGAAGTGCACAGACATCACTTACTGAACCAAACAAAGTTATAAGCTTGTCCCAAACCTCCTTTGGAGTAGAGCACCTCTCACTATGGAAAAACAATGAATTGGAGACATGAGGAGAAATCAGTCTCATGGCCTCCTCACATTTGATACAATGCTAGAACTTCTCATATTCTCTAGTCAAATGTGGTTGATTTTCATTCAATGTAGACCATAGGCCTTTTGACCAAAGGAGAAGCTACATACCAAATTTTCATGTGTGATAGTTGTGGGGTGTAAGTAGCTCAAAACCTATTTCGACCATTAGAGAAAGAACCAGTGCACAAGACAAAGGATATCTAAAAGGAAATGCTGGAAATATGATTATATGTCAAATTTCAACTGAAATGAAGCCCCTTGATATAAACAACTTCCTCCAAAAAAGCAAGATATCCAAGTGAAGAAAAAGAGTGCTCAAAGTGACAAACTAAAAAAGTAATTCACTTGGTGCTAATTTTGAAAGAAATGAAAGAGATGATGCAAAATATACTATAATATAGGTCTCTGATGTTGTTGGAATGGCATAATTTTGACAAACTCAAAAAGAGACATCACCTTCCAAGCCCAAATTAGGGTTTTCACTTCAACTAAATAGAATTTTTTGATAGAAGAAGAATCCTGGAAACCAAAGTGTAGCACTGGAAATTAGAATTCACCACCTTTCCAATAATATTTTTGACGCAAAAGTTTGTAGGCAACATCCTTATGGGAAACTTAGCTGATGAGGGACTTATGCGCATAGCTAAGTGACCTCCGAGGTTTTATCAAAGTTGGCTCTTCATTTTTATGGGGAAATGAAAAGGGTAAGAAGATGAACCTAAAATAAATAAACCTAAGCTAAGGCGATGTGCCAAATCAGAATGGAATTAATTAAGCACAATGCTAAAACAAAGGCTCGAACGGTAACTAGTGTCTATCAAATAGAGAATTCCCAACACTACAAATATAAGAACATCAAACCATTTGCATAGTATAACCAACACAACATAAGCCAACACAAAAGAGTAGCAACATGATCTGCATTTTATTAAGATGTATAACGACTACAAAAGCTTGAAACATACGTTCATATACTTTGAAAAATACAAGCACAGTTTAATGTCCTATTAAATGCATGAAAATAGAAAGGCCGAATTGACTGGCACAGTCTGCAAGTTCAAGTTCAATAGAAAACACTCCAAAGGCTAATTCCCAGTGCTCGAGAAATTTAATCCATCTAACAACAACCAAACAATGAGGAAAAAGGTTGCTTAAATAAGCCAACCCACCGCCTAAAGACCCCCATGAGAAAGATGCCTCAGTGAAGCCATCGACGATCCAGATTCCCTCGAGTTGGCACCAATAGAAAGATCATCCAGCAGCATGCCAGTAGGAACATTCTTTGAGAAACCTGGGCCACACAGCAGCAGAAGAGAACATGCGGAAGCAGAAGACAACACACGACATAGAAAAGAACACACGACACAGGCATCGAACCCAAGATAATGGATACAAGAATGAGCACCACGTGTCAAACACATGGAGCCCAACAAAAGGAATGTGAGATGACTGAAGAGAGAGATCTGATAGGAAGTCACGTGGAAAACCTCCTAGCAAAAGAAACTACAGTGTGGGCCCGACTTGAGAAGAAACAAGAAAAGGCCACGCGTAAAGAAAACAAAGCTTGGCAAAATAAAAGTGATATGGCCCAAAAGAAAGCTCTGATAGGATGCCACGTGGTGACTACCGAGAAGTTGTGAACGATACCAAAAAAGGTGAAGTCGAGAACTGAAGAGAAACCATGAAGGAAAAAGCGGTGCATGAATAAATATTCACAGTTTGGCAACTCACGGGGATATTTCGCCCGTGGAATGAAGAAACCCAAAAAATCTGGTCTTGCAGACCAGTCCAACTCCATCACAATTGCTCACAGTCAAGAGAGGGTAGCTTGAAGAGAATTCCAAACTTCATTTGATGGCGCAGAGAGAGTGCGCAGATTTTCATGCGCCATGTTTAGATCAATTATTGCCTTAAAAGGCAATCCACTAGATACCTTTGCCTCCAATTCGAGCTGGAAAAAGAGTTGTGCCAGCTGATGCACTATGTTTTTAATATTGGCAGCAGTCGGAGATTGATCAAAGGATTGGAAAACTGAAATATCCTGCTTCTTCTCCTCAATTTTTTCGATGATGTGCTCAATGCCTGCCACTGTTTGATCTATCATGAAGGGCGATGGAAGCCCTCGCTGGGTTAAGTGGGAAAATTTTGCATGCATATCACTGGTAATTTGGGCTAACTTAGCTCTGCACTCTCTAACATGCTGGACGAACTCATGCATAGAGACAAGAATATTTATACCCATGGCCACCGATGTTCGGTCCTCGATCCCCACACTACTCAACGCTTCATCGAAAGCTGTATACAATTTTCCCAATAACCGCCTGGCCTCCAAAACCTTATTGGAAGTCATTTCCTGCACCCGCTGCATCATTTCACTAACCACCCCGCATAAACTGGTTGCTTGCGCCATAAATTTGAGAGTGGGCTGCAATGTAAGGCATAATGTTTTAACCTTATCCTAGTATGATGCATGTAGCTCCTTGGCAATCTCCAATAGGTTTATTTGGGGTGCAGGAGGCTAGGATCTCAAAAGGTCCAATTCTTCAGCCTTGCTACTTAGATCCGTCTTTAATTCTGCAATGCTTCCCCCCAGGGCCGATAACTGATTCTTCAGAGTAGAAACCTCTCTCTCCTTCTCTCCCAAGGCCAATTCAGCCTACCTTTGCTTTTCAGTTTCCTACTCCAATGCGGCATTCATTTCACTTACTTCTTCATTAGTACTCTGCTAGAGCTGTTTTAGGCCATCATTCACTTGCTTCAATTTCACCTGCTTTAATTCATCATGGAGGGCTGCTTCCATCGCTCAGAATTGCTCAATTTCTCTTTGCAGGGCCGAAACAACTTTCGCACCCAAAGCCTGAAGCTTGACAACTTTGTTTTCAAACAAATTATTTTCACTCCGTAGGCAATTGATTTTGACTTCCTGGGCCTTATGCTTGTTTGACCAGATTTCTACCTTTCCCTTCAGCTCCTTCATTTGTTCATCTTTTTCTTCATCTGGCGACTGAGCTTGAGGAAGTCGGTAGTCACCACCCTTTGGGTCTCCTCGATTAGCTCAACTTTATCCTGCGGACGAGCCTGCTGCAAGTCCAGCCCTACGAAATTGATAGAATAATCTCTTGGCTGCATTTCCCCAACCAACTTGACCACATTGGGTGTGACATTTGCAAACATCAACGAATTTTGTCTTTCGTTGAACACGGTTTGCAAAAGAGGCTCCGCTTGTCTACTTGCATCCTTTTCCCTCCTTTTCTGTATTCGGCTCCCCTGGGCACTTTTGTTTGCATCCACCTGTGAGAAATATTCCTGGGATGAAATACCAGTCCACCAGCAAAAGGGAACTCCCGGAGAACAAATAGTGGGAAAGACAACGTGCTCAATGTATCGGTGGATTTCTTAGGCCTAGTAATAATTGCTGGGGAAAAAGGTGGGATAAGCTGGCTACCCAGAGATGATGAAAACATGGTAGGAAGAAAGGCCGAGGAAGCACCTACCAAACATGCTAGGTCTCGGGGATACAAATTGCTGACTCAGAGGGTCAAGACATGTTACCATTACTTGTGCCTCAAGGGAGGTAGAAAAAGCAGGAGATAGCAGTGCACCACCAGGGGAAATAATATTGACCTGCCTTGAGTAAGGAATAATTGGTATGAATGACATAGTAGGGGAAAACGTGGAGGAGACTAAAGATATAGAATAGAGAGAAGAAGGGGGAAAAAATACCTGAGCTTCCCGAAGACCTGCAGCAGATACCACCACCTCTTCATGCTACGACTCTTCTCCTCTTCCCGATTCCTCCATTCGTGGCCTTTTCTCCTCCGGGGAACTATCTAGGTCCAGAATAATTCTTCGGTGGTGTCGGAAGATCTCAGCCTCTTCACGCCTGATCTAGAGGAGCTAGTAGGCTTTGAAATCTATGTATTTGAGGAGTCTTCTCGCTGCAACTGTTGTCCACTGACTATGCCTCTTCGTGCAGGATCTTCTTCAACTATGGGAGCCTTTTGGGCTACCTCTTCTCCATGCTCTCGAGCTCCACTTTTCACCTCACATAACTTCTTGGAACTTGAAGGGTTAGGAGATTCCTCACTGTCTGAATGCTCGCAACACTAGATATCATCAAACTGGTTGTCCAAGTCCACCTCCTGAAAAATCCCATTAGTTTTTTAATCTCCTGCCTATAAATCCATAAATCTTTAATTCTATCAGGCTTCCAACAAAGCCTGTTTAACTGGCTGCAGAGAAATTGATTTATTTTGTGGTTGGGGTTGGGCTTCGCTATTATGTGATAAAAGTTTAGCCAAGGTGGTCGACCCGAGCTGGAAGGAATGTACTCAAGGCTGACGTACAAACTCAGATTCCCCTCATCTGCATTTCTTTGAGGGTCCCAAAATGGCCGAGGCTGGTGGGGAATCTTAATGCCCAACTCTCCCAAATTACCCGTTGGATTGTATCACCACGTGTCATAAATAACCATTAACCCAAGGTGGCCCAACTTAGAGTACAAGACCTCGGGGCTATTTACCTTCAAGCTCTTCTTCTTTACCAACGACATAGAGCCGAACATGATTGGCAACGTCAAATGGGAGGTCAGATGCTTCCCTCCCCAGTAATAATTTTCAATATTGCATAACTGCCTGAAAAATTCTAGGGCCAATACCCTATCTGAAACAAAATGCAGCAGCCGGAAAGGCTCCCAAACAAAACCTTGCATACAGAGCATTGTGAAATCCATACCGAAAAACCAGTCGCAAAGTGGTACAATCCCTCTCATCCATGATATTTTGTTTTGTGTCAAACGACCAGACATACTGCCTCCACTATGATCCAAAGCTCTCAAATTCAGATCTAGGAATGCATCTGAAAACACATAATAATCAAAAGTTTTTGAGAGGACAGGAGTCCAGGTTGAAACTGGCCTTCTAGCGCCATTTTCATCAAATATTGCTAGGGGCATATGTTGTTGGAAATAGTCCGGATTTTGGTGCAAAATCATGTAGGTCAAGAAGGAAGAATACCTAAACTTGGAACCAGGTTCGAACTCTCAGTTGTTGGCACATCCCTTCAACAATGACCTTTGCAAAGTCCATTAGTGAAGGGTGGGTATTATTTTTCAAGCATAAAGCTGAGACTCATCTGGAAGTCTGAAACTTCCTTATCCATATCCAATCCACAAACCAATGCCAACATAGAGAGGACAGAGGTTGATCCTGCTTTAAAAACAGCCAGACTAAGAGGAAAGTTGGGGGGAATGGATTTATCTGATGGCTTAGCTGTCTCGACGTTATAAAATTGTTGTGCCAAGCGAAGTGTCCTCCAGTAACTTTGCAATCTGGAAATATCAAAATCCTCAACACCCTCAAAGGAGTTAAAAGGAATGTGCAACATATCTTGGAGGGCTTGGTGATAGATTATCACCCTGAAATTTTGGTTGCCTATGATTCCTGTCCGGGTGTTGAAACATTTAGCGCAGGCCGCCACAATCTCCAGACAATGGTGCACCAAAGGAACCATGTATTGGGGAAGCCCACAATTCCACAATCGCTCATGAAAAGGATCAGTAATCTTCTTTATTTTC
This sequence comes from Sequoiadendron giganteum, assembly GCA_007115665.2. Taxonomy (NCBI): domain Eukaryota; kingdom Viridiplantae; phylum Streptophyta; class Pinopsida; order Cupressales; family Cupressaceae; genus Sequoiadendron; species Sequoiadendron giganteum. Next base: position 20,669,912 of record CM021108.1, on the reverse strand, counting down.
TCGCATGTAGCCTCACTCAAAATTTTGGGGTCCTGAGATAACTCAGGATCTTGAACGTATCCCAATCTTCTGATATCAAAGCCCGGTTTCTAGGAGAAACCACACTTAACACCTTCTGTTCCACTAGCTTAGTGTAGGGCCATGAAGGCTTTGCTAGAATACATGGGGTTGCATAAGACTCTTGGGCAAAAATTTTCATGCAAGGCGCTAGCATTCTTCGTTCTTCTATGCTTTCGGTGTTGACGACCTACGTTGAGCTCTCTGCAATTTTAACCATTTTACTTGTCTTCGAAGAACTCTGCAAAATCTGCAACTTATCTTTTGAAAATGCCTCTCTTTCTTTGCAAATGACTCAGGAGATTACACACTTTTTCAACCTCGCACAATTAATGCTCTCTGCATGCTCCAATCTGTCTTTTTTTGTTGTTGAGAAAATCGTCTTAGCAAGGGTATGTGCTATCTTTTCACATTAGCTACGCCATGCACCACTAACCCTGTTTTTGTGCATGCAAAGAGATCGCCAACCTGCCAAAAGACTCTACACATTTAAGAGATATGAATTCTCATATGATGACTCTTCATTTTCTTAGAAAAAACACTGAATCAGCAACACCATATCTTTTCGCGAGCCTTTGCATTTAATGATTACTTGATCGTAATCAGGTGCATCAACCAATGGATGCATCTTAAAAGATTTGCTTTGATTTAAATAGGAAAACAACATCTATAAGTCGACAACTGGCTCTCTCTTGTCCTCTTTCAAACACTCAAATTGAGCAAGTTGTAACTGAATTTGATTATCTCCATTATTTCACACGTTGTAATACTGCTTGTCAAGGCTCTTCCTTCCATTTGCTTTTGACGTAATCATACGTTGCTTAATTAGAGAGGCCTCTAACCAGATCTATAAATAGGACCCTTGGCACCTTTAATAATGCACATTTACATTCAACATTCTTAGCAATTAGGCTCTAGTACATCGTTGGTAATTTATTATTAGGCTAGAGTAGCGGTAGGTATGGAAACACCAACTAGGCTTGTCTGCAAGAAGACCCAAGCTGCCTTTCTAGGAAAAATTAGGTGCAGGCATCTGAAACACGTGACTGGTGTGAAAAACCTTCTGTATGTAAAAGCCATCAAATGGGTGCTAGGAAAAGATTGTGTGGAGTATGAGGAATAGTACAAAGTGAATACTAGCATCAACTCTCACTTTGTAGCTTCCCTGCTGGACATTGACGTTTCAAAGTGGAAGATTTTGAAGCTAGCAAAGAGGGTTTTTCCCCAACGCTACCTCAGAGGGTTGGAGAATGTAGTGAGAGCTGTTGAGTTTGACTGGGGAATTCCATCTATTCGCAACCTGCGCCAACTTCTCGAAGAAGGAGGACCTGTGCCAACTAGGCCCTTTCTGTGTGGCTTTGAGCTTGAAACTCATGAGGAACATCGCCACAAGGTCCATGCTGCCTACCACTTTCTAATGAGGATGAATAATGTTGAACCCTTCCATGAGGTGTAATTGTATGAGAGCTTTGAGAGGATGGTGTTTCCTCACCATGCGCCACCAACTGCCATCGCTGGACCCTCCAATGCCTGAAGAAATGTGAACAAGATCTCTCCATTTTTTCCTTTGTATTTAAAACCTTCTCTGCAACACTATGTCAGTGATGATATATATATGTATTTTGTAACATGGCCAATGGCCCCGTTAAGTCAGCATGTTACATATGTAAATATCCTCGCAATTAATACAATATATATATCTTTTATATTCTGGCTCCTTTCCTCATTTTATTTTAAATTTTTTGTATCAATGTGGTTGCTAATCTAAGAAAGCACTGAGAAAAACTCAAAACTAACAAAATAGGGAAAAAATATACATATTTACACACTTACTGCAAAATTTGAACTAATTGAATTTTTTAAGGTGTATTCCATTAACTGGAATACCCAAGGCCTCACCCTCCATTGTTTCTAACTCAAATGAGTTGTATTGCTTGCACTGGGTGATTTTGAATGGTCCTTCCTAGAGACTATCAAACTTGCCATGTTGCCCTGGCTTTGCTTCGCGCTCGTTAAACTTGAGCACCAAGTCTCCACATTGTAGCCCCTGGTTAGACGTCTTCTTGTCGAACCATCTCTTTACCACCTGCTGGTGGTTGGTCATTGCCTTGAGAGAGTGCTCTCTTTTCTCCCGAACTTCAAGTAATTTTGAAAACCACACCTCCATTGCTCCATTTTTCTCAATTTCAAGAGACTTGAGTAGTTGGATTGCAGGGTTTTCCATAGATTTTCCATAGAAATTGGAAATAGCGCCTCCTTTCCGTATACTATCTCATAAGGAGATGTTTCAATAATTTCTTGGGTGTGATATGGTCTATCCATAATGCTATCTGGAGGTGTTTATGCCACTCCCTTTGATGTTCTAAACCTATTCTCTTGATCAGCCTGATGAGGTTCTTGTTTGTAGATTCAACAAGGCCATTCCCTTGTGGGTAGTAGTTAGAAGATGTCTTTAGGAAGACTCCTTAATTTAGTGCAAATTGGATAATTTTGGAGCCAAGAAAAGCTTTAGCATTATCTGATATAATTGTCTTTGGTGGGCCAAACCTGGCTACCAATTCCTCCAGGAAATTCACAATTTCTGTTTGTTGCATTTTTCAATGGTACCGCTTCAGTCCATCTGGTGAAGTAGTCAGTTGTCATTAGGATCCACCTGTGTCCGGCTAATGAAAATAGATTGATCATGCCAATGAAGTCGAGACCCCATTGAGCAAATGGCTCTTCCACAACAATTGGTTTCAGTGGCATAGCAATTTTTTTCCTTTTTCCAACAAAAAAACTAACACTCACTGCAAGACTTCATCAATGAATATGAGTCATTGAATAATGTCAGCCAAAAATAACCAGCACATATGATCTTGATTGCAGTAGTTTTTGCTGAAAAATGACCTCTGACTAAGCCACTATGATACTACTCCAATATCCTTTTTGATTGCTCTTCAGTTACACATCTTAACAAGACACCATTGAAATTTATTTTGAAAAGAAATCCCTCTAAGAGTACATAACCATTATTCTGTAATCGATAAAAATGCCTCTTAAATGGGGGGAGGTCGGGTGGATACCTTCCTGTTTGCATAAAATTAATTCAGGCATCCAACCAATCATCTCTGGAGCTCTCTTCATTTAGCAGCACGGGTTCTGAGACTTTAGACTCAACAATTGCTTCATTGTTCTCTGCCAAATATTCGCACAACCCCTTCCCTTTCATAGTCTTGACTGGCTTGATCTCAATGTCATACTCAAGAATCTTGGTTATCCAGTTAGCCCGCTTCTCAGTGATTTCACCTTCCATAATGTATTCTCACACACTAGGGTGCGACACACAAACAATTACCTTGTTGCATGATATGAGGTGTCATAAATTCTTCAGCCCCTTTACAATAGAAAAAGCTTGCTTCTCCACAAAGTTGTATTTCAACTTATAATCTTTCAGAGTGCGCGAATAGAAGGCAATAGCTGATTCTCTTTTATCTTCATTTTACTTCTGCATTAGGACAATAGAGATACTATTGCCACCACCAAAGACGTACATAATGAAGTCTTTTGACAAATCCGGATTGATCAACATGGGAGTAGAAGAGATGACCTCTTTTATCTGTTCGAAATCTTTTCTAGCTTTCGCTGTCCATTTGAAATATTGGTCTTTTTTCAGCATCAAGGTGATGGGCCAAATGATCCTTGCAAAGTCTGCTATGAACCGACTGATGAAATTAACCTTGCCCAAAAAAGATTGAACTCCTTTTTTGTTGACAGGTAGAGGGAGTTCCTTGATCGCTTTAACCCTTTCTAGATCTGTTTCAATAACTTCCTTTGAGACGACATAACCCAACAGCTTCCCTTGAGGGACCCCAAACACACATTTCTTCGGGTTCAAAGAAATCCTGAACTCTTGGCATTTCTGGAAGAAAAGCTCGAGATGATCAAAATGATCCTCGATAGATTTTAAAAACACTGTCAGGTCATCCAGATAAATAAGAATGATCTTATGTATCAAATCCTTGAAGGAAATGTCCATAGCTCATTGGAAAGTGGCTCCGACATTTGAAAGTCTGAAGGGCATTTTAGCATAAGCGTATGTCCCCCACTTGGTAGTAAACGTTGTTTTGTTTTGGTCCTCCTCTTTCACACATATCTGATTATAGCCGGAGAAACCATCCAATATTGAAAACATTTGGGAACCAACAACTGTTGGCAAAATTACCTCCATGGAAGGCAAGTGGTAGTGGTCCTTTAGGGACGCTCTATTCAGGTCTCAGAAGTCAATGCACAACCTTATATCTCCGTTCTTCTTCTGGATCGACACTAGGTTAGATACCCAAGTGCTGTGCTTGATCAGGAACACTATCTGAGATGCAATCAACTTATTTAATTCTTGTGACATTAGTGACTCGATCTTTGGATTAAATGGCCTCTACCTTTGACGCACAGGTTTATCCCCTTCTAGTAGCTCAATGGTGTGTTGGATAATCCCGGGATCATAGACCTTAAGATCATCATATGACCATGCTACCACACTCAGATATTCCTCGCAAAAATGTTTCAACCTTTCCTTATTCTTCTGTGAGACTCATTTTCCAATGTTAAGCTTTTTATCTTCTCCGATGTGCAAATCGATATAGTCGCCTTTAACAGCTAAAAGCTTTCTCTTGTCTTTCATTACATCATTAGAATAAAAAAGACTCTCGAGAGTGACTAGACTGCTCAGAAGTTTGTTTGATTTTAGCTGGATTACTTGATCCTCATAGGCCTCAACGATCTTTGGTTGTAATTGGTTAGAAAATTCTTTGGACAACTGGAGAAATGATGCGATATGAGCATTGCTATCAAAAACCTGCTAGTCTTGATCATTATTTGGGACTATAGGCCGCACGATCACTCTCATTGAATGTTTGTTGTTAATTAACTCGGAAGCTGGCTCAAACTGAGCTCTGATAGTTGCCATTTAGTCTGCTTCAGAGTTCTGCTCTCTAGGTATGACTTGGATATTGAATGCCTCAAATCCTTCAATCAGATCCTAGATCCTATGTTGGTATGATCGCATACGGACATTCTTTGTAGCAAATAGCCCTCGGATTTGGTTAACCACCAATTCTGAATCTCCAAACACCCTTATTTGCTTTGCACCCATTCGTTCTGCCAAGCTCAAGCCGTGAACAAGGCCTTCATATTCTGCTTCGTTGTTCGAGCATGTGAATTGGAAGCGGTAAGACCTCAAGGTCTTATCCTTGGATGGAGATATCAAACATATTCATGCACCGACTCCTACTCTGCATCTTGCTCCATCAAAGTGCAAGGTCCATAACTCAGAGGACACTCCACTTCTGCACTCTTTAGTCACTTTGGGTATTATTTGGTCCTCTTTGTGTATGACATATGTTCCTAGCCCAGTTGCATGATAGTTTCCAAAAGGGTTTGTGTCTATGAATTCATCTAAAAGAGCTTCTTATTTCTCTGTCTAGGAGTTGCTTGCTTCGTCTTCCTCAAGGAGTTTGACATTGAGCATCTCTCTGGAAGTGATTGAGGTATGTGCTGGCTCAAAATTGATCATGGCTCTATCAACCACATGTTCTAAATGCAAATATTCTGACAATAACTTCATCTTAGCTCCATGCTTGGTTCTTAGGATCAGGTGCGACCAATCCAATGCTAGATAACCTCCAAAATTTGTAGTGAATTCTTGAGACAGACATATCCTGAATAGAGGAGGGATGTCAATGAGCACAGTATCCTGATTCATAGTAATGCTAGGACAAGCAAACAATTCCATAGGAAATCCTTTGATTACTTTGACGGTTTCAACCTTGTTCCCGTCGAGTTGCATGAATCCCTTTTTAAGAGGCTCGTACTCGAGTCCTAGAGCTTAAGCTACTTGCTTAGGCATGACGGTGGTGCTAGCACCAAATTCAATCATACAATTATGCAGTAGTTTGTTACCAATGATAAGTGTTAGAAAGAAAGGCTTGGGTTTAGGTTTAATCTCTTTTTTGACTTTCTTTCTTCTGATTGATTTGCTAGAACTCTATCCAGGTCCGACTGGGTTATCTTATCTTCAGGGGGCTGCTTTAGCATCTTCACATCTTCTTCTCCCAATAATGCCTTATGTAATAACAACTTTTGCTCCTGGATGGCCAGGATATCCCACAAAGAAACATTAGTAGAGGATTTCTTTAGCTGCTCCACCACGTTGAATGGCATTCGTGACTGATGAGTTATGGTAATTTTCTCCTTCTGCTTCACAACTGGTGCATCCAGCTGTTTGGCAACTGCCGGGGTGGCCATGGGAACTCTTGCTTTCAGATGAGGTGGATTTGAGGGACTAGGAACGACTGCCTTGGACTGCTGTAGAATTGATGACAGATTTGTTGATGGACTGGGTGTTGAATTAGGTGACCCTTCAGTCGACAAAGATGTGAATTCTCTAGTGAGCCTCTGCTTTGAATGAGTATTGTAATCCGCTTGTACTTGTGGCACTTGGGCTATCAGAATACCATTTAGGAATGTCAACTCCTCTCCTTCCATCCAAGAAAAGAGTGCCTAGTCTGCAACTATGTCTAGCTCTTGCTCTATAGACATTCTTTGCATTTGAGCAGTGAGAACTGCATTGTCCATTTGCTGAGAGGCTTGTGTATGACCTCCATGATCAAGTATGATGCCTTGACTTCATTGCTTTGCTATCTTTTGTTGTAAATTCCCTCGTGGACAATTTCGGGGCATATGTGCATCATTGCAAGAGAAGCACCATGAATTAGGCTCCTCGACAAGATTGTTTTATCCCGCTACTAGCTCCTTGCTTGAACTAGGATAGACGATCTGCATCGGTATAGTCACGAGGATGATCTAATTATTCTATTGAGCTTGGGGATTGTTGCGCGATCTATCTTGCAACTGGGTCGACTGGAAAGGAGATTTCTCGCCTTGGTAGTTTTGGTAAGCAGGCTTCTGGTAGCTATACTGTTGCCGCTTCATACTGGTTAATTCATTTGTCATGGTTCGCATCTACTCCTTCATGTCATTCACTTCAGCCACGAGAGGGTTAGGCACTGGATCCACATTCGACATAGTTCTCGGGTAAACATACATAGACTGGGGAGGAGTTGCAAGAATGCTGGTTGAAGCTACCTCTGATTCTGCTGTGTTGAATTCTAGGAATAATGGCATGATAGGTCTCGACGCCAATTTTTTGGCAGCAATAAGATTGTTCTTCGCAGTGACGACAAGGCTGTATGCATCGGGTAATGTATTCCCGCCGAGAGCTTGTAGCATCATAGAAATATCAACATTTATAGACTTTAAATAGAACATGAACACCAGATCAAGAGGTGGTCGATTACCGACAAGAAATTTCTGCCAATTCGAATGAAACCGAGCGTTGAAATTGGCCAAAGCTTCATGGGGAGCTCGCTTTATATGAGCTAGCTGGTGATATAGCGAAGATCTATCACCACTATTTGAGAAGTGCTCATAGAAAGGATCTCTGAGATCATCCCAAGTGGCAATTGTATTAGCTGGAAGAGTATGATACCAGTTCAACACCTTCCCTCTGAAAGAGGCGGTGAGCAATCACAAAGCCACATTCTCGTTAGTAACGCCATGCACCAGACATACATCAACTACATCTTGCAAGTGCTCCGTCAGAGTTTTTGATTCGTCCCCAAAGAACTTAGGGACAAACTTTAAAGCGGAAGTCGGGATTGGAGCCCACACTGTAGGAGGCACAGGTGCTACCAAAGGACTACTAGCATCCCAAGAAACATAATTTCTAGCAGCCATTGGCGCATGAGACGAAGGAGAAGAGGGAGGTGAAGTATTAGCCTGCTGACCTCTCGCCTGGATTGAAACCAATGGTGGTACAAGCAAACTAGGAATTCTTGCAGTTTGAGACATAGTGATGGGCCTATGGCTCATACACTCCTATTGATCAAGAGAGCGTGTTAGTTCACGTCCCACCGGGCATGCTAGAAAAAGAACTATTGACACAAAAGTTTACAGGCAACAACCTTATGGGAAACTTAGTTGATGGGGGACTTATGCACGTAGCTAAGTGACCTCCGGAGTTTTATCAAAGCCAACTCTTCATTTTTATGGGGGGATGAAAAGGGTAAGAATATGAACCTAAAATAAATAAACCTAATCTAAGGTGATGCGCCAAATCAGAAAGCAATTAATTAAGCATAATGCTAAAACGAAGGCTCAAACGGTAACTAGTGTCTATCAAATAGATAATTACCAACTCTGCAAATATAAGAACATCAAACCATTTGCATAGTATAACCAACATAGTATAAGCCAACACAGATGAGTAGCAACATGATCTGCATTTTAGTAAGCTACATAAAGACTACAAAAGATTGAAACATACGTTCATATACTTCGGAAAATACAAGCACAGTTTAATGTCCTATTAAATGCGTGAAAATAGAAAGGCCGAATTGACTGGCACAGTCTGCAAATTCAAGTTCAATAAAAAACACTACAAAGGCTAATTCCCAGTGCTCGGGAAATTTAATCCATCTAACAACAACAAAACAATGAGGAAAAAGGCTACTTAAATAAGCTAGCCCACCGCTTGAAGAACCCCACAAGAAAGATGCCTCAACAAAGCCATCAATGATCCAGATTCCCTCGAGCCAACACCAACAAAAAGATCATCCAACAACACACCAGCAGTCACGTCCTTTGAGAAACATGGGCCACACAGCAGTAGAAGAGAACACGCGAAAGCATAAGAGAACACGTGGCACATAAAAGAACACGCGAAACAAGCATCAAACCCAGGATAACGGATACAAGAACGAGTGCCACACATCAAACACACGGAGCTTGACAAAAGGAATGTGAGATGGCTCAAGAGAAAGCTCTGATAGGAATCCACGTGGAAAACCTCCCAGCAAAAGAAACTACAGTGTGGGCCCGACTCGGGAAGAAACAAGCGAAGGCCACGCGTAAAGCAAACGAAGCTTGGCAAAAGAAAAGTGATACGACCCAAAAGAAATCTCCGATAGGATGCCACGTGGTGACTGCTGAGAAGCTGTGAGCAATCCCAAAAAAGGCGAAGCTGCGAATTGAAGAGAAATTGTGAAGGAAAAAGCAGTACGTGAATAAATATTCACAAATATCTTGTTTGCTGGATTTTGATATCGTATGCAAAAGATATAGCCTCCAAAAGATTAATTCTTTTATGAAACTGCTCAAGCTAATTAGGTGAAAAAATTAAGCACCTGGGGGCTAAAAAAATAAGCCCTTGGTCATTGATGGGACCGTGGGCACAATAGAGGAAAAAAAAGTTCCCCCCAGATTAGGTGGCGTCGAAGCGGCGGGCTGGTGGTGTTCAGGTGGCGTGGCCGATGTAGAGGGTGGCACCGCTTAGAAGGAAGTGGAGCCCTTGGACACCAAGCAAACTATGGCAGGGGCTAATGGGATCCTCCAGGATCAAACACCGACGGTAGATGGCAACCGAGAAAAACACCAACAATGGTGAATGGATGTCGACGGTAGGTAGGGGCCAAAGGGCCAACGAGAGGATAGCTGATGGGATGTGACAGTGACGGTTGTGGTGGATGACACAAATGATGATGAGACAAATGTTGGTCAGGTGATGTCGGTCGATGGGACGGGGCCGATCACGTTGTCGATCTGTGGACTGGTCGGGGGAGCCGACAATGAATTTTTTTTTTTTTTGAATAATGCCTAATGACAATTAAAAAAAAAGCCGATATTTATAAACTTTAGTCTATAGAAAAAATAAATCAATGTTGACGAAAACAAAACTATAGCCCGATGAAGAAATTTTTTTATGTTGACTGTCAAATAAAATTCCAAGTCACTCCAGAAAATTAATTTTTGGTCGAACTTTAGAAAAATTTGCCCAGATTGGAAAATAAAAAATGCCTGATGCCTTAAAATTTTTTTCCTTTTGAGAGGACTAAAAGGGATATTTTTTTGTTGCAAATTTGTACGAATAGTACAAAATAATGCAAACCCTAGATTATACCTCAAATGGCTTTCGGTGGAAATATCTCTGATTTTGGCGAATGGGCAGGCGATCTATAGGTTTTGAGGCCTTCTAAGCGTAATGGAGAGGTCAGAGAGAGCCTGATTTGCACCAAAAAATAGCTTGGCCCCTGGGTAGAACCAACTAGCCTACAAAGAAAAACCCTAAAGCCTGCAAAGAATCTCACAAGCCAACTCTCTTGATCCTGGGATGATCTTCACTAGAAAATCTCTGATACCATGTTGAAATGATGGATGCACAGTGTCCTTGATGAAGCTATAGTCTTCAATGGAGGACCTTTTCTAGGAAAAATATTAAACCACACAGAAAGTGTTGCAATAATGGCATTCAAATAGAGATTCTATTATGAGATATGAGATATGTTACAAGAGCACATATGCCTGATTAAATAGGCAAGATTAAAACCTAGAATGCACAAGATGTTGCCAAGTGTCTAAATCACACTACATCTGACAACATGAAAATCCTAACAACCTACCTAGGGAATGATGACTTGATTGAGATAAGTTCTATAAAAGACAACTCATCTTCTAGAAGGAATCTTATCTCCTACAAACATAGAAAGGGGAATTACCCCATTATTTATGATTTATCTAATAATTCAACCAAGGACTAAATTAATTTAATAAAATACCTAAGTTAACCTATGCTAGTGTAATAAATAATTAATTACACTAACAAAAAATACAATCTAAAATACTCCACCACACCACCCAACACCATCTATATTCTGTCTCTTCAAATCCACCTTCAAACTCGCTCTCTCGCCTCCTCATGACTTAACCCCTTCCCATCATCATTATCCTACCTAAAAATGCTCAAAAAATAATCACAAATAGCCCTTCGATGCCTTCAAGCAAAATTTTAAAATTTGTAACTCTCGCCCAAAAATAACCTAACTTCTGGGAGCCATAAATATTGATTTTGGCACCCATTTGAGCCCATTTTTTTTTAATTTTAGTGCTCTATGTATTCTACATTCTTGAAATTTGATTTATTCATTTTTTCCAATTTTTAAGGCTCCAAAACATCGTTTGAAGCCTCAAAACCCAATTATAAGGAACTTTTAGGGATTTTAAAAAAATAAATCTTTAATATCTCCTCACACAAACATGATCTTGACTCAAAACTCACCTAAAATGTATAAAATTCATTTATAGAGCTTTGGGGAAAATTTCAAGTCCCTACGCATTCATATGTAAACTTACTAAAGATATAAGCCCTATTAGATTTAGCCCTTTTTGAGAATTTGAAAGTTCTAAACCACTCCAGGACTTTTAAAAGGAAATTAACTTCATGGGTATTCACCAAACCAAATAGAAATTAAAATAATTTTTTTTTTTGGATGATCCAAGATTGACCTTGTACCCTAGATGCTCCTACATCAATGAATGAATATAATAAAGATAAGAAGACATGTGGATTTTGTGTCAATCCATTCACATGTGAAAAGGGCACAATATTTTTTAGAATGCCCCATTACAATCAAAGAGTGATGAATTATCTGACCCTAATGCCACAAGAGGAGAGAAGATCGTGTTGAAAGTCCCAAAAAATTCATCATTAGAAGTAAGGAGATGTTGCATAAAATATATAGAACTTGAAGAACATAAGCACTTTGACAAAAAAGTCCTAGAGAAAGAATACCTTGAGAAAAGAGAACGACCAAGATAGAAAGATCGGTTTGATTACAAAGGGAAAAATGATCTTGTGATAATCACTAGAAGAGGGAAAGACACTGCTAAGGCCAGACAAGAGATGGAAAAATCAAATGATGAAGAATAAGAGGAATTTTATCCTAGTAAAAATAAAAACAATAGGATTATCAAATGAAGTAGGAATAGCATACTCTAGTAAAAAGAATAAGAAAATTACTATTAAGCCCACTTAGATCTACAAAATAAGTGCTAATTTTAAAACAATTAGCCTCTTTTGCAAAAAAACACAATTTAATATAAAAACTCTTTTTTTTTGAAATATTGGAATAAACAAACATTGTTGAGACCATATGTTATAAACCTCACAAAAATGTCTAGATAATGAAAGACTAAACCCTTAATGATAAATACATATATCAACCACATGCAAGTCAAACAAGTTATGCTTGATTTAGGGTTGATGTCAACATGCTCCTTAAAAGAGTATGGGAGTACTTAGGGAAATTACAACTACACGAAATCCCAAATTATAACATCTTAGTAGATGGCTCATATATAGGAATAATTGAAAAATGTAGAAGTTAACTAATTAAGAATTAAACAAACATTAGATTATGAAATTATCAAAATGAAGGAGCCATTCGATACCTTTAGCATCCTACTAGGTTTACGTTTGTGAATTATAATGGTATTATAGACTCTAGGAGAAAAGAACTATCCAATCTAGATAATGACAAGATACTATACATACCCCTAAATAGTGATATTCAATGATGCATATGTAGAAGAAGTGGTACAAGATGATTATGAAGAAGACTCTAATGCACTTTAGCCCTTAGCAAAGTTCTCCAAACCTAAACCATTCAATGAGTCAAACTCAAAGGAGAAATATATATTTATACTAGTAGAAAAATTATAGGTAATGCAGATGTAGTTAATTCCTAGGTAAGGGATGAACTAGAACTACAATCCAAGAAATCAAGAGTAAGTTTTTTTTTTACTATACTCCAGGTACAAAAAATATATCACATTAAAGACTAGACCTAGTGACATAGAAAGTGGCCCAAACCAAGTTACATGGCGTGACCTAGTCTTATATCATATTCATCGTAGACTCTAAATGCAGATCTATTATTAGATTTCTACTTCTAATCGTCAATCACAATTCAAATAATAACATCATCATATGTATCAATATATAAAATTGACAAAAAATTGAACACCTTGATCTTTCTTTTCAATCAATCACACTTACTAATATTATTTTAAATTTGATTATATTTATTACTTAATTAGTATATTAGACCCATACAAAAGTAATATTATTTTAAATTTGATTATATTTATTACTTAATTAGTATATTAGACCCACACAAAAGCATGGTTTTATAAATTAAGCCTTTATATTTCCTTGGACTATCATACACCACTCTTAGAACACTTCAAATTCTAAATGGAATCACATTCTTATAAAAGGAGGACGCCGTACTTGTAGAATTGTTAATGAAGTGATATTGCCACCATACATTTTTTATTTATTTATTTTAAATTAATAATGTTTGCCCCTCATATACCAGGCCCTAAGGCGCAATAATTTCGAATGATCTTCCCATTAGAAAATTAAAAAAATAATAATAATTGAATGATTTCACAATACTTGTGTACGGAAAATGGTGTATTTTATTCTTTTGGTTTGGTGGTGCAGTTAGTGTGTACGCACTAGCCATGCAATAATAAATTCATCTTCACGTGGCAAAAGCTACTTTAATCATGCATTAGTATTCTTTGTACTTCCCCTCATCATTTTGGCATGCTAATGTTCATAATAAGAATTGTCCATGGAAATAGTGAAAATGAGTGCTTTCTAAGAAAAGCATTAGGAAGTGAAGGGCGTGCACCACTTTGTTTTGTTCATCATTCTTGGTGGACCCCTCCTCTCTCCATAAAGCTTTGTAGTGATTGCATATCAATTTAGAGGATCTCCCCTATAACTTCATTAGATATTGCCCAAGCTTTTACTTCCTAATGCTTTTGTTTGAAATAATGCTAACTTATCTTCTAAGCATTCCCTTGAAAGTTCTTAATATTTTATAGGTCGTTAGTATATCTCTATCAAAGAGGGGTAGCACCATATGATTGATTCAATTACTACATCTAATAACATTCAACATTCATGCCAATCTTCATAAGTCAAGAATCATAGGATTCATGTCAACCATCATAGATCATGAATCATAGGGTAGATCTATTAGTTTAACTTTCATAATGGTTCTTTATTTTTTTCGGGTTTGCAATATTGTGTATGCATTTGTATCATTGGTAAAATAATATTGTAGATAGGGTTATTATAAGATATATAGTTAATACATCTCTTTATTAATCTAATTAATTAATCTATGGCTAGTTGAAAATCTATGGATGGGTGACACATGTCATTTTATAATTGCTTGATGAACTATCATGCAATTGAATAGATGAAAAGGTTCGTGAATTTCTTGAGTGATTCACAAGAACCTATAGGACATTTGAAAAATTGGGGAAAGCTTAATTATGAACAATCCATCCAAGTTGAAATGTGGCCTACTGCCTACTAACATGATGATGTGGAAGAATAGTGTAGAAGGCTCACTCTTGGATGATTGGATTGTGCCAATGATCATTGAAGATAGAATTGGCATTGGAGAAGTAAAATTTGACATGATGGAGGAAGAAGCAACCACTAGAAGAGTTGATGCTACCATGAATAATCTAGTGAACAAAATAGTTAGCATGGAACTTGTTTGGGATGCTTTTACCATGCCTAACCCATAACAATTGGTTGGAATTGGAAGATGAAGAATGACCAAATATGAGAGCACCATCTACTTCCATATCCATATAACTATTTGAGATAAATTTGGCATTAATAATTAAGGGTGGATAATTGAGAGCCAACACATCCTCCACACTTGTCAAACTAAATAAGAGAACATTGAATGATTCAAGCGAGGAATTGAAATGTATTGTGTTCCATATAAGGCTTACTAAATAAGAAGAGCCACATACATGAAACAAGGGAAAATCACAACTCCCTCTTTCCAAGTGAAGTCATCATACTCCATGGGAATCTTATTTTCAAGTCCAAGCTTCTTCTTAATAATCAATTGAACTAGAATTTCCTCATTACAATTCTAACCATTCTTAAAAAAATTCTCACCTCTCCCTCTAAACTAACAAAGCTCTAAGTAGGAAAAGATAGAACAACCCTAGAAAAACCAAGGCACCATTGCACAATTTTTTTAAGAGTGATGAGAATGAACCATTTTCAATAGATAACTTGTCGGAATGTGAATTTTCATTAGCTCATGGGATCCTTTCATAGCTAAAACCTTAGGCTAATTAGGCCTTTAATTAAGCCCTTAATTAAAATTAAGCCACTATGAGGTTCTCTTATCTTGAAGTGTGACATTATTGATCATATGCTACACCTTGAAATGCCTAGATACTCACTTGGAATATTTTGATAGAGCTCAAGTGATATGAGAAATCAAAATCACAAGAGATTTATAAATACTTTCTCATCCACATAACAAATTCATCATTTGATGGCCACTTGTGCTAAAAAATAGCCAAATTATTTTGGTGGGCCATGTACCTCATATTAATTTAGTTTCCTTAACAATTTTTTTCAATCTTGATTCTAATTTTATCAAGCTATCTAGTTTATCATTACATACGATCAAATCTATCTTATCTCCCTAGGTAATTGATGTGACTAGAGCTAGAGCAGTGATGTGAAATTCCACTTTCCAATAATCTAATGATTTCCTTTCATCACCCTGATCAAGTATTGAAGGTTGAAAATATTCTTCAAGTGCCTTGAAACTACTCAACTTGTCCTTGAGTACCAAATCAAGTCTACTTTGACATGATAAAACACCACTCAAAATCCTAATGACATCATGAGTACTTGATATCCCTCAAGAGGTATTAGGATTACAATTTGTGTACCCATGGGGGTAAGTGCAAAAAGATGGGGGGCCAAAAAGGGGTCTTAAGTGGCCACTTTTTTTCTAAAATCAGGAAATATTGACCTTGGATGAGAAATTAAGGATAGTTACACTCAAAAAATTTAGATGCAACAAAAACAAGGATCATAGTGCTTTGAGTCTTCTTTCTAAACTACTAATTTTTATTGAAAATGGTATAGATTAAGGGGTTCAAAAGATGGAGCCACAAAAATTGGTGCTATTTTTTCGAAAAAACATAACATGGTGACTTTTGTGGCTCCATCAAAAGGTTAACTTTTTTTTGGTATTTTTAAAATCACTTAAGTGAGAAATTAGCTATCAACATGTAGTTTATGCCCAATTTTTCTGATAATTTTTTAATGAATATTTGTTTTTTACTAATTTTCAAAGTGGACACATCCTAAAAAACATAATTTTGGCTATGCTACCCCTACAAATTTTGAAAACTAATTGAAAATTATTTTTTTAATATGTGTAGAATGGAGTCTAGTTTCTAAAAGTGTAATTTAATTGAAATTTCAATGAATTTTTTATTTATAAATAAAAAAATACCAAACAGTGGTTTTTGCCAAAAAATGGGCACACAAGCAAAATAAATTAAAGATCAAAGGCTTAAAATTGTCAAAATGTAAAAAAAATTACATCGTTAGATAGCTACGGGAGAGCCTAACATTACCCAGGTGTTAGATTTACTCAACCTTGAAACACATGCAAATTTGACGGTTAGCACAAATGAGATTATGTGAAATTTTGTAGAATATGCAAAAACATGTCTTTGGCCATTGGGAAGGCCCTCCAAGCCTTTGGGTTGGAAATCCAAAGAAAATCCAAGCCAAAGGCTTAGGGATTCCCCAAGCAAGACAAAACAAGAGCGTGTTATAATGTGCTTGCATTGTTTGAATACATTGACAAAACATGAGCGTGTTACAATGTGCTCGAGTTTTGGTCTACATTAAATTTATTTTTCTTCTCTTTTTTCCTCTTTCTTCTTGTTATCTTTGAGGGAAACTATATAAATGAAATACACATTTAATTTCTTATACTTTAAGTTATATTTCATGTATATAATTTCAGGATGTTTGAGAGTGGTTTCAGATCTCTAGGAGTGATAATGAAAATTCTAGTTTTTGGAAGAGCTTACAAATTTTCAAACAGTCAAATTTTAGTAATCAACATGTCAAATTTTAGTAATTAGGAGGTAAAATTTCAGTAATCAACAAGTTTTATTATTTCTCTCTCTATCTCATTTTTAATCCCTTACACTCTAGACTTCTCTCTCACTATCTCCATCCCTTTATTTGACTCTCTCCCTTGAGATCAAGAACTACCTCTCTACCCCCCCTCTCTCTCTCCATCCTTCCCTCTCTACTTCTCTCTATCTCCTGTCTCCCTCTCTCTACGTACCGCTCCCTCCATCACTCCCTACCAATCTCTCTATTTCTCTCTATCTCACCTCTCTCTCATCTCCCTCTCTTTCCCTCCATAATTCTCTCTCCCTCTCTTCTTCCCTATCTACTCTCTATCTCCCAATCCCTCTCTCTACCTACCTTTACATCCATCACCCCTACCACTTTCTCTCTACACCTCTCTATCTCACCTTTCTCTCCCTCCATACCTCTCCCTCCCTCCCTCATTCCTCTCTACTTCTCTCTATCTCTCCTCTCTCTCTACCTCTCCTTCCCTCTCTACTTATCTTTATCTCCTCTCTCCCTCTCTCTAGCTACCTCTCCCTCCATCACTCTCTCTATGTCTCTCTATCTCACCTCTCTCTCCCTCACTACCTCTCCATCCATCTCTACCTATCTATATCTCCCTTCTCCCTATCCACCTACCTCTCCATCCATCACTACCTACCACTCTCTCTACTGCTCTTTGTCTCACCTCTGTCTCACCTCCCACTCTCTCCATCCATATCTCTCACTCTCCTTCCCTCTCTACTCTTTATGTCACTAATCCCTCTCTACCTACCACTCCATCCATCACTCCCTACCACTCTCTCTACACCTCTTTATATCACTTCTCTCCCTCCCTCCCTCATTCCTTCTCTACTCCTCTCTATCTCAAGCTATCTCTACTTCCTTCTCTAATTATCTTTATCTCCCCTTTCCCTCTCTCTCTCTCCATCCCTCCCTCCCTCCTTCCTTCTCTACTTCTCTCTATCTCCCCTCTCCCTCTCTCTACCTGTCTCTCCCTCCATCACTCCCTACCAATCTATATTTCTCTCTATCTCACCTCTCTCTCACCTCCCTCTCTCTCCCCCTCCATACTTCTCTCTCCCTCTCTCATTCCCTTTCTACTCTCCATCTCCAAATCCATCCCTCTACCTACCTCTCCATCCATCACACCCTATCACTCTCTCTCTACACATCTCTATCTCACCTTTCTCTCCCTCCCTCCCTCATTCCCTCTCTACTTCTCTCTATCTCTCCTCTCTCTCTACCTCTCCTTCCCTCTCTACTTATCTATATATCCTCTCCCCCTCTCTCTACCTACCTCTCCATCCATCACTCTTTATTTCTCTCTATCTTACCACTACATCTCCCTCCCTCTCTACTTATCTATATCTCCCCTCTCCCTCTCTACCTACCTCTCCATTTATCACTGCCTACCACTCTCTCTATTTCTCTCATCTCACCTCTTTGTCACCTCCCACTCTCTCCATCCATACCTCTCCCTCTCCTTCCATCTCTACTCTCTATCTCCCTAATCCCTCTCTACCTACCTCTCCATCCATCACTCCCTACCATTCTCTCCACACCTCTCTATCTTACTTCTCTCCCTCCCTCCCTCATTCCATCTCTACTTCTCTCTCTCTCTACATCTCCTTCCCTCTCTAATTCTTGTTATCTCCCCTTGCCCTCTCTCTATCTACCTCTCCCTCCATCACTCTCTCTATCTGTCTATTTGTCTCTCTCTCTCTCTCTCTCTCTCTCTCTCTCTTTATATCACATATGTCTCCATCCCTACCTTGCCCCTCTGTACTCTTTATCTCTCCTCTTCCTCCCTCTCCTCCTCTCTCTCTCTCTCTCCCTCTCTCTCCCTCCTCCCTCACCCTCTTTATCTCTCACTCTCTCCTCCCTGTCTCACCATTCTCTCTTTCCCTCTCTATAACTCTCTCCTTCTCTATATCTTACCATCCTCTCTCTACTCACCTTTATCTCACCTATCCCTCTTTACCTTTCCCTTCCTCCCCTCTCTGTCCAACCCTCCCTCCTTCATGATATCTCTATCTCTCTCTACTTCTCTCTATCTCACCTATCCCTATCTACCTACCTCTCCATCACTCCCTACCACACTCTCACTATTGCTCTCTATCTCACCTCTCTCTCACCTCCCTCTCTCTCTCCCTCCCTTCCTCCCTCCCTCTCTCCTTCCTTATATATCCTCTCTCTCTACCTCTCCTTCCCTCTACTTATCTTTACTCCCCTTTTCCTCCCTCCCTCCCCCCTCTTTCTCTCTCCCCCTATGAGGGTTGAGGGTGTAAGATTTAGTGTTTAAGGTATAGGTTTTAGGTTATAGGGTTAAGTGTATAGGGTATAGGGATTATGGTTTAGGATATTAGGTATAAAGTTGATGGTATATGGTATAGGGATGAGGGATGAGGGTTTAGGGTTTAGGGTTTAAGGTATATGGTTGAGGGTATAAGGTTAAGTGTATAGGGTATATGGATTAAGGTTTAAGATATTGGGTATAGGGTTAAGGGTATTGGGTTGAGGTTATTAGGTTTAGGGTTGAGGGTTGAGGGTTGAGGGTTTAGGGTTTATGGTGCAAGGTTGAATGTAGGGTTTAGGGTTTAAGTTTAAGGTTGAGGGTTGAGGGTTGAGGTATAATGTTGAAGGTTGAGGGTATAAGGTTAAGTATATAGGGTATAAGGTATAGGGTTAAGGGTTGAGAGTGTAAGGTTTAAAGTTTAAGTATAGGGTCGAGGGATAATGTTTAAGGCTTAGGGTATAAGGTTGAGGGTATAATGTATAGGTATGATGGTTGAGGGCGTAGGTTTTAGACTTTAAGGTATAGGGTTGAGGGTTGAGGGATATTGTTCAAGGTTGAGGGTATAGGGTATAGGGATTAGGGTTTAGAATATTGGGTATAGGGTATAGGGTTTAGGGTAAAAGGTTGAATATATGGTTTAGGGTTTAAGTATAGGGTTGAGGGATAATGTTTAGGGTTTAGGTTATAAGGTTTAGGGTTTAGGGTATAGGGTATAGGGATGAGGGTTGAAGGTGCAGGGTTTAGGGTTGAAGGTATAGGGTTGAGGGTATAGGGTTAAGTTTATAGGGTATATGGATTATGGTTTAGGATATTAGATATAGGGTTGAGGGTATTAGGTTCAAGGTTGAGAGTTTAGGGTTTAGGGTTTAGGATTTAGGGTTCAAGGTTTAGCATAAAAGATTTAATGTAGGGTTTAGGGTTTAATTATAGGGTTAAGGGTTGACGGTTGAGGGATAATGTTTAGGGTTTAGGGTATAAGCTTGAGGTATAGGGTATAGGGATGAGGGTGTAGGGTTTATGGTTTAAGGTATAGGGTTGAGGTTGAGGGATAGTGTTTAGTGTTTCAAGGGTATAAGGTTAAGTGCATAAGGTATAGGGATTAGGGTATTAGGTTTAGGGTACAAGGTTGAATGTAGGGTTTATGGATTAAGAATAGGGTTGAGGGATAATGTTTAGGGTTTAGGGTATAAGGTTGAGAGTATAGGTTATAGGGATGAGGGATGAGGGTTTAGGGTTGAGATTTTAAGGTATAGGGTTGAGGGTTGAGAGATAGTGTTCAGGGTTGAAGGTATAGGGTTAAGTGTATAGGGTATATGGATTAGGGTTTAGGATATTCGGTATAGGTTGAGGGTATTGGTTTAGGGTTGAGGGTTGATGGTATAAGGTTAAGTGTATAGGGTACAGGGATTAGGGTTTAGGTCATTGGGTATAGGATTTAGGGTGTAGGGTTTAGGGTATAAGGTATAGGGTTAAGGGTTAAGAGCGTAGGGTTTAGGGTTTAAGTATAGGGTTAAGGGATAATGTTTAGGGTTTAGGGTATAATGTTGATGGTATAGGGTATAGGGATGAGGGTTGAGGGTGTATGGATTAGGGTTTAAGTTATAGGTTTGAGGGTTGAGTGATAGTGTTTAGGGTTGAGGGTATAGGGTTAAGTATATAGGGTATAGGCATTAGGGTTTAGGATATTGGGTATAGGATATAGGGATTAGGGTTTAGGATATTTGGTATAAGGTTGAGGGTATTGGTTTTAGGGTTGAGTGTTTAGGTTACAAGGTTGAATGTAGGGTTGAGGGTTGAGGGTATAAGGTTAAGTGTATAGGGTACATGCATTAGGGTTTATGATATTGGGTATAGGGCTTCAAGTGTGGGATTTAGGGTATAAGGTACATGGTTAAGGGTTGAGAGTGTAGGGTTTAGGTTTTAAGTATAGGTTTGAGGGATAATGTTTCGGGTTTAGGCTATAAGGTTGAGTGTATAGGGTATAGGGATGAGGGTTTAGGGTTTAGGGTTTAAGCTATAGGGTTGAGGGTTAAGGGATAATGTTCAAGGTTGAGGGTATAGGGTTAAGTGTATTGGGTATAAGGATTAGGGTTTAGAATATTGGGTATAGGGTTGAGGGTATTGGGTTTAGGATTGAGGGTTTAGGGTTTAGAGTACAAAAAGGTTGAATATAGGGTTTAGGGTTGAGGGATAATGTTTAGGGTTTAGGTTATAAGGTTGAGGGTATAGGGTATAGTGGTAAGGGTTGAGGGTGTAGGGTTTAGGGTTTAAGGTATAGGGTAGAGGAAGGAAGAGAGAGAGGGGGAGATAAAGAAAATCAGAGAGGAAAGGAGGGAGGGAGGGAGATAGAAAGAGAGGTGAGATAGAGAGAGAGGAGGGAGGGAGGAAGAGAGATCGATTGGTACTTGATAGAGAGTAGAGAGGGAAGGAGAGAGTGAGAGAGAAATATATGTGTGAGAGAGGAGGAAGGCAAGGAGATTTAGAGAGAGGGAGAGAGAGGGAAGGAGGGAGGGATAGGTAGAGATGGAGAGAGATAGAGAGAAGTATCTAGGGAGAGAGTGGTGAGATAGAGAGTAGAGAGGAATGGGGTAGGGTATAAGGATTAGGGTTTAGGATAGAGAGGTACAAGGAAAATTGAAGGCCCAAATAATCGAGGAGCAAGATAAGGGGAAAGCTCTCATTCTTGAAGAAAGGCCAACATATTAGCCACCCAAAAATCTATATGTATTTTCAAGGAAGAATTACAAAGTGAGAAAGGAGAAAACAATTTCCACCCCTACTCAATCAGAGGGGTCAAGAGAATCTTCTCTTACATCTCAATTTCCACCATCTTCACCTCCAAGATCACCCACTCAAAAAATAATTGACTTGGAGAAGGGTTGAATCATCTAGACTTGTGGATTATCTTGTTGATTTTGATGAAGAGTTCACTGTCACAGTTGATGAAATGATGTAAGGATTCCCTCACCCCCAAAGGGGGTGAATCCACTAGTTCAAATCCTTAGATTAAGAAAGGTTGATTTGACTGGGATGAACACTGTTGATGACGTTAGAGAAAAGGCATGTAATGATTTTATGGATGATGATTATTTTGTCAAAACAAAGGATTTTTAAGAATTTGTTTGGAGGGAAAGGAGGGATGAGTATGATGAAAAGGTAAAAATGAAGATGATTGAAAGTCCAGAGCTACCAAGGGAGGAGATTTAATCAAAAGTCCTTGTAGAAATGAAAGCTAAATATAAGGACATAACACCAACTGAGGGTAGAGAGCTAGTAACTAAAAGTGGAGTGTTGTTATTACTAGAATGGGACTTGGCATTTGCCATGGTATTTGATACAATAAGGAGACATGACACTTTAGTTTTTTCCATTGAGGAAGAAGAAAAAGTTTCTCTACATGGGTCAACATTTAGTCCCCAATGAGACACATTGGCTATGGGAATTGGCCCCATACACAAATAAGCTAGTGGTAGCAGAACCAACAATAGACCTTAGAGGTGGATTGACAATCAAGAGAGTATCTGATAATTTAGCTATTGAGGTAGCCACATTGGTTGTGATTGTAGCCCAATTCACCAAGGCTACTATTGAATCTTTTCAAGATAATTTTTGATGCAAAGAATAAGGAGCATAATGAAAGGAAAAACTGACATGGATCTAAAGACCCAACAGTGCGGAATACATTCCCTTAACACTAATACAACAGAGGAGAAGAGTATAAACAGGTTCTAAAAGCTTTATAAACTTACTTGAGAAGAATACAACCAGAAAAATAGATAACAAAATTAAGCATTCATAGTTGACACAAGATATACGTGGGAAAACCTTTACAGGTAAAAAACCCACCACACAAAGTCAAGACAATTGTATTATAGTAACAAAAAATAGTTACATACAATGTTCAGTCTTCTCTGATCAGCTCACAACAACACTTATAGTTCTATCTCACTATTACAATGTTATCTCTAACATACAGTTCAAAAACTCTCTTACACTTGCAATACTATACTCGAATTTTCTAAGTCATACGTTGCATTCAATTGTTATCAATCAACCGCTGATCACCAGGTACATGAATCTCTGATCCAATCACACAATCGATCTACCCATGCCAATATCCCTGCATCGAGCCACCAGGCATTAATGCCATCACCCAAATCGGGTTCTGTTCGCCAACCTAAGTTAGCCTGCAATTACTACTATTGCCACAAATTCCTTTGGCCAACCAAATTGCAGTCAAACTGCTACATGCCCATCTTGCATTCGCTATCACTCTTTGACTTAGAGTCTAACTCATTCAAACACTGGTCCAAGCCCATCCGACCCATCCAAGTCACTACCGCTCTACCACCGAGCTAAGACGACCCACCCATGGTAAAGTGGTGAGCTCTGGCGAGCTCCCTCAAGCTTCCCTGCGCTGCCGTCGAGTCGAACCGACCTGTCCACGGTGTGGTGGTTTGGCCAACCAAGCCTGTCCATGAATTTCTTGTGCTACCAGAGCACCAGCTGAGTTGGCCCGCGGTAATGTGGTGAGCTTGACCGAGCTCACCCTTAGACTCCATCGAGCTCGTCCACTAACTATCCCATGCTACCACCATCCGGGTTGACACTAGCCGTAGGAACGAGGTAACCGGTCTGAGAGACTGCTAGTGGTCAAACCGCGCTACCATGAGGGTCGACAGAACACCCCGTGGTAGACCAGTGACCGTCAGCTAGACCGTTGGCGGTCTCACCGTGATCACCGTGGTGAGTGGACTCACCACCCACGGTGCGAAGGTAATGACCGAGCTGACCATAGGCGGTCACACAGCGACCACCGTGGTCAAGGACTTAACCGTCTACGGCTTGGCGGTAGCTGGAGAAACAGGCCGACTGAAGCCAACCGTAGTCACCGTGGCCAAGGAAGAGACCGTGAGCGGTAACGAGGTGACCGCTACCCTTCCACTATGGTACCGCTAGGGTAAGAGAAGACCGCCATGGTAAAGTGGTTGAGGCTGAGATGAGGCCAGGCATGGTACGGTGGTAAACAACAGAAACACAAGAATTTTTCCAAGTCATTAAAATAGGGGCTTCAAGCTGGAAGTTGAGACACATTTTCTCAACAAGCTCCCACTTCCAGCTTCCCCATGACTTAAAAAATTATTGTGTGTCATAGGCCCCAAGGCCCATCGATTCTGCGCACCAAATAAACTTGTCTGTGCTAACCGGCTTTGTTAAAGTGTCTGCAACATTCTTCAATGTGTTGACCTTTTCTAGACTGACCTTGCCAACTTCAACCATATCCCTCACAAAGTGATATTGCACATCAATGTGCTTGGTCTTGGCGTGAAAGGTCAGATTCTTTTCCAAATAGATGGCACTCTGACTATCACAAAAAATAGTGACTTGCCCTGCATTGAATGCAATGTCTGAACATAAACGCCTCAGCTAGATAGCCTTCTTACAGGCATGAGTTGCAACCATGTACTCTGCCTCTGTCATGGATAAAGCAACTACATCCTGTCGGTTTCTTATCCAATGGATTGCTCCACCATTAAGCATGAAAGTATATCCACTGGTGGATCGCCTGCTGTCAATGTCCCTTGCCCAATTTGAATCAACATACCCATGAATGCTGAGAGTCCTCTATGATGCAACCAAATTGCCATGGTAACACAGGGCGTAGTCAGAAGTCCCCTTCAAATACTTGAATACTCTCTTCATAGCATCCCAATGTGATCTTCTCGGATTTTCCATAAATCAGCTTAGAACTCCCACTGCTTGGGCAATGTCTAGTCTAGTGCAAACCATAGCATACATCAAACTGCCAACAACACTTGCATAAGGCACACTGGTCATGTCCTCCATCTTAGCAGCAGACTTTGGATAGTCTTCAATGGATAGCTTCGTTCCCTGCATGATTGGAACAACAAGCTGCTTGCAATCATCCATGCTAAACCTCTCCAAAACTGTTTTCACATACTTACTCTAACTGACCCAAATCTTTCTGCTAGTTCTGTCCCTGGTTATCTCCATTCCAAGAATGTACCTTGTAGCACCAAGATCTTTCATTTCAAACTTTGCAGACAACTAAGATTTAAGATCAAAAATCATAGACTTGCTATTCCCAATGAATAACATATCATCCACGTAAAGGGTAATAACAAGCACACGATCATTCTCAAATTTATAATAAATGCAATGATCCGATTTTGATCTCACTAATCCAATTGACAACACAAACATGTCAAATTTCTGGTACCACATTCTGGGAGATTGCTTTAAACCATAGAGAGAATTATTTAACTTACAAACCAGATTTTGTTTACCTCTTTCAACAAAATGCTCAGGCTAGGACATGTAGATTTCTTCTTCCAGCTCACCATGGAGAAACACTGTCTTCACATCCATCTGTTCAATTTCAAAATCATACACAATTTCCAATGATAATAGAAATCTGATGGATGTTAGCTTTGCTATAGGCGAAAAAATCTCTCCATAATCAATTCCCTCAATTTGAGAAAATCCTTTTGCAACCAACCTTGCCTTAAACTTCTCAACACTTCCATCAAGGCCTGTTTTCTTTTTGAATATCCACTTACAACCAACAGGCTTTCACCCTTTAGGCAGTGGTACCAAATTCCAGGTTTCATTCTTTTTCAAAGAATCCATCTCTTCATTCATGGATTGCAGCCAAGAATTCGAATCAGCCATGCTAATTGCTTCTTTCATAGTCCTAGGCTCATCAGTGCTGGTAATTAAAGCATAGGCACAGTTCAAATTTAACAGTAAGAAACCATAACTTTTAGGTTAACTTTTTTCTCGTGTAGATCTTCTTACAGGCTGAGGTTGTTCTTCATCATCAGAACTTCTAGAGCTGCTTGAGCTCTCCTCAGTCTTAGGTACACCATGCAGCTCTTCCCATTCTGGAGTTTGAGGAATCTCAACTGCATCCTTCTTCTTGTCATGCTGATCTGTCTCAAACTGTTGATCACTTACTGAAGGTTTTAGCTCACAAAATATCACGCTTCTGCTGTACAAAACCTTCTCAGTAATAGGGTTCCAAAGCTTGTATCCCTTCACACCAACTCCATAGCTGATGAGAATACACTTGACAACTTTGTTATCCAATTTAGATCTCTTTTCATTTGGCACATAAATGTATGCCTCATAGCCAAACACATTGACATGCCTCAGAGAGGGCTTCTTACCAGACCATGCTTCCAAAGGCGTCATATCAACAAGAGCAGAGCAAGGAGATTGATTTATTAGATAACATGCTGTAGCCACAACCTTAGCCCAAAACTTCTACTCTAGACCAACACCGCTCAACATACTCCTTTCCTTTTCCATCAGCGTCCTGTTCAACCTTTCAGCAACTCCATTCTGCGGTAGAGTGTAAGGCGTTGTCTTATGCCTTTTAATTCCATGATCAGTGCAATACCTTTCAAAATATGCAGAACAAAATTCACCGCCATTGTCTATCCTCAAACATTTGATTTTCCTTCCAGTCTGATTCTCTACCAAAGATTTAAATTCTTTAAACTGACTAAACACTTCTGATTTACTTTTAAGAAAGTATACAAATGCCCTTCTCGAATAGTCATCAATAAAAGAAACATAATATCTAGATTTCGATAACGAAGGAACATTAACTGACCAAACACATCTGAATGAACATAATCCAGTATACCAGAAGATTTATGAGGACTAGAATAAAATGAAACACGGTGTTGTTTTCCATAGATACAATGTTCGCAAAAATCGAACTCAAGGTTACAATCATCAAGCCCTTCTACAAGATTTTTATTCTTCAAGGTTTTTAAACCTTTCTCACCTATGTGAACAAGTCTATGATGCCAAAGCATAGTCTTCTCAGCTGAGAGTTCTACCTCCAAAGCATTTGCAGCAAGAGAAGTGTCTTCATCTTTCTCTATAGGTGCATCATTGCTTGACTTTACAGAGACACTGCTACAAAGAACAGGATGTGCATCCAGCTTGTACAAAGTGCCAGTACGAACACCCTTAGCCAGCACCATTGCACCTCTAGCCATTTTACATCCTCTACTTGAGAAATAAATTTCTACACCAGCATCATTTAACTTACTGATAGAAAGAAGATTTCGAGCCAGACCTGGTATGTGAAGTACACCACCAATACCTTTGACTCTCCCGTCAAGAAACTGAATTCTGACTCTTCCTCTACCAACTATCTCCAGCATTGAATCACTTGCCAAGTACACCTTTCCACTGTCATACTTCTCGTATTTAGAGAACCATTCTCTATTGGACGTCATGTGAAAAGACGCACCTGAGTCAACCAGCCAGACATCATGTGATGCTTGAGTTGTCAAGGCTGCTACAATGAAGGCGTTTGCATCACTTTGAAAAGATTCATTGTCAAAAGCATTCTTCTTCTTCTTCTCCTTGCAGTCCTTCCTGATATGACCAAGTTTCCCATAGTTCCAGCATCTTACCTTGAACCTTTTACTAGGAGACTTCGATCTTCCTACAGATTTGGATTTCAACTTCTTGTCTTTCTTCTTGCCTTTCTCCTTTGGTCTAACTTGAATAGCAAGAGCCTCTTTGGCCATCTCAGAAGACTTCCTTCACATTTCTTTAGACAAGAGCAAAGCAACCACGTCATCCATCTTGAATGCAGTGGTTGTGCTTCCAATAGCCATCACCAGATGATCCCAATTGTTAGGTAATGAACACAACAGGAGCATGCAACGATCTTCCTCCTCAGTCTTTACACCTACAGACACCAGCTGAGTAACACTCATGTTAAACGAATTTAGATGGTCTGCAATAGATGCACCTTCATCCATTTTCAAGGAGTACAAATTCTTCCTCAGGAATAACTTATTTACTAGAGACTTTCCCTGATAAATATCACCAAGCTTCTTCCACAATGAAGTTGCAGACTGCTCCTCATGGAGGTTCAAGAGTACAAAATCGGCTAGACTCAGTCTTATCAGACCTCTTTCCTTTCTATCAACAAGATCCCAAGCCTCTTGTGTCATGCTTTGTGGCTTAGTTCTAGACACTACTAACCAGAGGTCTCTATCCACCAACAAGTCTTCTATTTTGAGTTTCCATAACTCAAAGTTGCTGCCATTAAACTTTTCAATATCTAATCTACCAGATGTACTCGCCATCTCAAACTGAAACAAGTTTTAACAATGCAATACTCCCACTGAAACAGTATTAGCACAAAAAATCGAGCTTTCTCTCAAGGATAACACAACGGGCCAGGCTCTGGTACCACTTGAAGGGAAAAATTGACATGGATCTAAAGACCTAATAGTGTGGAATACATTCCCTTAACACTAATACAATAGAGGAGAAGAGCATAAACAGGTTCTAAAAGCTTTATAAACTTACTTGAGAAGAATACAACCAAAAAAATAGATAACAAAATTAAGCATTCACAGTTGACACAAGATATACGTGGGAAAACCTTTACAGGTAAAAAACCCACCACACAAAGTCAAGATATTTGTATTGCAGTAACAAAAAATAGTTACATACAATGTTCAGTCTTCTCTGATCAGCTCACAGTAGTACTTATAGTTCTATCTCACTGTTACAATTTTATCTCTAACATATAGTTCAAAAACTCTCTTACGCTTGCAATACTGTACTCGACATTTCTAAGTCATACGTTGCATTCAATTGTTATCAATCAACTGCCGATCACCTAGTACATGAATCTCTAATCCAATCATGCAATCGATCTTCCCAGGTCGATATCCCTGCATCGATCCACCTAGGCATTAATGCCATCACCCAAATCGGGTTCTGTTCGTTAGCCTAAGTCAGCCTGCAATTACTGCTGTTGCCACAAATGCCTTTGGCCAACCAAATTGCAGTCAAATTGCCATGTGTCCATCTTGCATTTGCTATCGCTCTTTGACTTTGATTCCAACTCGGTCAAACACTGTTCCGAGCCCATCTGACCCATCCAAGTCACTACTGCTCTACTGTCGAGCTGAGATGACCCACCCGTGGTAAAGCGGTGAGCTTTGGCGAGCTCCCTCAAGCTTCCCCGCACTGCCGCCGAGTCAAACCGACCCGTTCGCAGTGTGGTAGTTTGGCCAATTGAGGCCATCCATGACTTTCTCACGCTACCAGAGCACCAACCGAGTTGGCCCGCGGTAATGCGGTGAGCTCGACTAAGCTCACCCTTAGACTCCACCGAGCTCGCCCACTAACTATCCCGTGCTACCACTATCTGGGTTGACACTAGCCGCGACAATGAGCTAACCGGTCTGAGAGACCGCTCGCGGTCAAACTGCGCTATCGTGGGGGTCGATAGACCACCCCGTGGTAGAGCGATGACTCTTAGCCAGACTGCTTGTGGGCTCACCGTGATCACCGTAGTGAATAGACCCACCGCCCATGGTGCGATGGTAACGGCCGAGCTGACCGTAGGTGGTCACACCGTGACCACCGTGGTCAAGGACTTAACCGTCTGCGGCACAGCGGAAGCCAGAGAAACAAGCCGACCGAAGCCAACCATAGTCACCGCGGCCAAGGAAGAGACTGCGAGAGGTAACGAGGTGACCGCTACCCTTCCACTGCGGTACCACTAGGGTAAGAGAAGACCGCCACGGTAAAGCGGTTGAGGCTGAGATGAGGCCAGGCACGGTACAGTGGTAAACAACATAAACACAAGAATTTCACCAAGTCATTAAAATAGGGGCTTCAAGTTGGAAGTTGAGACACATTTTCTCAACACATAATGACTTGGTGGTTGTTTACAATAAAGATGAACGAAATATTTCAGAGCTACAACTAGAGAACAAATTGTTAAAAGAGTAATTGCAATCATTGCAATCAAGGCCATCACTAATGTTAGAGAAACCACCACCATAGTTGTAGGATAATGTTCCATCCTCTCCACCAGCCTCTCTAGTGCAATCACCACCTCCTGTCCATTCTCCTCCTCAAACTTGTATGGAAATGGTAGTATATAATCAAGAAAATGTGCCTATTCCATATCTTGCCCTAGGTACATCAGCTACAACCCCTCCAAAGAAGATATTGAGAAAAAGGAATTGATTGAGTAGATGGAGGTATTTGAAGAGTTGTTTGGATTATATAATGAAAATAATATTTTTATTGTTACAATTTTTTTGGAGAATTATTTGTCTAAGGCAATAAAAAGAGTGAGAAGTGTCCACTCTAATTATTCTTTGATTTTCCATTCAATAAGTATGTTTGAAAAGGATAGAGAAACATGGGTCTATAGACTGAGTGTGTTGAAGAACATGGTTATTAGATCCACACATGATCAAAATAAAACACTACAAATAGCTCCAACCTACAAAGCAGTGAAGGAAATGATTGAATATCAAGGATTGGTGGATCCATTAAAGAAAAGGATCAGGGCATTACTTAAGTAGTTTGATGAGAGTGATCTTAGCCTCTTTCCAAAAATTCTCAATAGTGAAGGAGGTGTCAAGACCTATGAGAAATGGAGAGCTCATATGGATACACTCATTGTTGTAAAGGCCATTCTAATTTGTGAGGAAGGAGATGTTAAGATTTTCCATGTTGAAGGAAATTATGAATAAGTTGTCAGACACCAGTACATTTTTGGAGTTTGAAAAAGATGCCAGTCGAATAATGGAAAAGTATGGTGCCTATGGAAAAAATTAGATGAATTCATGGCCTTCAATTGGCCTATAGAGGAGGGCTATACTAATGCAGGAGCATCTAGGCTCACAAGCAATCTTGCATATATATTTTATTTATTTAACCCATTTTTTGTCTTGTAGGTTTCTAATCAAATTTGGAGTAAATAAAATAAATATTTTAATTCTCCTACACTCCAATGAAAAGACAAGGAAAATCGCATATGGACAAAATCCTAGTCACCTACATGCTAGAAGATGTTGGAGATAATTCTCCAAGGGAACTACATAAATTTTGTTGAGGCAAAGAAAGTGGACGTTCATGGTGACTTGTTAGGTGATTTGTTTTTGAATTTTGTAAGTTTGTAAAGGTGGATAGTTGGAAAGTTTGCAAGAGATACTTCCTAGTTGGATTTGTGGTGGTTATGTATGTGTGTTACTATTGAAATGCACAAGAAAACTGAGAGGGGGGGTGAATCAGTTGTATCAAATTACTTTACTTCTAACCTTAATCATTTACACTTCAACTTCAATCTATTATTAAGTGTAAAAATGAAATGCAGATAACAGAAAGAAAACACCAGACACCAAATTTATGTGGAAAACCCAATGAGGGAAAAACCATGGTGAGGATTAGCTCACAATAAAGTAATAATGCAATTTCGTATACAAAGGCTCACTGCTAGAGGGATCACTACCCAGATACAAAGGCTCATTGCCTACAAAGGGACTTATTATCCAGAAGGAGGCTCACTACCTATAGGAGATCGAAAAGATAATTAAAGATCCACCACAAGGGTTCCACACATTCACAACTTGATCAAAAGATTGTAGACACCTTCAACTCACTGCTTTAAGGAATCTAACACATCAAAGTACTACTGCCTTGATTTTCTCTTGCACACTCTGCTTTTCGCACTTGTTCGCACACTTCACTTTCTTTCTTTATTGACGGATATATAATTCACATCATCTTGATTTGATTTTATACCATCTTCAACCCTAGAAACATTTTCCAAGGTCGGTGATACATTCTTCAAATTACAAATTCAAATTAGGTCGGCTACACAACATTCCCGTGGTGGATAAGAATGAGAGAGGACCAATTACACATTTAATCAAGACCCAAACAACATCTTGGATCGACCACATGCTTCCTTAATTCGATGCAAAATATTTATGTAATGTGTAGACACCAGGTTGACCAAACCTAATGAAAACATCAATGATCTTTGAAGTACGCACATCTCTAGCAAGATGATCACATGTGGATCACTCAACACACTTCACCAAACATTTTACCATCTCTAAGAAACCTTTAGGTACATCCAAAACAACTACAACATTCTTCATTCATAGAATGTTATTCAACAATCCAATTGGATCAAGCAACAACACACAGGAGCTCTGGAGCAGGTCTTCTAGAGCGCCAAATAAAAAACACGTTTGTTAGAACACAAAAACCATAAATATGAATCATTTCTCAGATCCACAAGATCTGAAACCAAACACGAAAATATTGTGGAGCCAAAACATTTCTCCCAATCCATAAACAAATAGTTCTGTCAAATTAGTTCACATACTGGTGAACATATCTTTCACTCTCCATCGATCCAAAAGCTAAAACTTAGGATGTATTATCCATTGAAGCTCATGAGCACAACTACAGATCCACACAAGCATAGGATCAACATAGAAGAAATGCATAGCACAATACCAGAGCATGTTCAGAACACACACTTCAACACTTCCATCATTATTTCTCAAATTTTCTCAAAAGCATTTGGCAAAAACACAACTACAACTTCATAAATATAGCTCCATGTACTCTAAGCACTTCTATAGTATCTCAACTATACAAGTACCATCTATAGTCAACTTGAACTATGTTGACATCAATGACAACATTAATGAGAAAAACCGCCAAACACATCCATACTTGCAACTGTCTCCCCCTTTTTCATTGATGGCAACACATGATGTGAAAAACCATCAAAGATAGCATACAAAATATTTAGAAGCCAAAACCTACACAAGAATAATATTTTCACATGACTTTCTCTCCCCCTTTGACATAAATGGAAAAGGAAAATTGCATGAAAAATCTTGCCACATAAGGCTCTATTCACTCGCCCTTAGGAATGCATCCACATCACATACTGCAACAATGCACTTCTCTACTCTCCCTGAGGAGTAGACATAAATCATTAGTCTAGATCAAAAGAATCTATGAATCCATTTTACTGATGCACCTCTATGTGCACTTAGTTTAAGGAAGGAGGGGAATTAACCCCTAACTTCTCCCTAAGATACTCAAAATTATCCTTTGGAAGGGCCTTAGTGAATATGTCAGCAATTTGTTCTTTGGTAGGTACATATTCAAGTCTAACTTCATTCTTCAACACCTTCTCCCTTAAGAAGTGATACCTGATAGATATGTTCTTTGTCCTAAAATGCATCACTAGATTCTTCAAAATGTTTATAACACTTGTATTGTCACAAAATATAGAGATAGGTTCACCACTCACCACACCTATGTCCTTCAAGGTTTGCTTCATCCATAATACCCATGTGCAATAGGATGCTGCTATAATATACTCTGCTTTTGCAGTGGATAAAGAAACTGAATCTTGTTTCTTACTCAACCATGAAACTAATCTTCCTCCAAGAAAGAATGCACCACCACTTGTACTCTTTCGGTCATCTATACAACCAACCCAATCTGCATCAGTGTAGGAATTCAATGTGAAATCATTATCCTTTAGATACCATAGCCCATAATCTAGAGTTACCTTAAGATATCTGAATATCCTCTTCATAGCTGTAACATGTGCTTCCTTTGGTTCTGCTTGAAATCTTGCAACTAAACATACTGCATGAATGATATCTAGTCTAGAAGCAGTAAGATACAACAATCCACCAATCACGGATCTGTACATGCTTTGATTAAATTTAGCAAATTCATCATCCTTACTCAGCTTACATTCGGTTACCATAGGGGTATAGACCGGTTTGGAGTCATCCATTCCAAACTTCTTTAACAATTCCTTAACATACTTAGATTGTGAAATGACCATCCCTTTGTTAGTTTGATTTACTTGAAGTCCAAGGAATAAATTCAACTCACCAATCATAGACATTTCAAATTCCTTTTGCATCTCTTTTGCAAATTTACTACACATTCCTTCATTTCCACCAAAGATGATGTCATCAACATATACCACAACTATCAATATTTTTTTTCTCAACTTTGAAGTAAAAATTGTTGTTTGTGGAGCCTTTGAATCCTTGCTATGTCAAGTATCTATCTAATCTTGCATACCAAGCTCTGGGAGCCTATTTAAGTCCATATAGTACCTTCTTTAACTTGCAAACCATCTCTGGTTTTTCTAACAACTGAAAGCCTTCCAGTTGCTCCATATATAATTCTTCTTCCAATTCTCCATTCATAAATGCAAGCTTGACATCCATCTAATACACTTTGAAGTCTTTATGAGCTGAGAATGCCAAGAACATCCGAATGGCCTCCATTCTTGCTACAAGTGCAAAAGTTTCTTCAAAATATATTCCTTGAACTTGTGAATATCCTTTGCATATAAGTCTTGCTTTATTCCTTACCACTTCTCCATCTTCATTTAGCTTATTCCTGAATACCCATTTTGAACTAATTACATTTTTGTTTACAGGCCTAGGGACTAGTTCTCATGTCTCATTCTTCTCTATCTGCTACAGTTCTTCTTTCATTGCTCTAACCCAACTTTCATCATTACATGCTTCACTTACAATATTCGGTTCTATCTTAGTAAGTAAACACAAGTTTACCTCAACCACTTTGCTTCTTTTCTTCACTCCTTCACTTATGTCTCCAATTATCTGTTCCTCTGGATGATTTATCTGTACATATTTAGGAGTCTTAGGTGTAGGTTCTAGAATCTCCTCTTCATCACTTTGTTCTTTTTCTTCCTTTTCTTCTTCTTGCACTTGATCAAAAATAGGATCATTTGGTTCAACTTCATTTATTTCTACTGGTCTATACATAGCTTCATCAACTCTTACATTAGCACTTTCAACTATTTTTCTCATTATTTTATTGAAGCATCTGTATGGATTACTGTTATTTGAATATCCAATAAAAATTCCTTCATCACATCTAGCATCAAACTTTCCTAGCTTTTAATGTAACATCTGCTTCCAAACACTTTAAAGTATTTAACAGTAGGAGTCTTACCAGTCCATAACTCGTAAGGAGTCTTAATGTTGTTACCTCTGATGTCAACTCTGTTAAGAATGTAAAAAATAGTGTGAATTGCTTCTCTCCAATACACATCAGGAACATTTTCTTCTTTCATCATAGTTTTGGCAGCCTCTTGAACAGTCCGGTTCTTTCTTTCCACAACTCCATTCTACTGAGGGGTTATATGAGCAGAATAATGTCTCTTTATGCCATGTTCTTCATAGAATGCATTAAACTCACTAGAAGTAAATTATCCACCTCTATCATACCTTAAGCATTTGATTCTCAAGTTTGCCTCATTTTCTACTCTTGCCTTGAATATCTTGAATCTATCAAGAGACCGAGATTTCTCTCTAAGAAATGTAACCCATGTCATCCTAGAGTAATCATCAATAAATAGCAAAAAGTACCTGTCACCATTAAGGCTTCCTGTTCTTGTTGGACCATAGATGTCTGTATGAATTAATTCCAGCATTTCGGTCGATGATTATTCCTTTCCTTTAAAACTGCTTCTTGTTTGTTTCCCTAACTGACAACTTCTACAAATTGAATTTGAAGGCTTTATGATTCTAGGAGGATCTCTGACAACTTCCCTAGAACTAATCCTTATCATATTGTCAAAATTCACATGTCCCATCCTTTGATGCCATAACCAACTTTCATTAATTTTTGAAACAAAACACTAACCATCACCACTCTTAAGCTGATAGATGTTTCTATGAGTTCTTCTTCCTACTGCTACCATAGTTTTGGATCCATTTCTAATCTCATAGGTGTTATCCTGAAACACAAGATTAAATCCTTTGATACACATTTGTCCAACACTTAAGAGATTATGCCTTAAACCCTTAACATACTAGACATCATTAGTACTATGTTTCCCATCAAAACTAATTGTTCCTTTACCAACAATCCTAGCACCAGAATCATCTCCAAACATAACTATTCCTCCATCATACTTTTCAAGTTTAGTGAACCTACTCCTATCTCCAGTCATATGATTTGAACACCCATTGTCAATTACCCAAAAGTATTCATCCTATCTAGCATGAAAAATAGTCACTAGAGTGCCTTCCATCTCATCCTTCTTGCTTTCTATTCCTTTGCACATCTTCCATGGTTAGTAGATACAACTTTATTTTCTTAAGCATTCATTATCTATTAATCATCATCAGTAATCTTGCATTGTGTTTCTTGTGTCTCTGTGATTATTATTATTATTATTATCATTGTTCTTCTTGTGTGTAGCTCTATTTAGACATCTTGATGCATAATGACCAATATTTCTAAAACTAAAACACTTAAAGGGAAACATACCTTTGTATTTACCAGTACCTTTCTTCAATTTCCTTGTGAAGTTCGCTTCCAACTCTTCTGAATCATCATCCTCTGAGTCATCTCCTATCTTCATTGCTTGAAAGGCTATTTCAGTTTTCTCCTTATCACTTGCAAATTTTCTCATCTCGAATGCAGTCAAGATACCAAATAGGTGCTCCTTAGTAAATGTCTTTGGATCATATGATTCTTCAATATGAGAGACCTTGTCACTGTAATTCTCTAGTAGAGTCATCAGGATCTTCTCAATTATGTCTTCATCTGACATGGAACCACCTTGATTCTTGATCTCATTTACTACAAGTTCAACTCTTTGATAATAGCTTGCAATATCTTCTCCCTCTTCCATTCTTAGGTTTTCAAATTTTTGCTTAGTTGTTAGCTTCCTTGACAATTTTACTCTATCATTCCCTTTATAAATTTCTTTTAATTTTTACCATACTTCATAAGCAGTGCCTAAAGAAATAACTTTTGTCCTTTCAGTTTTAGATAGAGCACTGAAGATAGCATACCTTTTCTTTTCATTCTCCTCATAAGCCACAATCTCATTTGCAGAGGAAGGACCAGTGGATGGTGCAACATACTTTGTCTCCACAACTTTCCAGGTCTTGAAACCAAGAGAAACTAGATAACCTCTCATCTGTTCTTTCCAGTCACTGTAATCAGCTCCATCAAAAATAGGGATCTAAAACTTGTGCGCCATCTAATCTACCTCAAGCGGTTAAGCTTTTCACCGAGGAACTAGAGCTCTGATACCAATTTTTGAAATGCATAAGACAACTGAGAGGGGGGGTGAATTAGTTGTATCAAATTACTTTACTGCTAGCCTTAATCAATTCCACTTTAACTTTAATCTGTTATTAAGTTTAAAAATGAAATGAAGATAACATAAAGCAAACACTAGAGACACTAGATTTACATGGAAAACCCAATTAGGGAAAAACCATGATGAGGATTAGCTCACAATATAGTAATAATGCAATACCAGATACAAAGGCTCACTGCCAGAGGGCTCACTACCTAGATACAAAGGCTCACTGCCTACAAAGGGACTTACTATCCAAAAGGAGGCTTACTACCTACGGGAAAAATAAAAGATAAATAAAGATCCACCACAAGGGTTCCACACATTCACAGCTTGATCAAAAGATTGTAGATGCTATCAACTCGTTGCTTTCAAGAATCTAACACATCAAAGTACTGCTGCCTTGATTCGCTCTTGCACACTCTACATTTCACACTTGTTCATACACTTCAATTTTTTTCTTTATTGATGGATATATAATTCACAGCATCTTGATTTGATTTTATATCATCTTCAACCCTGGAAACATTCTCCAAGGTTGGCTATACATTCTTCAAATTAAAAATTCAAATTAGGTCAGCTACTCAACATTCCCGCTGTTAGAACCCAAAATTTCATCAAATACCTAAGTGACTTGCCCATTTTAAACCCCTCATTTTCCTATCTTTTCATGAAAAAATCATTCACTACCTTTTAAAATAGCTTATAACCTTTACCGCTGCCTTTATATTAAGTTTTATATCACTTACCGCTTTACTACGGCCTCCCAAAATGGGCTCACAGTACGGTGATAGTGGTTAAACAGGAGGGCATAAAGTTCTTACCACCACACCACGCGCGGTCAATTCATTGACCGCGGTATCGCGGTGGCGGTGAGATAACCGGTAGGTAGTGGCAACGTAGCAGTTGATAAGCGGTTACCATTATACTGTACATGATCTGAACATAGACTGTGGTGGTCGTGGTAGATGGTGGATAATAGCAGAGGTGATGGTGTGAGACACCACCGCGGTACCGTTGTGATGTGGTGGAGAGTTAGCGCTGACCAATGGAGACAGTAAATGCCAACCGCTATACCGTGATGGGGCAGAATAGAGATCACGGTAACGCGGTAGATAGTGGTGGGACCGGTCAAAGTCAAGGTAGTAAAATGATAAAGGCCACGGGGAAATAAAGTGTAAAGAACAGTAAGGTTTAAAATGAAATATTGAAGGCCGGTAAAGTATTAAAACAAAATCGAATGCATAACTATGTAAAAAATATTTAATTTTTCGATAAGGCAACACAATTAAATATTTTAATTGTTGTCATAAAATTCAAATGGTTGTAACAGGTTTGTGAAAGGTTGCAACGCTTGATATGTATTGTATAAATATTTTGAAAATCAGAAGGAGAGGGTCGGTTAGAGTAGGAGTCAGATTTTTTTGACTGGGAATATAAAAATGTACAGATTTTTCTTGAAATAGAGCAATGGAGAAAATTTTGGTGAAGTTCATTTTTGTATTAAGTTGTTGAGATGTTATAAGCTTTGTATTTCCTGCCTGGTTGTCTCCAATTAGAAATCATTAAATCATTTAAATCAAGATATCATGTATATTTTCTGATTTACCATAGTGCATTTATCACTTTGTGTGATTTGATTAATAGGTGTCTGCATATTAGAACTAAAATTCTTTTAAACAAGTCACAGTGATTTTATGATTTTTTGTTGGATGATTAAAAAAGAACTTGGTAGGAAAAAATTCAAGCATAATTTATGCAACCCATAAATTGGGTGAAATAGTATGCTAGTCATAGAATTTCATACTCTAAATATGCCTAACAACTTGAATTTAGACAGAGAGGAAAATACACACATCATTATTTATTTTTGACTCCGTTGCCCATGTGGATAGAAGGCACTGATCTGCCACAACCCAAAGATACAAATTCATATCAAACAATTTATTCAAAAAAAAAGTCATTTGTGCAGTAGAAGTAGGAGTAGGTGTAGTAATTTTATTTTTCCACTACCCATTGCCATTGTGGATAGATTGACCAACCAAAAAATACATTTAAATTTGCAACATACACATAGGGGCACCCACCTAGGTTTTGCAGAACCTAAAGAGAAGAAGGTTCAATTGCATCAATTGGCCTTGTACGTTGACCAAAAGCGTTGTGAGAGCTTGGCAACCTCTCGTGGTTCAAACCTGCATTTTTGAGACCCAACACCCGTGGTGGATAAGAATGAGAGAGGACCAATTACACATTTAATTAGGACCCAAACAACATCTTGGATCAACCACACACTTCCTTAATTTGATGCTAAATATTTATGTAACATGTAGACACCAGGTTGGCCAAACCTAATGAAAAAACTAGCGATCTTCGAAGTATGCACATATCCAAAAAGATGATCACATGTGGATCACTCAACATGCTTCACCAAAAATTTTACCATCTCTAAGAAACCTTCAAGTACATCAACAACAACTGCAACATTTTTCTTTCATAGAATGTTCTTCAACAGTCCAACCAGACTAACCAACAACACACAGGAGCTCTGGAGCAGGTCTTCCAGAGCACCAAATAAAAAACATGTTTGTCAGAACACAAAAACCATCAATATGAATCACTTCCTAGATCCGAAAGATCTGAAACCAAACACTAGAAGGTTGCGGAGCCAAAACATTTCTCCCAATCCATAAACAAATAGTTCTATCAAACCAGTTCACATATTGATGAACATATCTTTCACTCTCCATCGATCCAAAAGATAAAACTTAGGATGTATTATCCATTGAAGCTCATGAAAACAACTACAGATTCACACATGCATAGGATCAACATGTTAGTGTAGGTTTTTTATTCCTTATTATAAGGTTTTTCCTACACATTTATTTAAGCTTGCTTAGGTTAATAAAGCATGTTTAATTAGGTGAGAGGATTATGAGGTGTCACCTTCCTACATATTAGCATCCATTATCTATCTTTAGTCCGATAGATGGTTGCTCCTTATTGGTCGGTGTTGCCACCTCTTCCCTCTCTCTAGTCTATATAAGCATGCTACCTAGCTTGTATTTTAATTTGATATTGGAGATAGTTATCTGATGCTATTTTTCCATTCGAGCATTTCACATCAATCTCTTGGTATCGTTGTTATGCTGTTTCAATTGCTTTTGCATTTACAATATATGTTTCTAACTCTTTCAATTGATTCTAGGTTATAATCTGTTTTACGAATTTTAACATGGTATCAAAGCAAGTTTTGTAAGGTTAGATTCTTTGTAGAGATCTTGTAAAATCCTGTATTCTCTTCTCTTGCATTATTTTTGAAGATCTGGAGAATCATAAAGGATTTATGAAGATTCAAAAATCTTGTTTCTATCAATCAGCTTGCATATTTTGTGTTTCAATCAGTATTGCAGGTTGCAGCATACCTTTGCTTATCTTAGGTAGCTGATACATCCTTTGCATGCCGTTTTTTGGTTGCTGGAGTCGTTTTTTGTTGCTAAAGGCGACTGATTTACATTAGATCTACATCTTTTGTACCTAATCAGGAAAAACGCCTTCTGGGTTTTGTTCACCGCATCAAAAAACCATCTGGGTATCTTTTATTTTTTGCATGCAGCTTATATATTTTGCAGAATTGAACTCAGAAAGCTTCAGCCATACCCCTCTCTGTTGGCAGTTTCAGATTTGAAGACAGTTTTCAAAAGCTCCGTTCTTGCTCATACGGACTCCGTTTCTCACGAATGTTTTTTTGATCTTGGCTATTTTTTCGTGCTCTATGCAATAGTGCAGTCGTTTTTTGATTTGGATGCAGAGTTTTTCTAAAAATTACAGATTCTCAGTCGTGACACTGCACAGTCCTCATTTTGGAAACTTCGAAAAGGCATAACTTTTGCATAAAACCTTAGATCGAGGTGATTCTTTTTTTGAAAGTGATTTTTTTTTTGTGTAGCTTGCACTGGTGTTGTTTATTTTATTGGGTATTGTGCCCAAGTTGTATTTTCAGCATATGCTCCTTTTGAGGATCTGTAATAGCATTGAGATCAAGTCCACTCAG
Organism: Sequoiadendron giganteum; assembly: GCA_007115665.2. Lineage (NCBI taxonomy): Eukaryota > Viridiplantae > Streptophyta > Pinopsida > Cupressales > Cupressaceae > Sequoiadendron > Sequoiadendron giganteum. Next base: position 20,628,634 of record CM021108.1, on the reverse strand, counting down.
TATTTCTTGCTGATGGTAATTGTAAACGCACTAAATATAAAATGCCAAATCAAATTTTCTTGGGGGGGTTCTATGATTGAGTCAAAAAGGGGGGGTGTCTTGTGTGTTCGTGCATCTTTTCTTTCCTCACAAACAACAACAATCTAATTCTGCATTAAAATGGATCAATTAATAGTACCTATACTCACACCCTACAACTACTATGAGTGGAAGTCCAAGATGACTATACAACTTAAGAAGTTAGGATTGTTTCGAGTAACTATGGGTATTGAAACTGAACCATCTCTAATTGTAGAAAAGCCTAAATGGTTTAACAAACTTGATGAAGCTTTTGGAACTCTATGTATGTCTGTATCTCTAGATTTACTTTTTCATATTGAGTCTTCTACAACACCAAATGATGTATGGACTACTTTAGAAAAACTCTTTGGTGCACAAGATGAACTAAGAGGACATTTATTGGAGAATGAGTTGATAGGGTTAAATCCATGTAATTTTGATACAATTCAAGATTTCTTCACAAAACTAAAGGCTTTAAGATTGCAGTTGAAACAATGTGGGATAGAAAAGAAAGATAGTCAGTTGATTCTTAGCATTCTTTCCAAACTTGGTCCTAACTACTCTGTGTTTGTTTCTACATTCTATGCCACAAAAAGTGCCTTGGGAACCACATATAAGATGCCTTCTTTAGATGATTTTGCTAATGAACTCACTAAGGAGCAAGACAAATTGGTTCAAATGGGTACAATTAAGCCCTCTAAATCTCATGCCTTGACTGCAAATCAGGGCACTAAAGATCAGAAGGGGGTTGCTAAGAAAGAGAAGAAACAAAAGAACCAAGAAGAAAAGAAGCAAGAACAAACATCAATTGCTTCTAAAGCAATGAATAATGCCTCTTCTTCAAAAGGCGACAAGCCTAAGAAGGAGAAAATTCAGTGTTCTTATTGCAAGAAACTTGGTCATGATGAACATAAGTGCTTGAAGAAATAGATTGATCACTTGTCACATCTTCTTGAGAAGAACAATATCCAGGTGCCTGATTCTGTCAAACAAGTCTCATCGAAAGGGTCTTCAAAGAACAAAAAAAAGAGTAAGGGGAAAGGAAAGGGCAAGGCCTTAGTTGCAAGAGCTTCTCAACCAAATTCTTGGGTAATTGACTCAAGTGCTTCTCACCACATGGCCAATAGAAAGGAAAGCTTCTCATCCTTGGAGTCATGTTCTGTGCCTGATATTCTTATGGGTAATGATACACCAGAAGAAGTTCTTGGGAGAGGGTCTGCTTGACGTTGGTGATGGGACATTCCATGATGTTCTTTGTGTGCCTTCTTTGTCAACTAATCTCCTATCTGTCTACCAGATTACCCATACAGGTTCTGGCAAGAGAGTTGAATTTACACTTGATTTTGTGGTTATTAGTGATCTGCACAATGGGTCTATAGTTGCTATAGGAAAAGTTGATAACCATTCTCGGCTCTATCAATTTTCTCATTTTGTTCTTGATTCTCCTTCACTGGCATTACTCACTCACTCAGATGAGGTGAGTCATTTGTGGCATCAGCGGTTTGGGCACTTGAATTACCGCTACTTGCAACAGCTTAGTCAGCATGACATGGTTACAGGGTTTCCTTCTATTCGATTCTCTGATGGAGTTTGTCAAGGTTGCATTCTTGGCAAGCATCCTGAAGAAAAATTTGACAAAGGCAAAGCATGGAGAGCCACACAACTCTTGGAGTTAGTACATAGTGATTTGGCTGGTCCATTTCAGCATCCTTCATTCAGTAGAGCAAGATATGTATTGACCTTCATTGATGATCTTTCCCGATACAACTTTGTATATTTTCTCAAAAAAAAGTCTGAAGTCTTTGAGTCCTTTCAAGAATTTAAAGCTTTTGCAGAGAAACAATCTGGGAAGGTTGTCAAGGTTCTGCGCACCGATAATGGCGGGGAATATGTCAACCAAAGGTTTGAGAAGTTTTGTGCCTCAGAGGGTATTAATCTTTAGCACACAGTTCCCTACAGTCCACAACAAAATGGAGTTGCAGAACGAAAGAATCGATCATTGAAGGAAATGGCCAATTGCATGATCCACTCCAAATCATTGGCACCTCAGTATTGGGCAGAGGCCATCAACTGTGCATGTTATATCCAGAACCGGGTTCCTCACCGAGCTGTGAAGGGGGTAACTCCTTTTCAAGCTTGGACCGGTCGGAAACCCACAGTCAAGCACTTCCGAGTGTTTGGGTCTCTGCATGGGCCCACATTCCAGCAGAGAAACGCAAGGCAATGGATCCGCAGAGTAGGCCTTGCATATTTGTTGGCTATCCAGATGGTGTCAAAGGCTACAGGCTACTCCACCCTACCACACATGAGCTCTTCATTGAGAGGAGTGTTTAGTTTGAGGAAGATACTTCTTCTACCACTTCTCCATCCTTCATTCCCATGGAGACACTGCGACTTCATGATGATAGTTCTTCTGAGGATCAAAATCCTCCTTGAGGAGTCTTCTTCCTCCACTTTAGATGGTGATGATGAGGGTTCATCTTCCTCCTCTCTTAGTCATCATTCAGAGGATGATGATTCTCCTCCAAATTCTCCTGCCACTGGGCCTCTTTGGGCTCGTCAGACTTTGGAGTCAGCAGGTGATTGGGTTGGTGATCCTTCAGATGCGAGACGAACAAGGTCACAGTTCGAGCAGGCTCCTCATCTCTTCTTTGCTTCAGCTTCTGATCCACAATTCTTTAGGGAAGCTTTTGGTGTCCCCGAGTGGGATGCTGCTATGCAGGAAGAGTTCAGTTCCTTGGAAAGGAACCATACTTGGGATTTAGTCCCACTTCCTAAGGGAAGAAAACTTGTTCGATGCAAGTGGGTCTATCGAACAAAATTTGCTGCAGATGGGTCAGTTGAAAAACATAAGGCTCGCTTGGTCGCAAAAGGATTCTCCCAAGTTCCTGGGATTGACTACTCTGAGACTTTTGCACCGGTTGCCAAGATGACTTCAATCCGACTTGTCCTTGCCATTGCTGCAGCCCATCGCTGGGACGTTCATCAGATGGATGTGAAGAGTGCCTTTCTTCACGGTGACCTTCAGGAGGAGATATATATGGAGCAGCCATAGGGGTTCATCCAGGATCCTTCACTTGTTTGCCGACTTCAGAAGTCTCTCTATGGTCTTAAACAGGCCCCACGAGCCTGGTATGCCAAGATGGACTCCTTTCTTCTATCAGTTAGGTTCACTCGGTGCCATTCTGATCCGAATGTCTACATTTTGCAGCAGGATGATACTCTGACTTTCCTTGTTCTCTATGTTGATGACTTGCTGATTATAGGGAGTTCCTCATCCACCATCAAGGTAGTGAAAACTGCTCTTCATGATTGTTTTCTGATGTCTGACTTGGGTCTTCTTCACTATTTCTTGGGAATTGAGATTACACAGTCTTCGGCTGGTATCTTTCTTTCTCAGCCCAAGTATGCTCTTGATATGCTCTCTCGATTTCACATGGCTGATTGTAAGCCTGCACCAACTCCATTTCTATCAGGGGTCAAACTTGAGGCTTCTTGTGCTTCACCTAAGTTGGTAGATGCTACCTTGTATCGCCAATTGGTTGGGAGTCTCATATACTTGACTCACACGAGGCTTGATATTTCTTATGCAGTGGGCCTGGTCTCCAGGTTCATGCAAGAGCCACATGAGCTGCATTGGAAAGTAGCTAAGCGGATTCTTCACTATGTTCAGGGCACTCACAATTATGGGATTCATTTTGCAGCATGCATGGATATTGACTTAGTGGGATACACAGATTCAGATTGGGCAGGTGATTCTCAGGATCGCAAGTCTACTTCAGGGTATTGCTTCTCTCTTGGTTCTGGTCCAATTTCTTGGTCGAGCAAGAAGCAGTCTACTATTGCTCTTTCATCTATAGAGGCTAAGTATCAAGGAGCAGTTAATGCTGCTACTGAGGCCATTTGGCTTCAACACATTCTCACTGAGTTTGGCATTTCCTTTCGGAAGACTACAATCATCTTTTGTGACAACCAGAATGCTATTCAGATCTCTCACAATCCGGTCCATCATCAGCGGACCAAACACATTGAGATTCACATGCACTACATTCAGGAGTTGATTCATGAGCAGGTTCTTGATCTTTAGTATTGTTCGACATCAGATCAGACAGCTGACATCTTCACCAAACCCTTCACTGAGAGCAAGTTCATTCATTTGCGAGCTTTGCTTGGGGTACGGCAGGTGTCCTCCTTTTAGGGGGCTTCTTAGCTCCTCACCTTCTCTCTCTATTCTGGGGGGGGGCATACTCTCTTTTGTGGGGGGGGGCCTACTTCTCTTTTATGGGGGGGGATTTCATTGTACATGGGTACCTCATCAGGCTTGATTTGTCGGGACCCATCTTTGTACCGACCTAAGCTATGCTTAAGGGGGGGTGTTAGTGTAGGTTTTTTATTCCTTATTATAAGGTTTTTCCTACACATTTATTTAAGCTTGCTTAGGTTAATAAAGCATGTTTAATTAGGTGAGAGGATTATGAGGTGTCACCTTTCTACATATTAGCATCCATTATCTATCTTTAGTTCGATAGATGGTTGCTCCTCATTGGTCGGTGTTGCCACCTCTTCCCTCTCTCTAGTCTATATAAGCATGCTACCTAGCTTGTATTTTAATTCGATATTGGAGATAGTTATCTGATGCTATTTTGCCATTCGAGCATTTCACATCAATCTCTTGGTATCGTTGTTATGCTGTTTCAATTGCTTTTGCATTTACAATATATGTTTCTAACTCTTTCAATTGATTCTGGGTTATAATCTGTTTTACGGATTTTAACACAACACAGAAGAAATGTAGAGAACAATACCAAAGCACGTTCAAAACACACACTTTAACACTGCCTTCATTATTTCTCAATTTTTTTCAAAAGCACTTGGAAAAAACACAACTACAACTTCATAATTATAACTCCATGTACTCTAAGCACTTCTACAATATCTCAACTATACAAGTACCATCTGTAGTAAACCTGAACTATGTTGACATCAATGAAAACATTAATGACAACACCACCAAACACATCCATACTTGGAATTGTTACCATCTTGATTGGCAACAATAAAACATTTGGGTTGTGAGTATTTTGTGCTGTTAACTTTTTATGAAATTATCAAGATATAATATTACTTTGAAAGGAAAAATAAATGAGCAATGGAAAGTACTAAGTAATGAGCATTTTTTAAAGGAAAGAGATTACCAAGAAATAGAGAAGCCAAACCAAGCACCACCAAAATGCAAATGAGACACAAGAATTTGATAAGGGGAAAAAACAAGAAAAAAACCCCAATATTATGAATGGAGGCAAAATGCCTAAGAATTATATAAAGAAAGAGAGAGAACTTAAGCCTCAAGCTTGCATGCTTGAATATTGAAGAATGAGAGGCAATACACCTCAATAAGTAGAGGTGAGAAGGAGTTAGAATGTAACTCCCAACTCAATGAATGCCACCATTCATCTATGTGTGTGCAAAGTGTCACCTCTTAAGGAGGTGGCTTCAAATATTCCTTAATAAAGGAATTAAAAATAAGTCATCCTCACACATGTGTGAGATGACAAAAAAGACAAAAGACTTGTAGGGATTCCTTTGGAATATTCCTACAAGTTAATAAAAAGTTACATTTAAAGAATAACCTTTACCAAGTAAAGATTAATCTTCTAACATACTTCATAGTTGAAATTGTTGCTACAACATTCACAAAAATATATTCATTTAAGGGCTGCAAGTTTAAGAGGTTAATCCACATTTATTTTTGCTGCAACTAAAGGAATCAAAGGGATAAATGACAATCATTAAGAGTTGAAATTTATCAAAGTTAATTTGCATCTAAGAGAAGAGGAGTAATCTTGACAAATAACAATCTTAAGGCTGAAATTTAACAAGGATATGTTGGCACATACAATTTGTTACAATATTTGAAGTTTTGAGCAAATGATTATAAGAATTTGAAGGCATGAATATTGTTGTTATCACATTGCACATAAGTGAAGTTGATACCTCTGCATCATATACAAAATGGGACAACAAGTTAAACGATATCCCTACTTTGTGATCTCCAATGGTGAGGTGGCATTAATTTTGGTCTATTTTGGCATATGCATTGGTATTCAAGCCTTTTAAAGGGTGTCAGCAAGGGTTTTTGTCATATTGTACACTAGGATTTTGTATTCACCCGCCAACTCAACTTTCCTAGGTCCAAAACACGAGGAATGAATAATTGATGTGGCAAAGGTATCTAATAACCATTTCAAATATTTTGGGAAAGTATCATGGATGTAACAAATTTTGTAACTACCTTGTAGTCAAAATATTCTCTCCATGAGCTTATAGTTACTCTTGTAATTTTGAAATGTAAGTGTACGTCAAACAAAAATGTGATGTGTAATGGCCTGAAGCTTGTTGCTCCCTTGTTTACAAAAGGGAATTCAAGGCCATTTGAATGGGTTGTTGTTGATTGATTTTGAGGATCTATTGTAATATAGAGTGATGAGAGCCATTTATGTCCCATTTTATGCCACATTTTATCCTTTTTCACATGCCTTCAATTCCATCCCCATATTCCATTTTCATGTCTTATCATAACATTTTACCATTCTACGCTACATATGATTAAATATATATGAGTGATTATTTAATATAGTTTTGGGATAAATATGAAAAATAATTATTGATTATCTTTACTAATATGTGTTGTTATTTTAAGCCTTGGAAAATATGTATTGCAGCATGCAGACTTCTTGACATCTTTATATAGACTTCCTATCACATTCTCCCCAGGAACCTTCTTGTCACCTTCATATCAATATGACCTATGCTTACCGTTTCAGTTCTCCACAATGATTGGATTTCACTCTTTGATGCTGATAGTGCACCATTTTGTCCGATGGTAGATTTCCTCTGGATCTATCTACGTGGTACACTCATTTTATTTACCACACATATTCACATGTGTTTCTTGGGTTGGAAACATGCCTTCTACCATCATATCTACCTTTTCTTGGAATTTTTACCTTCATTATTTAGCCACGCAATAGTTGTGTCTGCTAACTATGTGGAAGAGAAAACCAAAAATATTCTCATTTCCTATTTCTATCTTCTATTATAAAACCATTTTTAATTTATGGCCAGGAGTAAAGGTTTCACGTGATTTATTATTCTTTAGTTTTTTATCCGTAGGCCAGAATAAACCATTCTATACAACTTTAGATAACAGGTGTTATAATCACTACCTATATATATGATGTAATACCAACTATGAAAAGGAGGAAGAAGAAAAAGATATTTTATCATTAACAAGAGAAATGTTCTAAAGTCTTCATCAAATTTTTTGTAATTTTTGTATTCATTGGTTGATTGGGAGGAAGGGTGACCACTCTTGAGTTGCCAATTGTGTGTAATACTTTATGTTCTGCAAATTATGTTTTCATGTGTTATGATTTTAGTTGATTATGTTTTGCATTGTTACATTTTTGTGTTTGATATGTGTTAATAAATTTTATGTAACAATGATTTGAGTTTTATTTCCATGCTGCATAATTAATTGATATGGTTTTTGTGTTTGATATTTGTTGATTAAGTTTCTATTTTAGAATTTACTATTGTGAGCACTGAAATAAATGACTCTATGAATTAGAATCACTATTCCATCACAACACATCAATAGAGCTATTTCATTCTGAAAACAAAACCATAAAACAATATATCTAAACTACTCAAAAACAAAAATGCTTCACTGAAACTAAGCTCTATTACTCTCCTATCATTCAAGACTTTGTGCTTATATTCAAAATTCTCTCAGTAAAAGCATGTGCACAAAGAGCTATAATGAATGGAGATTCAAAATGGAATGTAAATATTATAAATGAGAATGCAAACCAACTAGATGCTGAAATTAAAATATAAAGAAAAGATAATGGAAGTAGATGCAAAATGCAGAGATGCTAAATTTGTGTAGGGGCCAAAATGAGAAGAGAGTCCTGTTTAAATAGGCATCTTTAGGGTGAACGCAAGTTGTGGAAGGAGTGTGGGATAAAAGATTGGCTTGGAGGAAAAATATTGAAATGGATAAATGCATGTAGGTGGTAAATGAATAATTTAATGAATATGTGTGATAGTTAAATGAATATGCAAATGCATGAAATGTGTAAATGCATTAATGTATGAATATTTTACGATGGATAAATTATTATGAAAATGGATTTAATGAAATGATTATGGACATGGGGTTTATGAGTATAATATTTTAATGATAATGCATGAAATATGAATATGAGATGAATGGATAGATTATTAAATGATTTACTGGAATATGCAAATGATATTTTAGTGATTAATGTATAAATGATTAAATGATTTTATGAATAATTCTTATAGATGCCTATAAATGCTTATAATATGAATGAATGGTTATAATATAGAGATATGATTACATGGATAATTGAATAAAATATGCAATGATTTAAAAATGATTACGAGAATATTTTTATGTGTATACATTTTGCTCCTCTTTGAGACAATGCAACTTGTCACTTTATTTCAAAGAAAAAGATTGATCAACTGATACATGCCCCAGAGATATCCTGGTAAGGATTACAATAAGAATGATATGCCCCCTCAAGAGATTGATTGAACAGATTGTAAGAAGATTAATCTCTTGATAGATGTCAAGAAAATGATTAGATACCTAATATTGCGTAAGTGATAAAGCGGTAATGCACATTTTGATGAAAATGTACAGTGGATAGGTGTAACTGAACAATTGATGGAAATGATCAGTATAGCTAGGTTGATGAGCTAATTAAGCTGATTGATATTGGTGCTTATGCAAAATGAGTTGATGCAATGAGTGATTGGTTGATTAAGGGGACATGAGATTTTGAGAAGCAAGTTGATTGATTTGTCTACGACAAGAAAGATGAAGAAAATGAAATGCAAGAAATGGAAGATGCAAGATGGGAGAAAATGAAGGTGATGAAGCCTCTTGTGCCTTTTAAGTGATTTTATCATCATCGAGCTTATTATGTTGCAAATTAGTATAAACATATAGATAACATGAACATCTAGATGACCTGAATATTGTTTGTGTTTTTATTTAGCAGCAAAGTATAAGCATCTAGGTATAAGTACCTTAGATGACCTAAATACTTATTGCATGGAAGAAACTATCAGACAAGGAATGCTATCATCCATAGTAGACTCATAGGTCCTCGATGGTTTTAGACAACCATGTCTTAAGATGAGTCATCCTATGAATAAGAAACAATCCACAGACAACAAACAAGTGAACATGGCCCATCATCGCCTCTCTAGTCCCAAACATCCAGGAGAAGCTAAAAGACATGCCACCAAAGATAAAATCATAAAATAATCAAAGATCAACAAACAAACATGCATCATGCTTCAATGTAAAGCTGATTATTGTCATAGTTTATGTGTTTGGGTTGGATTTGAAAGATGGATTGGTAGGTATGTTTTTTGATTGCCAGTCATGGTGCATTTTGATTTGGTTGAAGTTCAAAGCTATGTGGTGATCTGAAAGTGTCACTATTTTAGGGATATATGAAGTTATTTGATTTTTTTAAATATTTGATTTTTTGGATTTTTCAAGACATTTTATGATTTATTTATTTTGGATATTTTTCAGGACATTTTATGATTTTTATGGATTTTTTCAAGACATTTTATGATTTAAAAAAAAAAGAATTTCAGGACATTTTATGATTTAAAAAAAATAAAATTTGAAGACATTTTATGATTTTTTTAGATTTTTTCAGGACATTTTATGAGTTTTTAGATTTTTTCAGGATATTTTATGATGGAGAGAGACAAATCACAAGCGAGTAGACAAACAAAGAGGGTATTTTCTTTGACCGCGAGATGTTCAATACCCTAACCCATAGCTAAGGTTGAGCAAATTCCCTAGTGAGGAATAGGACCAACCTAGTATGCATGGCAAAGCAAGAAAGCGAGGGGACTATCAAACAATTCACAAGCCATGGTGAGTATGAAAAGGGAATTTTGAAGTGGATAGTGAATGAATGATGCAAGAGCATCCTTGGTTCTTTGCAATCTTGCATCAACCAAAAATATTTTCTTTCAATTTTGTTCTTGTTCTTGTCCAGTTCAAGTTGGCAGATTCATCATTTCATCATATTTACTCACCAGAGCCTATGGATCTATGTTTTCATTGTGGACATGTTCATTTTCCTTATTCCAGAATTTTAGCACGATTGGATCTTTTCCCGACAAGTTATCACTTTCAGATTAAGTGATAGTTTTTAGAACAGAGCACCGAAGCAGTTTCGAGCCTAACGACTAATTCGATCTCTTGTGGATCCTTCCCATAACTTGTATATCCTCATGTTGTGTTTTGAATTGTTCCATGGAGTGTCCTCGACCTTAATTTAGGTCCAAACTTCATCTTATGCACCTGCCGAGGAGAAATTCAAATTTAAGGCTGACCTATTTCATGCATGTTATGTTTCCCTCATTAGAGATTGTAACGATCTTTAGCCGACATAGATGATTCTAGATCTTGGATGTGATATAAATCATTGTAATATATCATTAGGATAACAACTAGAAGGAATATGGGATTTGATCTGTAAGATTTCAGCTCGCATTAAGGGGCATGTAGGAAGACTGTATTTTGAGCATGTTGTATCAGGCCTATGAGCCCAATCTGTAAACCCGGATGTTGTCGGCTGTATGCAATTGAAATTTTTGATAATAAGAATGTTTGAATCTACATTTGCCTCCATATTCTGAGTGGCTTCTATTGTGTAACTCTTTCTACATGGTCCAAACTATTCTCTTTGAGGACCCTCCTACCGTGACAGCACCAGATTGGTATTAGAGCAAGATTTGTTCCGTGAGAGATCGTTAGAGTTTGCGAAGTCATGTTGAAGATTTGTTGTGGGGTGGCGGACTAAGGACCTGACTTGTAGCTATAGAGGACTTGTGTAAAGATGAAATCAAGAAGAAATGGTAGAGGAAATGGAGTGTGTGGAAAAATAGACCCAACTATAATGGAGATGTTGAGAGGAATTGCTGCTAGATTAGAAGTAGTCGAAATGACCTAGAGGAGAGGTTGACCAATTTATGATGTGAGTGATGAAGAGGTAGAAGAACAAGAAGAAGAGGAAAGAGGAAATCAACCTGGCCTTGATCAGGGAGAAGAGAGGTTCATAAGAGCCCTAACCAGAGTAAATACTAAACCACATTTCAATCCACCAAATTATAGTGGTAAGTTGGATTCAGATGAATTTCTTGATTGGATAAAAAAGATGGAGAAGTATTTTCATTTTGAAGGTACTGCCGAGGACAAGAAGGTGAAATTTTCTTATACAAAGTTGAAAGGACATGCATCCCTCTATTGGGAACATTTGTAGACAGATAGGCAAAGAAGAGGAAAGGAGAAGATAAAATCATGGGATCGAATGGTGAATAAGTTAAAGATGAAGTTTATGCCCACAAACTATCAGATTAGTTTGTTCCAAAAGTTGCATAATCTGAAGCAGAAGGAGTCAAGTGTGACAGAATATACTGAGGAGTTCTACAAGTTGAATATCAGATCTAGACATTCGGAGGATGAGACCGAGCAAGTCGCTAGATATGTGAATGGCTTGAAGTCATCTATACAAGATGAGATCAGTTTGATTAAGTTGTTGAGTGTGGAGGAGGCATATCAATGTGCCCTAAAAGTAGAAGAGAAGATGAATAAAATACATGAGAAAATGCATAGAGGAAGAGGTGGAAGGTTCCAGAGAGGAAGAATTTTTACTAGAGGAGGAAGAGGATCTTTTGTAGATCAGAATAAAGATAAGGAAGTTAGTAAGAATGATAATCCGTATTGTAGAGATGATGAAAAATCTTATCAGAGAGGAGGATATGGTGGTTACCAGAATGAGGGTTATAGAAAAGGTGATGGAGGGCAGGAGAAAAGGGTATTCAGGGGAACTTGTTTTAAGTGCGGTGGAGAAGGACATAAAGAATTTGAATGTAATCAGGGAGAGACAAGAAGAAAGATAGAGAATTGTAGAAGAACAGTCTTTGATGAGGAGGATTATGTCGGATCATCTAATAAATTGGAAGAGGGAGAAGTGTTGGTGAACATAAGAGTATTGTGTCAAAGTGAGATGGAGCAGGAACCATTGTAGAGACAAAATTTGTTCCGAACAAGATGCAAGATAGCTGGTAAATGTTGTATGGTGATTATTGATAGCGGAAGCTCCGAGAACCTGGTTTCTAAAGAAATGGTGACCAAATTGAAGCTAGAAAGATTGAAACACCCAAAGCCCTATCAGATAGCATGAATTCAAGATGAGCATAAGATACTGGTAGGTGAACAATGTTTGGTGAAATTGAAGATAGGAAATTATCATGATGAAGTTTTGTGTGATATCATGCCTATGGATGCATGTCATGTTTTATTGGGAAGGCCTTGGCAGTATGATAGATAGGCTATTCATGATGGAAAGAAGAACACATATACCATTTTTTCTAATGGGATGCAAAAAACTTTGTTGCCCTTTGAGGATGTTCCTAAAGTTTAGGTTTGTACGAATGCTAGAATTTGTTTGGTCGATGGAAGGATATTTCTGGATGGACTGAGACATGAGAACATGTTCTATGCCTTACTTCCTAAGAAGGCTGAAGAATTGAAGCATGTAGAAGAACAACCAGAGGAGATAAAGGAGTTGCTTGCAGAATATGAAGCTATCATTTAGGATAATGTACTTGATGGATTTCCACCTATGAGGAGTATTAGTCATTGTATGGATTTGATTCCTAGAGCTAGTTTTTCTAATAAAACAACACACCGGATGCCATCGGTAGAAAATGCAGAATTGAATAGACAAGTGCAAGAGTTGTTGAGGAAGGGTTTGATCAGAGAAAGCTTAAGTCATTCTGTAGTACTTGCTGTGCTAGCACCTAAGAAGGTTGGAGAATGGAGGATGTGTACAGACTCTAGAGCCATAAACAAAATCATAGTAAAGTATAGATTTCCTTTGCCCTAGATGGATGACATTATGGATTGTTTAAGTGGAGCTAAATACTTTACAAAGATAGATTTGCAGAGTGGATATCATCAGATCAGAGTTAGAGAAGGGGATGAGTGGAAGACAACATTCAAGACAAATGAAGGATTGTATGAGTGGTTGGTGATTCCTTTTGGAATAAAAAATGCACCGAGTACTTTCATGACGCTGATGAATGAGGTATTGAAGAAATTCTTGGGTAATTTTGTGATTGTCTATTTGGATGACATATTGATTTTCAGTAAGACTAGATAAGAATATTTGTTGCATATAAGAAAAGTTTTGTAGAGGTTGAGAGAAGAGCGGTTGCTGATAAACATTAAGAAGTGTAGCTTCATGAAGAAATAATTGGTATATCTAGGATTTGTGATATCTTCTTATGGATTGGAGATGGATCTTGAGAAGGTAAGAGAAATTTTTGAATGGACTACACCAGAAAGCATTGGATATGTAAGATCATTTCATGGATTGGCTAGTTTCTATCGAAATTTCATTAGGAATTTCAGTTCTATTTGCAGTCCTATGACAAAAACAATGAGAGGAGATAAGAAATATTTTAGGTGGACATTTGGAGTAGACCAAATTTTTGAGTTGTTGAAACAAAAGGTGACTGAGCAGCCTGTGTTTTCTTTACCAGACTTTAATAAGGTATTTCAGGTAGACTGTGATGCAAGTGGAAATGCAATTGGAGCAGTATTAAGTCAAGAAGGAAGACTAGTAGCTTATTTCAGTGAGAAATTGAATGATTCTAGGAGAAGGTATTCAGTGTATGACTAGGAGTTTTATGCCATAGTTCAAGCCTTGAAGAAGTGGAGACATTAATTTTCGCCTAAGGAGTTTGTGTTGTATACAGATCATCAGGCGTTGCAATATTTGAAGAATCAAGGCAAGTTAAATCAGAGACACATGAGATGGGTGGAATTCTTGCAGAGTTATAGTTTTGTTTTGAAACATAGGAGTGGAACAAAGAATAGAGTCGTTGATTCTTTGAGTAGGAGAAGGAATTTACTGGAAAAAATGAGAGTGGAGGTATTAGGCTTTGATGAATTGAAGAACTTGTATGAGGAAGACCCAAATTTTAAATAACCTTGGAGAGATTGTAAAGAACCAGTCTTGGAGGATAGGAGTCAATGGTTTGATTATTTCATTCAGGAGGATATGTTGTTAAGAGGAAATCAGTTGTGTATACCCTAGAGTTCAATGATGGATAGTTTGGTGAAAGAAAAAAATAATGGAGGATTGGCAAGACACTTTGGAATTGATAAGACAATAGCATTGGTAAGTGAGAATTACTTTTGGCCATAGATTCATAAGGATGTTAGGAAATTTGTGTAGAGTTGTAGAGTTTGTCAAGTTGCAAAATGGAGTAGTCAGAATGTTGGATCGTATAAGCCTTTTACAGTTTTAGAGAGACCTTGGGAGGATATCAACATGGATTTCATACTTGGTTTTCTAAAGATAGAGAGAGGTAATGATTCTATATTTATGGCGGTGGATAGATTTTCTAAAATGACACATTTATTACCTTGTAAGAAGACAAAAAATGTAGTACATGTAGAAGACTTGTTTTTCATGGAAGTAGTCAGATTGCATGGATTACCTAGGAGTATTGTTTCAGATAGAGATACAAAGTTTGTTGGTTAATTTTGGAGGACACTTTGGAAGAAGTTAAAGACTTATTTAAAGATCAATTCTAATTTTCACCCACAGACTGATGGACAGACAGAGGTAGTAAACAGGAGTCTGGGGAATTTTTTGAGATGTTTGGTTGGGGAGAAGACCAGAAGTTGGGATTTAGTCCTTGCACAAGAAGAGTTTGCTTACAATAATTCAATGAACATGAGTACCAGAAAGACACCTTTTAAGATTAATACTAGAGTTCATCCTAGAGGTATATCAGAATTGTGAGACATCAACAAGGAAGATAAAATGAGTGCAGAAATAGAGGAATTTGCAGAACATATGAAGAAGGTGCATACTCAAGTAAAACAACAATTGGAAGATATGAACCAGAAGTATAAGGAGAAAGCAGATGAAAAGATGAGACATAAGGAGTTCAAAGTTGGAGATGAAGTGCTAGTGTATTTGAGGAAGGAAAGATTTCTAGTTGGCACATACATTAAGCTCAAGATGAGGAAGTTTTGAACCTATAAGATTTTGATGAAATTTGATTCAGGAAATGCATATGAAGTAGAGTTACCAGATGGCATAGGTATATCACCTATATTCAACATTGCAGATCTACATCTGTACCATGAATCAGAATTAAGTGAAGAGAGTAAAGAAAAGTTGGAGAAATAGTTTCCTAAACAAAAATCAGATGAGATAGAAGAGGTTTTGGATATCAGAGATGGGAGGACAACGTGTAGAAGACAATACAAAGAATATCTTATAAAGTGGAAAGGCAGACTAGTGGAGGATTCTTCTTGGATTTCTCAGGCTGAGGCGTATTGGTTTTTATTTAGCCCTAGAAAAGTGAGGGAATCACTTTTCAAATAACCATGGATTTTTTATGCAAGAGCATCCTTTGTTCTTTGTAATCTTGCATCAACCATTTTTTTTTTTCCAGTTTTCTTCTTGTTCTTGTCCAGTTCAAGCTGGTAGATTCAGTATTTCATCATATTTGCTCACTAGAGAATGTGGATCTATGTTTTCATTGTGGGAATGTTCATTTTCCTTATTCCAAGATTTCAACACGATTGGATCTTGTTCCGTCAAGTTATCGCTTTCGGATTAAGTGATAGTTTCTAGAACATAGCACTTAAGTATTTTCGAGCCTAATGACTAATTCAATCTCTTGTGGATCCTTCCCGTAACTTGCAGATCCTTGTGTTTTGTTTTGAATTATTTCATGGAGTGTCCCCGACCTTAATTTAGGTCCACACTTCATCGTATGCACATGTCGAGGAGAAATTCAAATTTAAGGCCGACCTATTTCATGCACATTATATTTCCTTCATCATAGATTGTAATGATCTTTGGCCGACATGGATGATTCTAGATCTCAGATGTGATATAAATCATTGTAATAGATCATTAGGATAGTAATTAGAAGGAATATGGGATTTGATCTATAAAATTTTGGATCACATTAAGGAGCATGTAGGAATATTGTATTTTGGGCATGTTGTATTAGGTCTGTGAGCCCAATCTGTAAACCCAGATGTTGTCGGCTGTATGTAATTGAAATTTTTGATAATAAGAATGTTTGAATATGAATTCACTTCCATATTCTGAGTGGCTTCTATAGTGTAACTCTTGCTACACGGTCCAGGCTGTTCTCTTTGAGGACCCTCCTACCATGACTGCACCAATGAAAATGGGATGAAAAGATCAAGTAGAGCTCCAAAGGAAAGAGGAGAAAAGCCTCTACACATGGTGCCTATTTCTTGGTTTTCACCATGGTACTTGCTCGGGGTGTTAGTGAAGTGGTTTTCATCGTTGAATGAATTGATTTCTCTTTTTTTGATCTTTTTTTTATGCATTTTTTCAGGACTTTTTTCCATTTTTTTGTATTTTTTTAGGAATTTTTACCATTTTTTTTGTATTTTTTTAGGACTTTAAAAGAGTGTACCTTCTAATGTACTTAGGTATAAAACTTGTGAATGTGCATACTATTGATGGGATCACTAAGAAATTCACCTTCTGGAGTAGATAACTGGTATGCACCAAATCCATACACAGTAGTGATAACGTATGGACCCAACTAGTTAGGCTCAAACTTACCCTTCTTTTCTTTGTCTTGTCAATTGCGAGGATTTTCACAAAGGACAAGATCTCCAACCTTAAATGTACGTGGTTTGAGTTTTTGATTATAACTTTGGAACATCCGCTACTTATATGCTCTAAGATGATTGAAAGTAGTTTGTCTTCGTTCATCTAATAGCTCCAATTCCTACAAAAGGGAAACTTGATATTCTTCATCACTGATGTGATTGTGTAAGGAGATGTGCAAAGAGAGAAACTCGACCTCGATGGGAAATATGGCTTCAGATCTATAGATAAGGGCATAGGGGATAAAACATATGGGAGTGCAAACACTCATGCAGTAGGCCCACAAGGCGAGATTCAATTGAATATGCCAATCTCGACTAGCTTCATTGACCATATTTTTAAGAATTTTGAGAATGTTTTTGTTAGAGGCCTTAGCCAGGCCGTTACCTTGAGGATAGTAAGGTGTGGAGAAATGTTGTATATGGAATTTCTCACAGAGTTCTCAAACATCTTGATTTTTGAATGAATGACCATTATTTGTGATGACGGATAGAGGAACACCATAACGACATATGATGTAGTTTAGTATGAAAGTGGCTATTTGTTTTCCAGTGATATGAGTGAGGGGAAAAACTTCAATCCATTTCATGAAATAGTCCTTGGCAACGAGAATGAAATTATGACCATTGGATGAAGGTGGATAGATCTTGCCCATAAGATCGAGTCCCCACTGATAAAAGGGCCAAGGTGTAGCAAGAGACTACAATTCCTGTGCAGGAGCATGTATCATGTCTGCATGTTTTTGACACTACTTGTATTTTTTAACAAACTGATAAGAATCTGTTTCCATTGTAGGCCAATAATAACCCATACACAAGAGTTTCTTGGCTAAGATAGGACCGCTAGAATGGGCCCCACATATACCTTAATGTACTTCTCGTAAAGATGTTTTTCTATC
Source organism: Sequoiadendron giganteum (assembly GCA_007115665.2). NCBI lineage: Eukaryota > Viridiplantae > Streptophyta > Pinopsida > Cupressales > Cupressaceae > Sequoiadendron > Sequoiadendron giganteum. The sequence continues at coordinate 20,610,865 of CM021108.1, read as the reverse complement.
ATCATGCTCAAGACATCTAAGTAAAGTACCATTGAGACCATGATGGTAAAGGGTATCAACTAAGATTACGTAGCGGGAAGCTTGAAGGATAAAGGTTATATGGGATTTGTTAGATAGGTCTGATGGCAAGGTGTTATCTCAAAGATAGGTATAAATATCACCATACCATTGAGAATTAGGACCAACAATAATACAAATAATTTCAAAGTGTGGTATATTATAAGTAGGTTCCAAAAGAGGCTCTACCAAGAACTCATAGTAGGCAGAATTACTTGGCATTTCCACAAGTGAACCAATTGTTTCCATTACATCAACAAATCTGTTACTATCTTGGGGAATTTTATCAAAAGAGATTGATGTGAAATAGGCCTTGAAGTCATCCACCATTCTTTTGTAAGGCATCAATTTTTCATCTTTTGTTTTATAGTCATCATTTACTTGTCTGATCACTAGCCAAGAGTCACCAAGAACACACAACTCTAGGATTTTCCATTACACAACCATACAGAGCCCAAAAAGTAATGCCTCATATTCTACAATATTTTTGGTGCATGGAAACTGTATCTTGTAAGCTTTAGGTATAAAATCCCCTTGAGGTGTGACAAAGAGAATTTCAGCGCCAGAACCACCTTGTGTAAAGGAGCCATAAAAATATAAAGTCCACATATGTGTAGATTCCATGTTGAAGATTGATTCATCAGGGAATTTTATGATGAGAGGATGACTATCTATCATAGGAGCATCAACGAGTTGATCTGCTATAGATTATCCTTTGCTTTCTTTTCTTTCTACGTACTCAATATCAGACTCGCTAAGAATCATCACCCATTTAGCTAATCGTCCTGTGAGTGCTACTTTGTTCAAGAGGTAGTTAAGAGGATCAATTTTTTCAATGAGCTTTGTCTGGTGTGTAAGCATGTAATGTCACAACTTCTATGATGCAAAAACTACAACAAGGAACGCTCTTTCAATAGGACTATAATTGAGCTCATATCCTACTAGAGTGCAACTAATTTAATAGATTGCAGGTTCATTTCCTTCATAATCATGTTGTGCCAAAAGTGCCCCTAGTGCTATGGTGGTTGTGGATATATATAGAAGTAGAGGCTTGTCATCTGTAGGAGGTACTAATACTAGCGGTGTCATCAAATACTCTTTGATTTTCTGAAAATCCTGTTCACACTTCTCATCCCATCTGAATGGAAAATTCTTGTGTAATAGATGTTGAAATGGTTGACATTTATCTGCGAGTTGTGCTATGAAATGATAGATAGACTGAAGTTTTCCTTGTAATGTTCTCATCTTTCTGATATTCTTAGGTGGAGGAATTTCAATTATAGCCTTTATTTTTGCAGGATCAACTTCAATTCCTTTAGATGAGATGACGTATCCAAGGAGTTTCTCAGAGGTTAGTTCGAAGGCATATTTCTTTGGATTCAATTAAACCTTGTATTTTTATAATCTTGTGAAAATATTATCCATGATCTCTAGATGTCTAGCTATCGTGTAATATTTTCCCAACAAATCATGTACATAGTCTTCCAAATAGGTATCCATCATGTCATGAAAGATAGTGGTCATTGCATGTTGGTAGGTAGCTCTGATGTTCTTCAACCCAAAGGGCATGACATTCCAAAAGAAGGGTCCCCAAGGACAAGTGAATGATGTCTTAATTTTATCTTCAGGAGCAATTTTAATCTGATTATAGCTTGAGAAACTGTCCATGAGGGATAAAATTTCATGTCCTACTATCAAATCCACTATCATGCCAATGTTTGGAAGTGGGAATTCATCCTTAGGACAAGCTTTGTTTAAATCTCTGAAATCCATGAAACCTCGAATGCCCCCATCAAGTTTTGAAACTGGTACTAAATTTGAAATCCAATCAGCATAGTCAACAAGTCTTATAAATACGACATCTAGCAACTTTTTTAATTCACCTTTTACCAATAGAGCAATATGTGAGTGCATTTTTATCAACTTTTGTTTAACAATTTTTGCCCTTGGTGGCAAAGACAAGTGATGCATTACTAGATCTGGATCAAGTCTTGGCATACCTGCATAGGACCACACAAAGTTAACTTATCTTTCCTTGTAAAACTATATATGCTCTATTCTCTCTTCATGTGTTAATGACTCTGCTAGATGAATTATCTTTGGTTTTTCTTTTGTACCCAAATTAGTTGGTATTGTCTTCTCCACTAGCATAGATGATTTTTCATGAAATACTGCTAAGGGAAGTGTGTCAATCCCTCCATCCTTGGGCACCTCAGAGAGGTTTTCACCCTTGGATACATCCTTTATTTTTACTTTTTTTGGGTCTAATAGTGCCGCAGAGCTGTTTTCTCTAGAAGACCTATTTATATTTTCAATAATTTTGTGACTGAAAGGCTTGGAACCCTCCCCAAATTAAGCCACACTATTGAGTTCTATGGTGAAACCTATCTTATGATCCTCAAGAGGTGTATCTTCTCATGCTTTGAAAAAAAATATGATTGCCTCATCATTTTGAAATACATCCAGTTGTGGCAGCCCCTTCTAATGTAAATCAATGAGTTCGGGGTGAACCAAGGGTAAAGGGTCATGATTTAAATCAAGATTTTGAATGGATTGAAGGATACAAATGTTATGATCGGGTTCAGGGGTAGGGATACTATCATAGTCATAAATGTCAATGAATTCATCAATGGAACTTTCCTCGTTTGTTTGTGTAGCATTAGAGGACTCTACTTCCTTACTTGAAGTACATGTGGTACTCAAGGTCTTATCTTTCTATGCATCATATCCTAACCCAGGGAATTTTTTCATACGAGTAGGTTGTATTGGTTCCAAGATACCCTGTTTCTATACGCCGAGACTAATTTTACCATCATATCCCATTTGTTTCATAAGATCAAATCCTTTAACATATTTTCCAATAGGTATCTTTATTTTAGTTTGTTCTTTTTCTGTATCCTCATCTTTGTATAGCCATTTCAGGAGATCAACTTCTTCTATCTCATTATAGAGGGCTCCCCATTTTTTGAGATTGGTTAATTTACAAGTCATTGTAGTCTCTGCATCTGATGTGGTCTTAGTCATCTATGGTTTGACATAGGTATGGGGAGATAAAGGTAAATTTCCAATGCAAAGGGCATGATTCAAAGTATATTCTCCTACTCCTTGTTCTTTTACTTGTATTTTGGTCTCAACTTCCTTGGATTTTGAGGAGGATGATTTTAAGGACTCAAGATAAACATATGCTTAGGAAGGAAATGCCTCACGATTTCTTGGGATTGTGATTTCAGTTTTAGGACTTAGATTATTACAGTACATGAAAGGGTTGGTATCTCCTTGTATTGTGATTTCAACACCATTGTGTGGGAATTTAATGCATTGGTGGTATGTAGGAGGTACGAATTGCATTGCATGAATCCAAGGTCTTCCAAGGAGGATATTATAGGTTAGCGAGAGATCAAGGACTTGGAAAACCACATCCTTTACCAAAAGGTTGACTTTGATTGGTAGAGTAATTGATCCTTTAGATGAGCGTTCCTCTTTGTCATATTCCTTTATGGTAATCTTGTTCTTTGGATTAATTGCATTTTCAGAAAACCCTAATTTTGTGATCAATTATTAGGTACAAATATTAAGACCTGCTCCTTCGTCTATCTGAACTCGCTTGATCTTGGAATTATTGATAAGGATGTCAATGTGTAAAGCTTCATTGTGTGGTTGTTGAGGGGATGAATCATCATTTTTAGTAAAAGTGAGAGTATAAGGTGAGGTGATATGTCCCACCATAGCTTGGAATTGGTCTAGATGTAGGTCTGTAGGAACTGTAGCAGTAGCAAGTGCTTTATCTAGAATAGCTTTATGCTCAGGATATAGGTGTAGCAACCCAAGTATGGAAATTTGCGCTGGCATTTTCCCTAAATCTTCTATGAGGTTATATTGTGAAGTTGGTGTAGCGGGTTTCGAATTAGGAACTTTAAGGGTGACTGTGCCTTTTTGAGTAGTAACCTTGCAATTAGGCTCTTTTCCTTTTATAATGAAAGTGTTTACATGATTATCAACCTCACTGATGTTATGTATGGTATAGTCATACTTATTAGTAGTATAGTTTACACCATCACCAAATTCAAGGTCCTTTCCTTTATCCTTGTCATGCTTAGGGAAAAGGTTCTTAAACACCTCGTGATCAGAGTTACCCGAAGGAGTGTATCCGTCAACTGCTATCTTACCATCATCAATAAGGTCTTGTATTAGGTGTCAAAGTTTATTGCAACTATTAGTCTTATGTCCTTTATGTCTATGATAGTCGAAAAAGTGATCCTAATTCCACCATGGGGGTTTGACTTGTGGATTATATTCCTTCATTTTAGGTAGTGTTATAATATTAATTTCAAGAAGCTCTTTTAATGTGGATTCAAGTGATTGTCCCAATGGTGTAAAATTTCATTTAGGGAAACTTCTCTATTTTTCTTTTCCTTTATTTGAAGATGAACCTTTGAGATTGTAAATAGGTGATGATGTTTTAGTTGTTTTTGCATCAACAACTCCATCATTGAATACATTCTTGTTCTTTGTCCAAAAAGGTGTCTTGTTGTTTGAATTTGATTTTTGATCTTTGTCATTATTATTTTTTATAGTTCCATCATCAATGAGAGTTTGTTCGATTCAAAATCCCATTTCTATGGCTTCGTGAAAGGAATCCAAGCATTTGAGGTGAAGTTCCCTTCCAATTTCGTTGTTCAAATTTTGACAAAAGAGGTCAACCAATTCTTGATCAAGAATGGCATAAGGTAATCATTTTGTTAAATATCTTCATCTTTGTAAAAATGAAACAAAAGATTCATCTGGTTTTTGTTTGGTGTTGAAAAGGTTTGTCATGGTCACTTTAAAGTCACAATTGAAACTATAATTAGAGACAAATTTATCATCCAATTCTTGAAAGGATTTGATGGTCGGGGGTAATCGTGAAAACCATTCCATAGCTTCTCCTCCTAGACTATGGGGGAATAATCTCATAAGGTATGTTTCATCAACTCGAAATTCCATCTTAGTAGCACAAAATTGTCTTAAGTGGTTTTTAGGATCTCCTTTTCCATTGTATTTGTCAAGTTTTGGTATGTCCCAATGGCTAGGAAAAGGTGGCATTGGTATGTTTGGATTGAAGGGATAAGGATATATATCTTCAATGGAGAACTTGTGAGATGATTCTTTATGGTTCTTGAGAGCATCCAATTCTTGTCTCAATGTTCTAAGCTCATAAAAAATGGGATCGTTTGTAGGTGTGGGTTTTGATGTCTTTGAAGATCTCTTGTAACCTGGTTGTAGATAAAAGGGTCTATGATATTTGATTCTACCATCATTGTTTGTTTTGGGATGCTTAGATTCACTGGATTTAGGTTGATCATTCAATGTGAGTAATGACATGTCAAAATCAGGAGGCATTTTGATTCCTTCGTCAACAAGGGCCTTGAAGTATTGTTGTGGGTTACGTTTGACTACCTCCATAAGAAGTTTAGTGAATCTATTATCATTACGAGCTTCATTTATGGTGGATTGGGTTATTTCTTCATCCTCAATTTCACTTATTTCACTAGTTGCAACACTAATGTGATCTTCCCCATCAAAGTCTTTTCCCCAAGGGTTCCCTTCTTCTTGAAACATTTTTGATCTTATTCTAGGGGTCATAGGTGATTATTCTGATTTTCAACCCAAGGTAATGTATGAGACCTAAGACTAGGATGAAATGAAAAGGATATGATTCTAAGATGAGATATGAAAATGGTATGGTATGATGTGACAAGCTAAGAATGCAAGAGCTCGAAGGAAAATCTAGGTCCAAAGTTGGTTATGATGTAAAGGATTTACTTGTACTATGATGGATAGACACAAGGACCAATGATCAAGAGAGGGTATGTAGGAGATGATGGACTCCAAAATTATTTCCCTACTAAAGGATAATGGTATGTTCCCTAACTCAAGGATGATGAACCTCAAGTGATGTGGGTGATAAATAGCCAATGGTTTGATTTCAAGACCTAGGAAGAGTAGCCTAAGTGCAAGCTAAAGGTTTGCATGAGAAAGAATGGGTATGCAAGGGTGGATGATATGCAAGGACTAAATGAGATGCAAGGACTAAGTGAGATGTAAGGACTAAGTGGAATGCAAGGATTGAAAAATTAGAACTGAAGGATGATGGCCCCAAGAAATCTAAGTGATATGTTCATGTTGGATGTCTTTGTTGTTTTACCTTTTGAGGTTTGAAAAGTTTGAAATGTTGCAAGTTATTAGGTGTGATGTTTGTTTGAGGTGTATTTTTGAACACACATGCAAGACATAGCAGACAAAATGTTCTTCAATTTTTTTTTTTGTGAAAAAGTTCGATTTCAAGATGAAAACAGTCATGCACAATCCTAGGGTTAGCAAGGACAATATTCATCGGATCCAACTTGGATTACTCCAGTTGTTCTTACTCTTAGTGGATGAATTAGAAGCTTGGCCACATTGGCTCCCCCTTACACAAAACTCACTTCTCGGGTCAACCAAGCTTCGAGTTCTCATGAATCTCCCATGACAAACTCTTCATCTCTACTAAGAGCCACAAGAACGTGGGATGACATGAGAGGTGGCCCCTCCTGTACCGATAAATAGAAGGATTTTTGCAACTACAAACAAGAGGTGTCTAGTAAGGGCATCCATTCGAGTGGTTATACATGCGGCAAGATTAGCTCCGATAAGGAGGATTCCCAGCCTGCAGAGGTTATCCTCTACAAGGTTTATGTGGATTCACTTGTTAGCATAACACATCCAAATTCGTGGTACTTGAACTTTCCTCAAGCACCCATTTTATATACCAGCTAGAAGTAGCTTGGCTTTAGCCTGTTACCGGTTGGGTCCTCCCTTGGGGTGAGTAATTTTTCCCACCAAGGCAGGCCCTCTAAGGGATTCAACACATACAAAGATGATGGGTCTGGTCTCTAATCACCAAGTTCGCACAAGGTGAGAGCATACTCCCTACCATCTCAAGCATAGAAAATAGTGTTCATTTTTCATTCCCCAAAGCAAACAAAAGAAAAATGGTGGGTTTGGATTCTGATCACCAAGTTTTCACTAGGTGAGAGCATACACTTACCACCAAGGAAAAACAAAATTTCCACACTCCCTAATTATGCTATGTTTGATCAAGCAATTGGAATCAAAGCAATAAAAGGAGCTCTCCAAACATCATTAGTAGTTTTGATCTTTGTTCTTCGACAAGCGTGATGGTTTATTGTTTTATTTTCAAATTCTTTAACAAGCATGATTCTTGGACAAATGAACTTGCAAAATTCAAATTAATAAAATTAGTCCCCCAATCAAACAAAACTAAAATAAAAGAAAATTAGCATTTACCCTAAAATCTAGTTTAAATTAAAATAAACTCTAAATGATTAAGTCTAAATTCTAAGTTGAATCTAAATTAAAAGACTAAATCTACATCAGAGATTCGATCTAAATTAAAATTAAAAGCTAAATTAAAAGCTAAATCTAATTTAAACTAAAAGATAAATTAATAGAAAAGATAAATTAAAAATTAAAAGCTAAAGTAAAGGTTAAAATCTAAATTAAAATTAAAGTTAATTCTAAATTAAAATCTAGATTAAAGTTAATCTAAGTTAAAATCTAACGTAAATCTAAATTAATATGTAATTTAAATTCAATCTAAATTAAAATTAAAATCTAATCTAATTTTAATGAAAATCATATGAAATCTAATTTAAATCAAAATTGTTTCTAATTACAATCTATTTTAATTCTAATGAAGATATAAATCAAAATGCAATCTATTTTAAATTAAAACTTATTTAAAATCTATCTAAGTTTGTTCTAAATGTAAATTAGAATTAAAAATCTAAATCCCAAGGTTAGGAAAATCCAATCTAAATTTAAATCTAAAAATTCACATTAAAATTAATTCTAAATAAAATCTAAATTTAATTCTAATTTAATCAAAATCTAATTTAAACTAATTCCAAATCTAAAAATTAAATCTAAATTAAAAATTTAAATCTAAAAAAGAAAACTAAAATATTGCCAGAATAAAAAAGAAAATCAAAACTAAATTAATGCGAAGACTAATCTTAGAAAATCACATAAAAATGGAGAATATGTTTCAAATAACCACTCTAGAGGATATGCTCAAAATGAAATAAAGTAATTGTAGGAGACATTTAAAATGAAATGGGAAAAAATTTCGTTTACTACAAACTCTGAACCCGCAAAAAATATTAGGTGCCCAAATAAGATTTAAATTATGGCTTTTGACTGAGATGCATAAAAGGGAATGTTCACTGTGAGCACAGAATAGCATAAAGAAGAAAATAAAGCATTTTAAAGCTTTCTAATGTTTGGCAGAAGCTTTTTCAAAGCTTTATTATGAGCTTAAAATCAGAATTTTGCTATTCCACAGACAAAGTTTTTAACTGGAAAGATTTGAAGAGCAGTGTAGGGGGTATGGTGATCACGTTTTTTTATTTAAAGCTATTTTTTAGGGCTTTTACTTGCTGTAAATGAATTCTTTCACTCCCAAAACAATGCTTGGGGCATTCTTCATGACCAAAGGGCAATTTCAGAGATGTTCTGGGCATTTCAAATTGCCCAGTAGTGGAAAAAATATGGTTTTATTTGTTTCGCATGCTTCTCCAACAAATTTGATGCTTTTGGTATAGTTTCAAACAACTAAACAACAACAAAAATGAGACAAAAATGAAAATGAAGAAATGAAGAAACAATTGCTCGTTCACGTCGGGTTCACCAGAATGTGAGAACGAAAATAAATGACTATGAATTAGAATTACTATTCCATCACAACACATCAATAGAGCTATTTCATTATGAAAAAAAACCATAAAACAATATATCTAAACTACTAAAAAACAAAAATGCTTTCACTAAAACTAATCTTTATTGCTCTCCTATCATTCAAGACTTTGTGCTTATATTGAAAATGCTCTCAGTAAAATTATGTGCACAAAGAGCTATGATGAATGTAAATTCAAAATGGAATGCAAATATTCTAAATGAGAATGCAAACCAGCTAGGTGCTGAAATTAAAATATAAAGCAAAGATAATGGAAGTAGATGCAAAACGCAGAGATGCAAAATTTGTGTAGGGGCCAAAATGAGAAGAGAGTCTTATTTAAATAGGAATCTTTAAGGTGTAATACCCTTCCGTTTTGGTTCTTGTTCAAGTTGTTTTATGCTATGTTTGGTTGTAATTACTTTGATACTAGATACATTTTGTTATGATGCTTTGATCGCTACTATTGAGCGACAACTATTATTGTGTGATGTGTTGATCTAATTATTGTTTCACATGCATTATGGATTAATGATGTTGTAAAGTAACATGAGATGTTATTATGAGATTACTAGATTATGAAGGAAGTGTCAGTTTCGATAAGTGTATTGGTGAAGAGGACGGTTTTGCATCACTCGCTTGCGAGTGCCCTACGAATCCGTAATTTCTTCTTCACGGTGTGTATTATATGCTGGATATATTGTATGATGTTGTTTACTTTGTTGCAGGATTGCAGGTACATGACATCGACTCCACCTGGTTTCATAGGTTTGAGCGTGTCGATCCAATGGTTAAGTTGAACGGGAGATAGTAGCTAGGTAACATGTGTCGAGTTTGCACCCTAGCCTTAGTATGTCATCAGTTGTGTGTGTCGAGCTATTGTCTGTCTTGCTTTAATGTTATTTATTTTTTTGAAGGATTCTTGATTTGGAAATAGATATTTAGAATAATTGCATTTAAATCATGTTGATGGTTATTTAATTTAAATAATGCAATGTGGATAAAAGTTTATATTTAAATTATTTAATTAATTAAATTTAATCCAAGGGGGTTGAATTTAGTTATTAAATAATTAAATTAATTAATTAAACGTGATGCAAGAGAATGAAAGGAAATAGAAGAATTAAAATTAATTTTGGAATTTAATTTCAACGTGTGGGAATTAAATTAGAAATTGTAATTAAATGTTTATTTGGGAAATTAGTTGCAACTTTGGAAATTAAGTTATTATTTGAAATTGCATTTTAAATTGAAAGTGGGTTTTCGAAAAGTGAAATTGAAATTGAAATATCTAATTTGCATATAATGTGAATTAGGTATTTTTGATTTATAAGGAATACATGTTTTAATTTTAGGGTAGAAAAAGTCTTTTAGGAAAAATACATTTTTACAGCAGGGAAGAAATTTTGGAAAATTTGCACAAGGGTTTGAAAAAGGTTTTGATTGTAGAATTGATTGAAGGAAAGATTGTTTGCATTTGTTGGATTTTGGATTGGATTTATTGGAGGATTGAAGAAAATTCAGGAAATCTTTGGAGGAGGCTTGCATCAGAAATTCATCTCTTCCTGTAGCTTCTTGTACTAGGTTTTCCTTTTTGTGTTTTATTATTCTTGATTGTTTTTTTTTAAATAGTAGTGATTAAAGATTTGTTTGTGAAATCTGTTTTAGAAAATAAATTTTATATTAGAAGAAAAGAGTTAAATAAATTTACAGTCTTTGCTTGTGAAAATTCTTGAGTGAAAATTGTGAAAACTTCAGTTGAATTTAAATTATTTGGGGAAATCGATTATGTTGTTATTGAAATCAAACATAGAGATTGAACAATGCATTTAAAATGTTTTTAGAAAATGAAACCCTCTGTTTGTTATTAAAAAACGGATTTAAAAATTTGCAGGATAGTTATATTTTCATGGTAAAATGGTCTGGTTGCGTCGCCTATAACTTCAATTACACAAACTGGGTTGTCAGGAAATTTAAAGGGTTTTTGTATTTTGAAATTTTCTTATCCCTGCCAAAACATCGCAAATACTCAGATCGTAGTTTTTGAGTTATGCTTGAAACATGAGACTGCTATTAAGTTATTTTTCCATGGCTGCTGTGATAATAAAATAATAATAAATTGATATTTATAAATATTAATATTTTATGTATTGTTATTATAATATTAAAATATTATTTAATAATATTTTATATTATAATTTATAATATTAAAGTATTATATTTATTTATATTATTTTAAATAAAATTTGTATATTAGATTAGTGGAATTAAAATTATAAACGTATGGGGAAATTATTGTTTATTTTAAAATGGCATGTTAAAGTTTAATTGAAGAGTTAAATATTTGATTTAAAGAATGCATAATTTAAAATTTAATTGTGAAATTTAAATTCATGTGTAAAAGGTCCAATTATTAATTTGATTTAATTGGAAAAATATATATATGATATTGGGTTATAGTCCAAATTTTGATCTTATTTTAACACAATAAGTTATGGAAGAGACCAAATGTTAATTTGATTAATTTTATAATGATTTAATTTGCAAGGGCAATTGGTTATTTAATTTAAAGCGAAATGTTTTGAGTTATAGTTGAAAATACTTATTTTGTTAAGAGCAATTAGATAATTAAATAGTAGTGTAATTTCTCCCCTATCTGAAAAGATGAATTTTTAATTCAGTTTTATCGATATAATGAATTACGTAATGAATTGAGATATGGATTTAGTATATCCAAAAGTAGTATCTTCCTCATGATTATGTTAAAAGATTTAATTATCTGTAAACAGTAAAGGGAAGTAAGTTTAATTGTTTTAAATTTCCAATAATGAAAAGGGAAATAGGGGTTATGATTATTTTAGATGATCTAGTTATCGTGTCTTTGACTTTGTCAACACTACCTATTGAATGAATATGGATTTAGGAAATCCAAATATTAGATTTGATTAATGACTTGATTGCTTTTGTTGCTATGTCATCAAGTTGCATTGTGTGTTTTGGGATTTAGTGTTAGTCCTAAATTATAAGTCTTCCAAAAGAACTTAGAGGATAAGGGTTGTTGAATCTTTATGCCATCCAGTTGTTTTCCCTTGGGTAGTGCATGGCATCTTTTCAGTTTTACCCGATTTTCACGAACGGGGATGGTTGCACCTCCTTGGTTTAGGAGCGGATTATGGGATCCGTGTCTCCTTGTATGGAGTAACCTTGTTATGTGGTTTCATCTTGTTGCCTCCTGTGAAAGGAGTGGACTATGTGTTTGTTGCCTCTAAGATATTTGGAGTGAGTTCTATTATTTGTATCCTCCTTGTGTTGGAGTGGATTATGATGCCTAGTGGGTATGCACTTGTGTTTCCCTTGGTGGATTGTTTGGGTGTGTGTTGTTGAATAGAAGAGTGGCTTCTGTTAGGCGCCAGAGCCCAACGAGATAAACTAGATAACCTTCAGAAGTGAGTTAATCAAGTGATAATTAAATTAATGTACTTAGATGATTAGGATGCAGTTCACACTAATCAAAATAATTTAATCCTCACTCATAGACACAAGGGCTTGTTTAGACTTGGGATGAGTGAGAAGGCCTGTAATGGCAAGATCAACTATCTTATCCGTACGAGAGATAGTTGATTCCGCAGGAGTGAGTATGAGTGCCGGGATTCGGTTGAGGCCACCGAGATTACTTGTGCCGGAGCCTATGAAGAATGCCCAGAGGAGATCTCATGACAAACCTTGCGATGACACTCTATCTATGACAACTGTTGTTAATTGTTTTATATGTATGGTTCTGTGAACATACTTGATCTACTTTATGTCTGGAAGCAATGTGACCTATGTCAGTGATGTTGGAGTTGTACTTGATTTGTACTTGTATGGTGATTGAGTTGTACTTGTTAGTTCATTTGTTTGGTTATATTAGTATGAGTCAGTGTGAATCTGCCTTTGGTTAGAGGTAGTAGAATCTTTGTCCATGTTACTTAGTTACTATCTCCTAGCATGGGGGGTATGCCTTTGGGTACCACTTGGTTGGGTGGAATATGCACCAAAACCATTGGGTCCGCATTGATCTTCAGTACTTGGTGGCGAGACACCCAGATGGACAGCTTGCGGTTCTTGTTGTAATTACTTGCATTGTAATATTTTAACTTGTATAAGTTATTTTATCCCTCTTATGTTTATGAGGTGGAATTCTGTAATTGTAACCTTATGTACTATTGCCTCATTCTGGGAATGAGTGATGTAACTATTGGATTAAGATAATGTTTATGAGATTGTAGCTTGGTTGATTATCTTATTAGGTTATGTGGTATTCTTATGATGTATGATGTTTATTTCATAAAGTTCATAATGCTATGGTTATATGTAATATGTATGTGTGGGTTTAAGTAATCCTAACCTTGTAGCCTTAGAGGTTGTTGTTAATTAGTAAGTGAATGTGTATGTTAAATGCACTTTATAAAAAAAAATTTGGTTCGCTTAAGATGTTAATTACAACTTCCTTTAGGGGTACTTGGCGGGGCATTACATAAGGTGAATGGAAGTTGTGGAAGGAGTGTGTGATAAAATATTGGCTTGGAGGAAAAAGATTGAAATGGATAAATACATGTAGGTGGTAAATGAATAATTTAATGAATATGTGTGATAGTTAAATGAATATGCAAATGCATGAAATGTGTAAATGCATTAATGTATGAATACTTTATGATGGATAAATTATTATGAAAATGGATTTAATGAAATGATTATGGACATGGGGTTTGTGAGTATATTATTTTAATGGTAATGCATGAAATATGAATATGAGATGAATGGATAAATGGATAGATTATTAAATGATTTACTGGAATACGGAAATGATATTTTAGTGATTAATGTATAAATAATAAGGGATAAATGATTAAATGATTTTATGAATAATGCTTATAGATGCCTATAAATGCTTATAATATGAATGAATGGTTGTAATATAGAGATATGATTACATGGATAATTGAATAAAATATGCAATGATTTAAAAATGATTATGAGGGCATTTTTATGTGTCTACAACTATCATAATTTCAAAATAGTTCCTATCACAATTTCTATTATTCCTATTGCAGAAATATTGTAGAACCAGTGACAATTTAGTGCTAGTTCCTATCACAGAAAAACCAAAATTTTTTTTCTTCTTTTCAATATAGGTAATTGATTGAGTTTAGGAGTGCATTCTTATCCCCACTCACTTGACAACTTGCAACCTTTGTGCATATAGCCATGACATATTTCACAAGTCTATGCCCCTAGATTGATACTTAGACCAAAACAAATCTAGTTGTTAAATATTAAATATATTTTATTCTTTGCCCCAATTTTGGCCTATCACAGAGCGTAGATACAACTTTATCTGTCTTTTCTAGGTTTTGAAGTTTGAGTCTTTTGATTGTTAATGTTATATAATAGTACTATCATTTCTAAATGAAAATACAATATTTACAAAGCCAATGTTCTCCATTGTATACTTCATATGAATTATGAATGAAATGAACCAAAGATAATTCAATTCATCTTCGTTGTCTTTCCTTTGAATATTTGTTCATTGTTAATGCACTTGTTCAAATAATGAGTTAAATTTTCTTAAGCATGAATGGAGGTTTATGTGAATGTATGCAAGGATAATTAAGTATTCCTAGTTTAGATTTTTGAGTTAAATGGTGTAATGCATCATTTAATAGCTTTGTTATGATAAATAGAACACTTTTATAGGTTTTCAATTGTAGGGTTTAGGACTCCATACCCTAGGACAAGGCACTAATCCATAAGTTGTGTCTATGTTACATCTTTTGGTCTTTCACAACAACTACATTAAAAATCAAATTAAATATTTACTTTTGTTGGAATGTATGTTTTGAGTAATGTTCTACCATATTCTCATGTTTTAGACTGATAAATGTTATAAGATTTTCTAGATCTTTAAGGTTTTCATCTATTAAACAACACTTAAGAGAATATATCTGTTAAATTTACAATGTATGAGATAAATTTGCACAAGAGTATGTAAAAGATACATTGTAGGGATCACTTCCATAAAGCAAGAAGAATCATGTGACATACATCTACCCTCGAATTTGATTCTTCATAGAAGTTTGACATGTTTTAAGACAATTTTGAATAGTTAATGATTTTTTTTGAAAGGATGCATTTCCTATCATTATGGTTTTGTAGATAACTATAGTGGGGGCTTCATTCTCCTCATTCAAAAATGAATAACAATATCCATATGAGTATCCATTTGATGAAGCGTGATTTACTTTCAAATGATTTAGCTTGCATATGCACATAGTGTCATATGGCTGTTAAAGTGGGGGCTAAATGTAGTGTAGAAAATTGTACTCCCTTGTAGGTGATAGTACAATTTCATGCTTAGTTTGGACCTATTTCAGTGACCTTACATTTATGCATTTTTAACCTTCCTAAATAGGTCCTAATTCCTTTTATTATGCATCCCAAGGCCTATTTTTATTTTATTCTCACACTAAAAAACACATTGAATAAATGCATTCAAACATAAATCTACCTTGGATCTTGTGTGTCATGGAATTATAGGATAGGACCCATTCACCCAAGGGAGAATGGGTCCCCTTTAAGTCCCAATACACATTTTTAAATGTTTTTGGTAGTATTTATTGATTCAAATTCAAATTGCAATTGTCAATTATCAAATCTAATACTCGAGAAGTTAGAGAAATGCTTATAAAATTCTAATCTTTTCATCATTTCAAACTAGAACAAAAAGAGATTAAGGAGATCAAGAAGTATTCAAGAAAAAATTAGAGTTTTGGAGCAACATTGTTTGTAATTGCAGGTCTTCAAATCCATTTGCATATTTTGATCAAGATTTTGTCACATGATTTAAGTTTGATTCCAATAGAAGGACATTATGAATTCTAGATGTGGGATATGCATTTAGCCATTTTCTTTAACCTAATGACTTGTTTCATAGTGTTCTCATTCTCAAGATTCATTCTAATAGAAACTTATAGCAAGGTATCATTTTATTTTAGATTTATTTGGGGTGTTTTTACTTCTCCCTAAGTGAATCTTATCATATAGAAATCATACTTTAACACACTTGAGTAGGGTTTCTTTGCATTTTACCTTATAAAAACATTAGATGCACTTAAGGTTAGGGCTCACACAATATCATTTATTATATCTTTTTATTTTATCAAGGTTTAATTACTAAAATTGGGGTTTAATTGAGGTAGGACACCATATAAATAATCAAACATTTTCTATTGTAGATTTATTGTAGGTCCGGGTCCAAAGATGAAGATTTTTAGGTATATGAGTAGAGTGCAAACAGAGGGCTACAACTTTAGTTTTTGGAGTTTTGGAAAGGCCTAAAAGGACCCATTCACCTTAGGGAAAACCAATCCCTTAGAAGACCTCAAAGTAAGATTTTGGTGATAGGTGCATGTGTCTAAACCCTTCTCGGATATGCCTGCAAACTATGATTTTTGATTTTTTACTTTCAAGAATTTGGATTTCCTGTATTAGGTCTTATTGTTCATTTAGTTTTAGTGATCCAAATCATTTCAATTCAGTTTCAAATCTTATGTATTGTCATACGGATTGAGATCCAGGTCTAATTGACTCACCATTGAGGTTGAAATTCAATCTTTATGCCTTGTGATATCTTTCCTAATGAAATTCCCTTAGGGAAAGACACATATTGAGATCCTTATAAAGTTCTACACAAATAGAAACCCCCTTATTATTTAGGATATCCTTTCCCCACATTTCACTAGGATTATCCAAATTTTCTATAGCTAGATTGATTTTTTATAATCCTTCAATCCTCTTCCTACATAGGGATTCTTTAGTTAACAAAATTATTTTATAAATGGACAAGCTAACCCTAATTAGGAAAATATTTCTATCAACTTCACTATGATCTTTTGTGTCATGAATCCTACACCTATCTGTCCATCCAAAAGTAAGCGAATTCTCAGGGAAAAGCTTACTATTGAGGATTGTCTAGACAACTTTGATGTTCATGTCTCTATGATCCTCCCTAAGACTTACTCTAACCCTAGGGTTATTCTCATTGAAGGTACAATTTACCATTTTACTCTTGATGGTCCTCCTTCTAGCACCAATTCTATTGACATGGATGTTACACACACCAATAAGAAGATAAATATTTTCCAAATGAACAAAGGAACCTATCTATCTTGAAAGATCACTAAGATTTATTGGCTAAAGATGATCTTAGCCATCCCAAGGCTTGAGAATGTTAGGTCTTGATATACTAGGCTCACTTAGGGTTTGTTGTATAAAAATTCTATTAATCACGAGGGGTCTCTGGTTTTGGAGCTTTACAAGTTTGATAAAATAGAGTAACATAAAGATTTAGCAGATTTAACATGTATTAATCTTCACATTTCATGAATCTGTCATTTGCAAAAGACTAATAAAAATCAAATTAAAAGATTAAATATTCTAAGAATTTAAAGGTTCTCCCAACTATTATCCACGCATATACCAAGAAATAAACTAAATCAAAGCATAAATTACTCTATGTTTCACTAGATTTATTCATAGCTACACATAGTGTAATGCAAGAATTTTAAAGAAGACAACCATTTACCATTTGTAGTGTAGGAAATTGTACTCCTTTCTAAGTGATAGTACAATTTCACACTTAATTTGGACCAATTTTAGTGACCTCAATTTTATGCATTTTATCCTTTGTAAATAGGCCCCTAAAACCCTTTATTATGCATCGCAAGGCCTAATTTAAATATTTTTTGGAATTATCAAATGAATTGAGAAAATGTATTTAATTAATTTAACACTTCAAAATTCAAAAATCCTAGCAATTTAGGTCAGGACCCATTCGTCCTTGGGAAAATGGGTCCCCTTTAAGATCCCAAATTCAAATTTTAAACATGTTTTTGGTGGAATTTTAAAGTCCTAAATTGAAGTTTTAAGTGTCGGCTTTCGGGATTTAATAATTGGGAAATTAGAAAGGAAGCCTATAAAGCCTAGTCTTTTCACCACTTTACTCTAGATTGATAAAAAGTTTAAGGGGTTATTCAAAAAAAATACATTCAAGGTCAAGGAGAACATTCAAGAAAGCATAGTTGAAGTATTGGGACAACATTTTCAATTGTTTTTATAGGTCTTCAAGCTCATTTTGTGAAGATTGATCAAGCATTGTTCATGATTGGAAATTGATGCCTATGGTGGATCATGATGGATTCTAGGTTTTGGGGCATGCAACTAGCCATTTCCCTTGATCAAATGACTTGTTTTCTAGTGATACCATCTTCTATCTTCATTCTAATAGCTACCTAAAGCAAGGTATAATCAGATTTTTGATCTATTAGGGGAATTGACTTCTCCCTAACGAGGTCTTGTGTTCATCATTCAAATTCATTTAGGGATCTTATTCTAACACACCTGAATACGATTTTTTCCATGGTGTTTCTTAACAATATTAGTCACAATTAAGATTAGGGCTCACACACACTTTCAGGTTTCAAATCTTTAATTTTCATCAAGGTTTAATTACCAAACATGGGGTTTTCCTCCCCCATACAAAAAACCAAAATTCTCAATTTTTGTTTTAGATCTGGATCTAAAAGTGAGGATTGAAAGGTATAGGCTAAAAGAGCACATCGAAGGTTACATATCAGAATTTT
Organism: Sequoiadendron giganteum; assembly: GCA_007115665.2. Lineage (NCBI taxonomy): Eukaryota > Viridiplantae > Streptophyta > Pinopsida > Cupressales > Cupressaceae > Sequoiadendron > Sequoiadendron giganteum. Next base: position 20,592,355 of record CM021108.1, on the reverse strand, counting down.
GAATTTCCAGAAAGGCCTAGCAAGACCCACTCGCCCTAAGGTGAATGAGTCTTAGAAGGAAACTTAGTAGGAGCTTTTGTCACAGGTGCATAAAATCATAAATTTCTCAAATTTGCAAAAAAATTATATGTTCTACTAGATTAAAGTTTAAATTTGATGTTTCAAGTGTTACATTGCATAATTGGGTTTCCTTACTATTCTTAGTTTTTCTCCCAAAAGTACAATTTAGGCTGATTTACCCTATCCTTAGTCATAAAGAAAACAACAATATCTCCATCAAGTTTTCATCACCTAAGGGTTGAAAGTCAATCTTTCCCTAAGGGGTCTCTTTTTAATAATGAAATAAGGAAAGTGTAGGTTCGTAACCCCATTCAAAATCCATCACTCATATTAGTGTATGTTAAATTATTCATATTCACAAGTTGAGTCAATATTTCCCTAAGGGATCTCTTTTTCATAATGAAATAAGGAAGGAAAGTGTAGGTCCGTACCCCCATTCAAAATCCATCACCCACATCTTCCTCTGTTTCATTTTGATGAACTTGACATTTTACATCTAAAATTCTGAAATTAGAGTCCATTGAAATCCTAGATCTAGGATTTACAATAGTTTGCATTGCATTGCATTGCATTGCATCTCATTTAGGGTTGTTAAAATTGCATTAGTTTTCATCTCATTTAATGTTTTAGGTTTACATTTTGCACCCCTTAAAATTTGGAAAATTCAAAAATTTGCATGCATATTACATTAATGTTGCATAGGACTTGCATATTAGTGTCTGTTCAATCATTCATATTCACAAGTTGAGTCAAAATTGCATTTGAAAATGTGTCATCATCATTTTTCATTCATTGCACTTGCGTTTAGACATCAAGATAAAAAAAATTACCACTGAAACCATAGTTTGTCACCAGAAACAAGAAACCCTAGCTATAGTCTTTAGACTCATATTTGAATTTTTGAAACCCTTATGTTGAGACCCATTCACCCTAGGGTGAATCTATCCCTGTATAGATGCACTGCCAAATTTTTGGGTGTATTTTTAGGTTTGTTTCTACATTCTTTTTCTGATGTTACATCTACATTTTGAAAATTTGGAACAGTTTGATTTGAATGTTGAAAAAATTAGTTCTTTTAGTGCAAATTTGGGAATAATTAAAAAAGTTATTTTCTATTTTAGTATTAGATTATTTTAGATCTTTGGTTGTTTATTTCATTAGTGCATTGCATTAGATAGGTTAGTTTTCAATTTTAAAACATTAGAAACCATAAACTATCTCAAAACATCAAACAAGAAACTACACATTAAAGGGTTAACCTTGGAGAAAGCATAGTTATTTGACAATGTTATATCTCTTTCTACAAGTTAACATATCCCTAAAGCCCTTTAGTAGTGATGAATTTGATATGTTATATGAATCCCTTGAGGATTTATTCTCACAAGGATTATACACTAAGCTTGTTATTGTTGGAAATTTATGCCTCATCTTCTTGGCTTGGACTTCTATTTTTTCTTGGAACCCTGTTTCTGGCCTTTACCGCCATACCGCTGCAAGCTTTACTTGGTGACACGGTTGTGCAGTTTACCACTTTACTGTGGGCCACCTTGCTTGGTCTGGCGGTGTTACCACCTTACCACGATGATCTTCTTCTGGACTGGCGATGGCGCGGTGAGAGGCGACGGTTGGCGTGGCGGTTACTGCAATACCACAGGGGTTGCTCAGAGGTGGCAAGGTAGCATGGTTGGTGATTTGTTGGCGGAGCAAGGCCTTACCGCCTTAACATGGAGGTTGCTCATTGGTGGCGTGGTAGTACGGTTGAAGGGAAGCGGTCTGGTGATGGTTACCACCTTAACGCGGATGCTGCTCAGGGAAGCCGCAGTGGTTGTAGTAGATGGCTGGTGGTCAGCGAAAGCACTTACCACCTTACTGTGGGTGGTGAGAAGTCTCACCGTGGTGGCCATGGCAAGACTGTTGGCGGTCACCGCCCTACCGTGGGGTGGCCTGGCGGCCCTCGCAGTAGCATGGTTGACCGTTAGCGGTCTGGGTTGGTGGTCATCGCCTTGCCATGGTTGTCTGGTGATCTAGGCTCGGTAGCACGGGGTGGACAGAGAAAGAGCTCGGGTGGGTTCACCACCTCACAGCGGGGTGGCTCGTTGTGCTCAACGGTAGTGCGGGTAAAGTATGGGTTAGCTCGGGTGAGCTCACCACAATACCATGGTCGGGTTGTTTGAGCCCGGCGGTAGCACGGTTGGAGGCCGAGGGTCGACATGGGATCACCACCATACTATGGGGGGTGTTTGGACTCAGAGCGGTGGAAGACAGAGATGAGCTTGGAGCTTGGCCGACTGAGCTTGATCGATTTTGACCTGAGGTCAATGCAATGAATGAATAGAAAGGTGACACATGGCTCAGCATCAGGATGTTGATTGGCTAGAAGCCAAAATAGTTTATGACAGTTATTGCAGGCCAAGTTTTTAGCTGAAGACAAGACCCGATTTAGGTAAGGAATTGAATGCCTGGGCAGCCCGATGCAAGAAGATCTGTCAGTGAATATCCTGATGACAGTTGATGGCTTGGATAGGCAGAAAAGGTAAGCACACGTTATGAGATTATACAAGTAATCTCATGTGCACGGAAAAGAGGATGAGTGAAGACTAAGAGGCAGAGAGTGTTTCGAGTAGTCCTCACTATGAACACTTTGTCTCTTAGTTATGAGGAGATGTGAACCTGTGGAGGCCTTGTGGCTGGGCTGACCTTGAGGCTGGCTGTGACAGTCAACTAAGGAGCTGAAGGGAATTTGCATAGTATGTCATTTGAAGACATTGTAACTGTGTGAAGGTTCTGAATATTGTGTTTCCTGCTCTCTCGAGATGGACAAGATGTAATCTCCTGAAGAGCATAGCTCTGTGTTTGTATTGTATCTATTTTTGTTACTGAATAATACAAGTGAGCCGATTGTTTTGGAGGGTGGGGTTTTTTACGGGAAAACGTTTTCCCCATGTAAATCTGTGTGTCCATATGTTTGTCTTTCACGTTTCTTAATTCTGCCATCTTGAATCTATGCTTGTGTTGAATCTGTTATCTGTTAAGCATTTACTTTTCTTAGAAAAATAAATGGGGGATCCATTGTGCCTGTTTCCACTTTATGGCATAGTTTGTGTCTTTGATGTGATTTGAAGAAATGAAAATCACTAAGGTACTACTGTCTTAGACATGTTCTATGATGACAGACCCATCCCATGATCCCAACAAGTGGTATCAGAGCTAGTTAAGGGAGGTCAAGGCTTGATGATACCAACAAGTGGTATCAGAGCCTTCTCTTGGTTACTGGAGTTCTGGGTATTTTTCTTGTGAAGATTTCTTAGCCTGGAAAGCTTGAGGAAATTTGGAGGAATTTTTTGTTGTTTGATTTTTCAATGAGTGTAAGTTCTTGCTTCTTTGATTCAACATGTAGCTTGAAAGATGCTAGAGAAGAATGGAGTTGATCATATTGTGGCGATATGGTCCAAGGCTCCTGTCTGGCAGCAAATGATCCTAATGCAAGGGGCGTGAGGTATGCTTATGGTTGTGTTGCAGCAGTGTGTGGTTTCGTACTGGGTGTCTCAGTGAGAGGCTCCCTGGCAGTATGGAGTTTCTTGTGTTGCTATTCAACCATGGAGTATTATGCTTGTGCTGGGTGTTCTGACTTAACACTGAAGGCGGTTTTCTCTGTTGCTCTGATTGCATGAAGGCTATGAAGTTGATCTGGGTGGTCTATAACTTCTGTATAGCCTGGCTCTCTCATTTTCCTGTGCATGGTTGTGGTTTTGGAACTGGTCTGAAATGGACCTATTGTTCCTGCTTACCTGTATCTTGCACTTTCATGTTTCAGATTCATGTCTTTAGCTCTGAAGGTTTTTTGTAGATTTTCCTAAAAATTCTATGATGCATATTCATGTTTTTTCATTTTTCTGGTTAATTGTGATGGTTGTGTGCAAACTCTTGAGTCATCCAGATGAGTAGTGAATATGGAGGTGCATGGGTGTTTTTATAAACATTGTGGTTTTGCAAGTTTTACACGGTCAAGGAAAACTTGTGGTTTGTGGAGCTTCTGTTTAGCTATTTTTGTAGACCCTGGCTTTTGGGGTGTGACTGGATGAGATAGTTGCAATTCGACATGTTTTGAAGAGGTTTAATGTCTTCTCTACATGGGAATGTTGGTATGTGTTTTTCATTCAACATTCTTGTGGTTTTTTCTTTGCTAGTTTCATAGAATATGGTGCTTGAGTTGTGGACGTGACTGGAAAATCGGATCTATTGCTGATCTCGTGTTTGAGTCATGTTTGTCTACTTTGGCTGTTCTCTTTGATGATCTCAGTTTTGTAGTTTCCGGTGCAATGATAGCTTTGCAGGTTTCATTGGTTGCATCCACGAGTTGTGCAAAGTTGTGGGCTGTCCTTACCTACATGTTTGTTGTGGGACAACTTGGAAGTGGACTGTCAATATCCACGAGGTTGTAACAATGTGGTGCAGATCTGTTAGCTGACCTTGTCTATGGTCACTTGTGCATTGACATGGTTGTTTTGAGATAAGAGGAGGGATGACATTTGAGTAATTGAATAGTCAGTTATGGGGACTTGTAGCATGTGAATCACGATGTCATGGAGAGCTTGACACACTGGCATGTGTAAGTTTTTGACAGTGATGGTGTGGTCTACGTGATCTGGTGATCTTGGTGTTGTTCGATATTGTTGTCTAATGGACATGTTGTCATTTTTACCTAGAGGTTTTTAGATCAGTAGATGTTTGGTCATGATGCTTGGAAAGCTCATTTTCATGGTTCAGTGGGAGCTTTAGCAGTGACTATGAATTCATCATTTGGTGATGAATGATCTTCTTTGGTGTTATAGATGCTTCTGGTGGGACTCTTAGATCCTGTTGCTGCAGAAGAGTTCTTTTGCATTTGCATGGTCACTATTTGAAGATGTGCAACATCTTGGAGCCCTGAAGGACCTTGATAGTCTTTGGATGAGATGCTAGTGGTGTTGGATAGGTGATGTTGGTTTAGAGTTTGTTTTCTTGATTTCATGTGTACTCTTACTTGTGCATTAGATTTTTGGTATGTTTCTTTGCTCTTGAGACCATGGATAGTTCACTTGAAGCATGGTATCTCCTAAGGGGGATGCGTAAGATCATGGTGTCATGATAAGTTCCTATTACTAGGTTTGGAGCTTTGACAGTGGTCTAGTATTTCTTTATGTTTTGAGTACTTTGGTCATATGCTGGTGGACTTCATGATAAGTGTAGTAATGCAAATTGGAGTTAGCATGAAATGACAGGTTGTTGGTGCTCATGGATGGATGGAGAATAAGGTGAGGCTGGAATTCTTTTGAGAATGTTGTTGTTTACAGTTGAAAGTTCGAGAAGCCTACACCTTGGTTGAACACGAGTTCAACAGAGACTAGTGAGGAGACTGCTCTTGGGTAAGTCACGGTGACTTGTATATCTTGGAGAAGCATCTCTTCCCTCTTGGTCTGCTCTGCAGTGAAGTTTTTTGAAAGGTATTTGCCCATTATAGCTTTCAGTTTTGTGATATGCTTTATCTTCCGTGGATATGAATCTTGAGTTGTTTTTTTAAAATTCTGGAGGATTCATAATGGAAGGTGGACAACATAGTGTATCTCCTTGTGCTTTTGAGGACTGATAGGAGATGTTTATATGGGTTAGTCTGATCTTCTTTTGAGATGCTTCCATTCATGGAATCTGTTGGATGTTGTTAAGGATTTTCCTTTGGGATGTGAAGAAGATCATTCTTGACACAACTGGCATTTAGAAGTGTATGTAGGAGGATGCTACATGTTATGATTTGTTGTTTTCTCTCTATTCTGGTCTTTTTCTTCTTGAATGTTCATATGAATTTAGATGTATGTGGAGCCGTGGGTGTTTCCTTCTTCAGTCAGATATGGAACCTTGGAAGAATTTGGAAGACTATTGAGAGAAATGTTTCTTGTAGTAGGTGGTTGTAGGTTGTGCATATCGGTGTGGGTGTTCCTTGTAACTACATGGTTACTCTTTTCTATGTGCTGAGTTTTGTGGACTTGATATGCCTGAATCACGTGTGATGGTGCTTTGTTTGCATTCATTTGGTAAGTACCTTTGTAGTGGGAGTACCTGGACATGTTTGGTCATTTGAATGGTTGACACATGGTGCTTGTATTTGCTATTGATGGGTTGGCTGTGTGATGGCATGATTTTACTGATGAGCATACCTTTTGAGGTATGGGTGATTGGATGTAATAGCACGAGTTGTAGGTGGTAGTTTTCAGTCACGTGGGTTTGATCAGTTGGATGAGGGCAGTCAGTTTGATGGTTGCTATTCTAGCTGTTTCAGTTTATCTTGTTCTAGAGAATGTTTCTCATTCTATGTTCGCGTTGTACTTTGTTGCTGCTACTGTGGTGCCTTTTCTGCCTGAAGGATTTGATGCTTGTGTTCCAGAGACTAGTGCATATATGCTTTGGCTTGTTCCTTTTTCTTGTCTTGGATGTTTGGAGTTGTAGCCTAAGATGGCAGACATTTTTCGAATGTCATTGCAAGTGTCTTGGTTGGAGCATGAAAGCATGGTGGTGTTCCATGTTCACATTTGTTGGAGGAAGCCAGTAAGACTTTGTTAAGTGGGATATTGTTGGAATTTTATGCCTCATCTTCCTGGCTTGGACTTCTATTTTTCCTTGGAGCCCTGTTGCTGGCCTTTACCACCATACCGCTGCAAGCTTTCCTTGGTGGCACAGTTGTGCGGTTTACTGCTTTACCACAGGCCACCTTGCTTGGTCTGGTGGTTGGGTGGTGTTACCACCTTACCGCGACGGTCTTCTTCTGGACTGGTGGTGGCATGGTGAGTGGTGACAGTTGGCGTGGTGGTTACCGCCATATCGCAAGGGTTGCTTAGAGGTAGTGAGGTAGAATGGTTAGCAATGTGTTGGCAGAGCAAGGCCTTACTACCTTACCGTAGAGGTTGCTCATTGGTGGTGTGGTAGTGCGGTTGAAGGGCGACAGTCTGGTGACTGTTATCGCCTTACCACGGATGGTGCTCAGGGAAGCCGCGGTGGCTGCGGTGGATGGCTGGCGGTCAGTGAAAGTAGTTACCACCTTACCATGGGCAGTGAGAAGTCTGATTGTGGTGGCCATGGTAAGACCATTGGCGATCTGCCTGGCGGTCACTGACCTACTGTGGGGTGGCCTAGCGGCCCCCATGGTAGCACGGTTGACCATTAGCGGTCTGGGCTGGTGGTCATCGCCTTGCCACAGTTGTACGGCGATTTGGGCTCGGTAGCATGGAGCGGACAAAGACAGAGCTCGGGCGGGTTCACTACCTCATCGTGGGGTGGCTCGTTCTACTCGACGGTAGCATGGGTAAAGTTTGAGTGAGCTTAGGTGAGCTCACCACAATACCGTGGCCGGGTTGTTTGAGCTCGGCGGTAGCACGGTTGGAGGTCGAGGGTCAACATGGGCTCACTGCCATACTGTGGTGGGTGTTTGGACTCAGAGTGGTAGTGTGGTGGAAGACAAAGATGAGCTCGGAGCTCGGCCAACTGAGATTGACCGAGTTTGACCAAAGGTCAATGCAACGAATGAATAGAAAGGTGACACATGGCTCAGTGTTAGGATGTTGATTGGCTAGAAGCCAAAATAGTTTATGATAGTTATTGCAAGCCGAGTTTTCAGCTGAAGACAGGGCCTGATTTAGGCAAGGAATTGAATTCTTGGGTAGCCCGATGCAAGAAGACCTATCAGTGAATATCCTAATGACAGTTGATGGCTTAGACAGGCAAAAAAGGTAAGAACACGGTATGATATTATATAAGTAATCTCGTGTGCACGAAAAAGAGGATGAGTGAAGACTGAGAGGAAGAGAGTGTTTCGAGTGGTCCTCACTGTGAACACTTTGTCTCTTAGTTCTGAGGATATGTGAACCTGTGGAGGCCTTGTGGCTGGGCTGGCCTTGAGACTAGCTATGACAGTCAACTGAGGAGCTGAAGGGAATCTACATAGTATGTCATTTGAAGACATTGTAACTGTGTGAAGGTTCTGAATATTGTGTTGCCTGCTCTCTCCAGATGGACAAAATGTAATCTCCTAAAGAGCATAGCTCTATATTTGTATTGTATATGTTTTTGTTATTGAATAATACAAGTGAGCTGAGTGTTTTGGAGGGTGGGGTTTTTTACCTGAAAAGGTTTTCCCCACATAAATCTGTGTGTCCATATGCTTGTCTTTCATGTTGATTGATTCTGCTATCTTGAATCTATGCTTGTGTTGAATCTATTATTTGTTAAGCATTTACTTTTCTCAGAAAAATCAATGGGGGATCCACTATGCCTGTTTCCTCTTTATGGCATAGTTTGTGTCTTTGATGTGATTTGAAGAAATGAAAATCACTAAGGCACTGCTATCTTAGACGTGTTCTATGATGAAAAACCCATCTTGTGATCCCAATAGTTATGACAAACCAAAAAAAAGAGAAGTTAATGCAATCACACCTCAACTTACCATTTACCCACCTTCACATCAACAAAAACAAGTTCAAACTGAACCCGTGCTTATCATAGGACTACCTAAAAAAGTCATTACCTCAAGGAACCATTTTGAATCATGGAAGGCAACTTACTAATAACAATGTTTCACAAAAACCAAGTTACAACACCATTTCTCATACATATAACACAAGGAATAATAGGAAACCACAAACAATACCTACTTCATTACCATTTCCTCAACCAAATTTTCCCAGTGTTCCTCGATTGCCTTTGCATAATGGAAATGAGTATGATCTTGTGGAACAACTTAAAAACACTCCTGGTAAGATTTCTTTATGGGACCTTATTCAAGCTTCACCTAATTACCCTAGCATGCTTCAAAATGCTTTGTAACAAGTAGTTATCCATCCTAGTTAACAACTAAACACTGTAGTAGCCCTAATTCAAGGTATGAATTTGGTTAACATTGAAATTATCTTTCACCAAGATGAGTTACCTCCAATGGAAGTACAAAAATGAAATTAAGCCTTCATGGTAATGGTTTTCATTAGCAAATATGGAATAAAATAGACTCTCATTGAAAATGGTTCAAATTTTAACGTGTTTAGTGTGAACCTCTTAGATAAGATTGGGGTGGACAAGGCTATTATTGAACTTGATTCATTAGCTATTTATGGATTTGAAAATGTGGGAAAACAACCTTAGGGTGTGATAACATTTCCTATTAGAGTTGGAAAGGTCACATCACAAACTCCTATCCATGTGATGCCTCAAGATCTCTCATACAATCTTCTTTCGAGTAGACCATGTATCCATGAGATGAATGGGGTACCTTCAACTCTTTATCATTTAATGAAGTATGTCTACAACAATAAGTTATATACAATCAAGGCCAACCCTCATTGGGAAAGTTTTTTGTACACTAAGCAAGATAAGGAAAGTCCTTTGAAAACATTGATACCAACTTCAAAAGTAGAGCCCATGTGAGAGGAAGAGAAAGAAAAGAATATTGAGGAAGTCACAAAGTAATTAGAAGATGATTGGGGTTCATTGGATTTTACACCTACATCCATGGGAGAGTACAAGATCATAATAAAAGAACCTAAAAAAGGGAAAATAAATAATGGTAATGTCAACAAAAAATTTGGAGGCACCTTCAAAAGCATCTACTGTAATCACTTTAGAAGAGGGCACAAGTTAGACAACAAGTTTTGATGAAGTTGATTATGAACAACCACCAAATCCAAAAGAAATGGAAAAGCTTCATGGAAGAGATTATGAGATCTTGAAACAACTTGGTTATAGTGGAAAAGGATGTGGTGTGAATGAATAAGGCATCTATGTCCCTATAGAACCTAACATACCAGAAACAAAAAATGGTATTGGGTATTTCCCTTCTAAGATAACGAAAGCAACAAAAAGGCCTTAACTTAATGTCAAAACCATTATGTGTGATTCTTCTAAGACAACTCTCACTCTAAAGAATCTTGAATTAATTGATACAAGTGATGAATCATTAGAATATTTTGAACATGATGAAGCCCTGGAAAAAATGTTAGGAGTTTATGATAATTCACAAACTCCCCTTCACAAACAAGCATTGAATTGTGTCATAGTTAATACAAAATATATTGATGAAGAAAATAAATCAAGTGATGTTGAACAAGACAAAGAAGAACATAGTCTTGAAGTTCCAAGTCAAAGTGAACTACCTATGTAAGATACAATTAACATACTGATGAACACATCTAATGAGGAGAGAGTGATTCAAATACGAAAGTGCCTTGATGAGGATGAATAAGAAGACCATGTGACATTATTACATGAATTTCATTAACTTCTTGCTTGGACTTATTTGGATATGTTGGGGTATTCATACTAAGATATTTTCACACAACATTGTCCTTGCACAAGATGCTAAAGTGGTAAGACAAAAGATATGCAAGATGAATCCTAAGATAATTTTATTGGTTAAGGCTAAAATAGAAAAAATCCTAGAAGCTAGCTTTATTCATCCTATTATTTATTCCCCATGGATCTCAAACGTTATCACAGTTGCAAAACTTGATAATCGTATTAGGATGTGTATGGAATTTTGTGAAATTAATAAAGAATATTTAAAAGATAATTTTCCCCTTCCTCGTATTGGCATGATAGTGGATTCGACTACAGGCCATGCTTTGTTGTCATTGATGGATTTTTTTTCATGATATAATCAAATCTTTATCAACCCTCAAGATCAATATAAGATAGCATTTACTATACCTTGGGGAATATTTTGTTGGGTTGCCATGCCTTTTGGATTAAAGAATGTGGGCACAACATATCAAAGAGCTATGACACTAATATTTCATGATTACATACACAAAATTCTAGAAGACTATGTTGATGATATTCTAGCCAAATCCTTAACTCACCAAGATAATGTTAAAATCCTTTAAAAAATATTTGAAAGAATGTGCAAGTACAACATGAGATTGAATCTAAAAAATTGTGTCTTTGGTTTGGATAGTAGAAAAATATTAGGTTTTATAGTATCCCATAGAGGCATTGAGGTGGAAAAGAATAAAACTGATGCATTCATTATAACACCACCTCCAAAGAACATTACTTAGTTACATACTTTACAAGGAAGGATTCAAGCTATCCACCATTTTGTGGCATCTTTGGCGAATCAGACAATTACCCTTTACACCAATTCTTAAGAAGGAGTCACAATTTAAATGGAATGAGGATAGTAAACAATCTTTTGAAATTTTGAAAGAGTATCTCACCACCCCTCTTGTTTTATAGCCTACCATGCAGGAAAAACCATTTATCCTTTATATATCACCATCAAACCATGCTTTAGCAACATTATTGGCTCAACAAGATGATAATGGTAAAGAAAATCCTATTTATTACATTAGTTGAACTCTAATTGATTATGAAACTTGATACACAATGATAGAAAAATGTTTGGCTCTTGTGTTTTCTACTAGTAAATTTATACATTATCTATTAAATGTAGAAATTAATTTGGTCACAAAGTTTGATCCTCTAAAGCATATTTTTGCTAAAATAGACTTATCAAGATGCTTAGCTAAATGGGTTATGTTGTTAAGATCATAAATTTGTCTCTCAAAAGGAAATTAAAGGACAAACCTTGACCGACCATTTAGCTAATGCTCCTTCTCCATTAATATTGCCTAATTTGGACTCATTAAATGATGAAAGTGTGTTGACTATCAAAAAGGAAACATGGGAATTGTACTTTGATGGTTCTAAGTGTCAAACTGGCTCCAAAGCAGGGGTTATAATAATTTTACCTTCAAGAAAGCCTATCCCCTTATCTTACCATCTAAACTTCCTATGTACAAATAACACTGCAGAGTATGAAGCCTTAATTTTTGGAATACATGCAACATTATCCTTAGGTGCTCAACACATTTTCATATTTAGCAATTCTTAATTGGCCATTAAACAAATAAATGGGTCCTATCAAGCAAAACATGACAAACTAGTTCAATATAAAAACCTCACAATGAAATTGTTGGAATTATTTGAATCATATACCATTGACAATACTCCTTGAAAGGATAATTGGTATGCAGATGCAATCGAAAGTGTTGCTTCCCTTGTATCTCTTGATGATCCTTCTATGGATTTCATATTTTTCGTTCACATGATTCTAAAATCATCAATAGATGAAAATTTAAAAGAAGCATTAGTGAACACTCTTGAAGCCTCTCTTGAATGGTACACATAAATATTCACCTACTTAAAAGAAGGTACCCTTCTTGAACCTACCACTAAGAACACAAGCTCATATTCAAAAACTTTCTACTCGATATGTCATCCTAGCAAATATTTTATATAAATGATCCTTTTATGGTGTTTTTATTAGATGTATTGAACAATAGGAAATCCCTATAGCCCTTGAGGAAGCTCATGCTGGTGTTTATGGGGGAAATTTTGGAAGATCATTAATTCAAAAATTAATCCACATGGGATATTATTGGAGACATATGGAACAATATTGTTTCAAGTATGTTAAGAAATGTCACAAATGTCAAAAACATAGTAATTTGATCCATGCTCCTACATTAGAACTTCGCGTCCAAGTTCCTATTTGGCTATTTTTTGGTTTGGGGTTTGGATCTTATTGGGAAGATATCTTCTCCCTCTTCTTTGAGACACACATTCATAATTACTGCAATAGATTATTTCACGAAATGGGTAGAAGCCATCCCTCTTTTCTCGATAACAGTTGATGCAACTTTTCATTTCATATTGGAACATATTATTGCTCACTTTGGCCTTCCTTCCACATTAGTTTCAGACAATGTAACCCCATTTAAGAACAATTATGTAAAGAATTTTTTGGAAATATTCCACGTTCAACATCGTTTCGCAACATCTTACTACCCACAATCTAATCGTCAAGCCAAATCAACTAATAAAAATCTCAAACAAATCCTGAGAAAAATAGTAAGAAAACACAATAAGGATTGGGACACTCAGTTATATTATGCATTGTTGGCTTATCACAATAGCATTCAAACACCTATAGGAAACACACATTATAACCTTATTTATGGTGCTGATGCAGTACTGCCTTTAGAGTTAGAAATACCTTCACTAAGCATTGCTCTTAGAGGACTTATTGATGACACTACATATAAAGAAAAATGATTGCAACAACTTGAAATGATTTATGAACAACAAATCAACACTCTTGAGCATTGTCAAGCTCATTTCAAAAGAATACAACGTAGTTACAATAATAATGTTATTCCCCACTCATTTAACAAAGGTGCCTTGGTGTTATATTAGAATCAACGTAATGTTAATGCCGCCTTGAGTGAAAAAGGAAAGTTTAGTCTAAATTGGCTAGGAACCTATGTAATTGATGAAATCTATGGGTTTGGTGCATATACATTAACGAAAATAGATGGAACACCTCTGAAAGAGCCTATAAACACTACACATTTGTGTAGATATTACATTTAGCAATTCCTTTGAATAATATGTGTATTAAAGCATGTTGTTAGATTTAGTAGATAGTTTTCTATTTGATCTCAAATTGCTTCATTCTTGAAAAAAATTCCTTGTGTGTCTTGAATTTTTTTAGAGTAATTGTTCATTATGTTGAATTATTACTTTATTAGGGAATACTATTCAAATCTCATGTGTGTACTGTGTTAAATTAGATCATTACACATATTTAATTTCTTAATTATATCTTAAGTGCATTTTAGTTTAACAAATAACACTTAATCAAAATTTAGTATCTAATATAAACTTAGATTATTAGGTTAGATCACACTTAAATCATGGAGACATTTACTAAATACTCTTACAAAAGATTATTTAATAGATCACATTGCTATCTAAATGAAAACAAACATAAAATTCTCATATATATATCATGCAAGGTTTACATACATCCATCTCAAATACAATAATGCTAGTGAGGCTTATGAATCCCTGACTCCTCAGGGCCTGGTGGTGGTGCCCATCATGAGACAGTGGACCGTGATCTACTAATATAGCTCATATGCTCCCATAGGCCATGTGCTTCACCTAATGCAATCCCCTCCCATACCATGGCCACCACATGCTCCTAATTGATGCGATCTCGCTCAACCTATAGTATAGTGATCTTTCCCTACAACTTTATGAGTTCCGACTACACGAAGGCCTATGCCTCATTGATGGTCAGAACCTAGGAAGCGCAAAGCTCCTCGTATGTAGTCTATAGCTATGTAAGCTTTCCTCTTGCTTGCTCCCACCTAGCAACAAATAGATCATCATGCCTTGTGGTCACTTCATTCATAGTCCTCCATCTTGCTAGAGGCTCAAAAAGGTTATCATGTTTCCTCGTGCTAGGTGGTGGAATATGCTTTGCCTTTATATCTATATTTGGGGGAAAGGGAGTGACCATATCTGTAGTGACTTGATGGAAGAGGTCTCACCAGTCTCACACACACACTGCATAAAGAAAACAATAAAGAAAATCAAAATATGCCATGATATATATATATATATATATATATATATAGATACATAATCTAAAAAATATAACAAAAACATAATAACATATCATTACTTAGATCCCCAAGCCACCAATCAGGGTCTCAATGTGGGATGATGAGCCCCTCATGTGTTGGAAGTGTGAAAGGTGTAGTACCATTGGACTCCCTATGCTCATGAATGTTGATGCCTCCTATAGTTGCTAACTATGCCCAAGTGACTTGAGTATGAGATACATGTCTCTCCTTAGGGGCATCTATGGCCTCATCCAACTCATCAAAATCATCACTCACCGGCTCTAGATCCTCCTCATCCTCATCCCCTAGGTCATTTTCTCTATCCTCTTCCTCTATGTCTCCATCGTCCACCTCTTCTCTCATCTCTACAACCTAGAAGAGGTCCATCGTCGCCCACGAGATGATTGTTAGGGAAGAAATGCGTTAGTCGAGATCTTGCCCACCAATGCTCATAGGCTATAGTGGTGCCTACATCATCCAAGTCTAATGCCAAGGACAAATCATGGTCCTCATCATTTGAGTTGTTGAAGTTCACATCATTCACCAAGAGATGCCAAATGTCTCCAAGTCTAGAGCCACTATGTGTTGATCTCAAGTATGTGGGTCAAGGCCTCAGTGGTACATGGATCTATCCAAACTATCTCATCACCTGACTATAGTAAAATGGAATCACTATGTAGTCATGCTGATCCAATAAGATCTTATCCTACTACATCCTGACAAGCCGATGCGTATGATTTGGCCACTGGGGTATAGTAAGGTAGGATATCCATACTACCTCCTTATTCTCTA
Organism: Sequoiadendron giganteum; assembly: GCA_007115665.2. Lineage (NCBI taxonomy): Eukaryota > Viridiplantae > Streptophyta > Pinopsida > Cupressales > Cupressaceae > Sequoiadendron > Sequoiadendron giganteum. The sequence goes on along the minus strand of CM021108.1, from coordinate 20,577,014 downwards.
GATAATTGAACTAAATCTGCTAATCTAGAAAATATCTGACCTCCCAGGCCCATCTTAGAGTATAGATGAAAGCTCACAGGTACCCCAGGGATACTACTATGGGATAACCTATAGGCCTAGTACATGTGATATGCTCAAATTACCACACCGGTAGGAGTGTACAATGTACTATACTGTCCAACTCTCTATACACGAACCGTTTGAGATCATAGAAAAGGTGAGCTAGCATACTGGGACCCCATGCATACATGGTCTGATGATGCTCCATCTCATAGATAGTGTGAAAAAGGCCACCATCTAGGTTTTCACCTCACCCATCAGGAACCAAATCCAATTCCATAGTAACAACCATGATCTGCCGCATCAATGGTGAGTGTGTGTGTAGGAGCCACTTAAGCTCCATGCATGCCCCAATCTTGACCAACATAATGGGATGATTGGTACAATAATTGATATCTTAATGCATCTACGTGTGTTAACGGTCCTCCTGAATGTGGACTGTCTCACCTCAGATGGGTAGTCTAAAGATATGGCGAATATCCTCAAGTGTCATTATCATCTCTTCAAATAGTAGATGGAATGTGGAGGTATCTGTGTCCCATCTCTCCACCAGTGACATCAGCATGGAGTCATGGTATCTCATCAATGGCATAGTATAGATCCAAAACAATACAGTCTCACATAAAGTGTCTATCTCCTCCGTAGTTAGCTAGATAACCTGCTCTTGGAGAAATGTAAAAATTCTACCTCCTAACCACTGGTGTGCGCGATGTGGAACCTAGAAAAGAAGAAAGAAATCATCAATAATAGGAATAAAAATAATCATCAAATAATTAAAAATAACCTAAAGTTTCTCTAGGACACGGGCCAAAACTGGATGCTTGGGCCAATTTTGGATGAGGGGGTCCTAGACACTTTAACCATTTTGGGACGCTTTGTGACATTTTTGGACGAGGTATTAAAACCTCCTAAAAGTGTGGAAAATTTTATATAAAAGTAAAATGAAAGGATAAAGCAGAGAAAAATGTATTCACAGTATCCCAAAGTATACTACATGCCACCTCGTCTCTCAAAACAATCAGTCTAGGAGGCTTGTACAGTCGTTGGCTCAACATTTTCACTCACTCTGCAACAAGGTAAATTCTCATAAGGTAAATTTCAAAATGATAGTTAGAAATGTAATTTTAACTCATATATACTAAACTCTATTAAAGAAAGCATATTTTATACTAAGTACATTTCATTCAAATCCACATATTAGGGGCTAGAAAACTTAGTTTCTGGTGTCATTTGTTGCATTGGATTCCTAGTTCTATCCCCGATCTTATTCAATGTTTATCAATATATGGTATTTTAGACTCAATACCCTATTGTAAGCAATCACATCATCAAGTAAATAAATTCGATGTTGTTAGATTGCTACCTTGATTCCACCTCCATAAAGCAAGCAGAATTAGGGGGCATACATCTACCCTCAAATTTGATATTCTATAGAATTTTTTGGATGACTAACAAATCAGTTTTGTAGGATATAGTTCCTGACATTGTGGTTTTACAGATGGCTACAGTGGGGTCTTCATTCTCCCTATTTGAAAAAAATCTATATGAGTATCCTTTTTATGGTATGATCTAAGTCATTATCCTTGCATATGCATGTAGTGTCATATGACTGCTAAAATGGGGGCTAAATGTAGTGTAGGAAATTGTACTCCTTTCTAAGTGATAGTACAATTTCACACTTAATTTGGACCTATTTTAGTGACCTCAATTTTATGCATTTTATCCTTCATAAATAGGCCCCTAAACCCCTTTATTATGCATCCCAAGGCATGTTTTAAATATTTTTTTGACATTATCAAATGTATTTAATTAATTTAACACCACAAAATTCAAAAATCCTGACAATTTAGGTCAACACCCATTTTCCCTTGGGCGAATGTGTCCTTTTTAACATCCCAAGTTCAAATTTTAAATATGTTTTTGGTGACATTTTAAAGTCCTAAATTCAAGTTTTAAGTGTCAGCTTTTAGGATTTAATAATTGAGAAATTCACAAAATTTTCAATTAAGGTCAAGGAGAACATTCCAACAAGAAAAAATGAAGTCTTGGAACAATATTTTCAATTGTTTTTGCAGGCCTTCAAGCTCATTTTGTGAAGATTGATCAAGCATTGTTCATGATTGGAGTTTAGTGCCTATGATGGATCATGATGTATGCTAGGTTCCGGGACATGCAACTAGCCATTTCCCTTGATCCAATGGCTTGTTTCCTAGTGATCCCATCTTTTATCTTCATTCTAATAGCTACCTAAAATAAGGTATAATTAGATTTTTTATCTATTAGGGGAATTGAATTATCCCTAACTAGGTCTTGTGTTCACCATTCAAGTTCATTTAGGATCCTATTCTAACACACTTGAATAGAATTTATTTGCATGTTAGCTCTTAACAATCTTAGACACAATTAAGATTAGGGCTCACACACACTTGCAAGTTTCAAATCTCTATATTTTTCATCAAGGTTTAATTAACAAACTTGGGGGTTGACTGAGGAAAACCCCATACAAACAAACCAAAAATTTCAATTTTTGTTGCAGATCCAGATCCGAAAGTGAGGATTGAAAGGTACAAGCTAGAAGAGTAGATTAGAGACTACAAATTTGAATTTTGAATTTCTAGAAAGGCCTAGCAAGACCCATTCACCCTAGGGCGAATGAGTCTCATAAGCACACTCAACATGAGCTTTTTTTCATAGGTGCATAAAATCATTGTAGACACTAAAAAATGTCTCGATTATGCAAACACCATTTTTTCGCATCGATTTCCTCCTTCCCTAGATAATTAAATAATTTTAATTATTTAATTAATTCATTCCCTTTTCTTTATTCTTCTCTGATTAATTAAATAAATTAAATATTTATTTAATTACGTCACTAATATCCTATTTCCCTCTATAATTAAATAAATTCTCATTTATTTAATTATTTGCCTTTCACTATTGGTCTATAGTTAAATAATTATTTGAATTATCTGGTTATTCGTTTAACCTCTTCTCTCCACTATTAAATAATTAATCTAATTTAATTATTTAATATTCTATTCCATTTCCTCCATATTTAATTAAATGGTCAAATAATAATCATTTCAATTAAATGCCTTTTTTCCCTCTTTCTCTATAAATGAATAATCATTTTTATTACTTTATTCCTCCACTTCCTCTCTCAAATTAAATAATAATATGATTTAATTGTCAAGATTCCCTTCTTCAATTAAAAAATATTATTTGATGCCTCCACTTTCCCTCCATTTCCTCTTTTGAGTTTCAATTGTTGATTCTTTCTGGCCTTCTTTCAATCTTGACCGTCTATCCTTATCCATCCCTAGCTCCACTACTCTGTGTTGCATGAAACCTCAACCATTGATCTTGACATCTTCTAGACTTTCGATCTCATCCATCCATTTGAGAATTTTTTTTATAAAATAAGGTTGTCTCTTTTATTTTTGCTTTAGAACCACATTTTATCTGAAGTTCTTGCTATCTTGTCATTGTCATTGATAGGTATTCAAACACTTCAAAAGCTGAAGGAAAACTTGCAACTTGAGAAGGATCGAGGAGAAGCAAGGAAGATGAACCAACTTTGATATGGGAAGTTTGGTATTCCTTTGATATTTGTTTGATTTCATTTATCATCTTGTGCTTTCTTGCTTGGATTGGGATTTTGGGCTTAGATTATTGGGTAGTTGTAGTTTCTACTTGATCTTTGCCTTATTATTTTGTTTTTAACCCAGTTATTACATTGGTGAACCTGACGTAAAATAATATTTTGATTGTTTGTAAGGAATTTTTGTACATTAGAGTGCAAAAACCCACTTAAAATATGTGATATTCTCTTAATTATAAAAAATTTTGTATGCCGAATTTTGCAGAAAGGTTTTCGGGTTTTGTAGGCCTTAGTTTTAGCTTTCCACAACATTTTACAATTTTTTTTTTTTTTTAATTTGAGAAAGTTATTGCTGTTTTAATTCCACAACTCTTTTTTAAATTCAATTGTTGACCTCTTAAAATATGTGCTATCTTTTTTTAATAACATTTTTTTCATGAAATATTTTGCAAAAAGGTTTCTGGATTTTGTAGGTCCGAGTCTTAGCTTTCCAAAATAAATTATGGATTTCAATTTCATTAATATTTTGGAAAGTTATTGCGATTTTTAATTTGTTGTTATCATTAAAGGGTTTGTTTTGGTGTTACTTATCCTTTGTTTGTAGTGTGTGGCTTACATTTGGGAGAAGACATTTTCCATTAAAAATACTAATCCATCTTTTATAGGGTTTTTGTTTTCGTTTAAGATAGGAACATTTTTTAATTTTTGGGATTAAATAAACCAATATCTTTTGTTAGTTAGGCACATCTCATTTGGCCTAAAAAGAAGAAAATTGCATCTTTACACTTATTTGGGTTAAAAAAATAAATAAATTGCATCTTCACATTTATTTGGGTTAATAAAAATAACAAAGTGCATCTTCACACTCATTTGGGGTTAAAAAGAACAACAAATTGCATTTTCACTCATTTGGGTTAAAAAGAACAAAAAATTGCATCTTCACACTCATTTGGGTTAAAAAGAACAAAAAATTGCATCTTCACACTCATTTGGACTAAAAAGAACAATAAATTGCCTTTTCACACTCATTTGGATTAAAAAAACAACAAATTGCATATTCACACTCATTTGGGTTAAAAAGAACAACTTGCATTTTCACATTTCATTTTGGTTTGAAAGGAACCACAACTTGCATCCTGTTTTGTCTTTCATGTTAATTAGGAACATTTTTATTTGGGGTTTAAAATTAATCATTGTCTTTCGTGTTTAGTGCACTTGCACAAATTGTGTGTTATAGAACCCATACGTTTAGTGAAAATATTCTCTCCCCTTGCGCTTCATGCAATCTTGGGTGTAAGAGAAATCACTACATCTTATTTTTCTTTTGTAGTAGGGCCTACCATTTGACACACATCCTAATGGAGAACTCATTGGTGACCCAAAGCAATTTTTCCCTCAGGCTGCTATATAAAAGGGATAAGATGAAAATTAAGTGCTAACTAGCGTTAGCCTTTTTCGTATAGCGCCAAATTGAAAGGCGAAGTACTCACATTTATGTCGGTATTCTAATGTACCCTAGTAGGGTTGGTTAAAGCCTTAAGTGGCTTGTTGGATGTACATAAGGCGTCAATCCCTCGATTTGTGTCTAGACATCTTCTTAGTGTTGGTGTAATTAATTATTTAATTACACTTTATTAAGTTTACTTAATTAATAAGTAAGCTTTATTTAGTTGAGCTAATTTTAGGTCAACATTAGGTTTTACCTTTAGGGTTTTGTGTACTTTTCCTTTATATTGCAATTCATCTTTTGTAATTTCTTAATTCTTGAATATTATTCGTTTTGCACATCTCCATGCAAATTGCTCTTGCTTTTTCTGTTTTTCTCTCTTGTGGAAGGTATTTTTTGGTTTGCATGTCTAATCTTGGTTTCTAACATGGTATCATAGCCTTGATTTGCAGCCCCTTCTCAATTTTTGGAGAAATTCATTGCAGAGAACGGACGGGGTTCCTCGAGGGTTTCATGCCTTGAGCTTATTTCTGAAGCATTTTGGATCATATCGGATATCTCCATTGGATTCAAAGCATTGGAAAAAGTCAGGATTGACTTTGTTTTCATTGATTTACATCTTCGTTTATCAGATCTGTGAGGGTTTGAAGCTACAATAGTTTTTTGCTAGATCAGAAGGTTTCTCCATCATTTGTTGAGAAATTTCAACTTTGATCTCTCAAACAGTGCATGCTGGTGCAAAACGGACTTCACGGGTGCGCTCAGAAGGCCCACAAACCCCTATTTTAAAATAAAATATGATAGAGTTTGCTAAAAAATGATTTTTTTGTGTTTTTGGGGATTTTAAAAAATGCAGCCAGAAAAAACTGTATGACTATACGGATCCATATGGATGCCTCGATTTTTGTGCCATATTTTTTGGGTACACAAAACATTTTTGATCTGCCTCAGTTTTTATGTCATTTTCCTTGATTTCCATGCCCTCTCGATTTCTGTTCTACCTCAATTTTCGTGCCATGAAGGTACAACTAAATATTTTATTAATTTTTTAATCTTTAAATTAATAAAATATTTGGTTTAAAGCCAAAATGAGCATATTTAGTAAAATGTTCGTAACTTGAGCATACAAAGTCCGTTTTTCAAAAACGAGATACTATTGGAAAGTTGGTTTTGAGCCCGATCCAGTGGTGTAGGTATTTTTTTTCCAGATTTTTCTCCAGATTTACTTTGCAAGCCTTTGAAGTCAGATGAAGCAGTTTTCACTTCAGAGGGCATAACTTTTGCCTCGGTTATCATTTTTTCACGATTCAAGTAGAACCGGAAAGCTGATTCAGTCCTCTACACAGATCAAAGGTCAATTTGAATAATGAAGGCAGATGTGAACATTGATTTTTTCATGCACTCTTTCTTGTTTTCATGCATTAGGTTTGCATTTTCTCTTTGATTTATGCATGTTTTGCATGTTATCCTTTTACAATCATGGGGTATTGTAATAAATGAACTTATATAAAGTTCCATCAGGGGGGCTTCTTATATAATAATGTGATTAGAGTGTAGTTGCATTTCATGCACTTTGATCTCATCTTCATATTGATGACAACTCTCATGAGTTGTATCTAGATTATGTAGTTTCTTTTGGCCACATCTTGCTCATAGCTTGACACATTTTGGTTCACATCGGTTCACATATCAGATTGAGAGCCTATGGTTAATGATCCTGAATCGCATCAGATTCACATCGGGTCACATCTCAATTTGAGGGCCATTTATTTTATGGTTAATGTTCCAGAATCTTCATGGTACTTGCTCCTATGGATTAGTTTTAGTCATAGTTTGGCATCGGCATCAAGATACACATAGCTTCTAGATTCTTTCGTCATATCATTCCCTCTTATGGGGGGCATCATTTATTCATCTACTATTGCTTCATAGATTCCAGGGTTGTTCCAGTTTGTGATTTTTCCAGTGTTCCTTGACATCGGGTCTGTTGTTGCATTATCATGATTCCGCTTGAGTCCTTTAGTGACTCTCATATGGTTTCTTGTAAATAGAGGTATCTTTCCTTGCTTGCCAGATTTAGGATTCTAGTGTTACTCTACTAGTGTTCTTCTAGTGCTTCTTTGTAGCAGGTCATCTCATTGATGGTGGGTTTTTGTCCCATTGGGTTTTCTCCTTTTTCCCATTCATTGCATTTGTACATGGGTACCTAACATGGCCTTGTAGTCAGGGCCCATTCTTGATTTCATGCATTCATCCTAGCATTAGGTGCATTCCTTTTAGTCTCCCTAGGTTGCACTTAAGGGGGGTGTTGGTGTAATTAATTATCTAATTACACATTATTAAGTTTACTTAGGTAATAATTAGTTTACTTAATTAATAAGTAAGCTTTATTTGGTTGAGCTAATTTTAGGTCAAAATTGGGTTTTACCTTTAGGGTTCTGCATACTTTTCTTTTATAAAGAAAGTCATATTTTGTTATTTCTTAAGTCCTATATATTATTCATTTTTCACATATCCATGCAAATTGCTCTTGTTTTTTCTGTTTTTCCTCTTGTAGAAGGTATTTTCTGGTTTTGATGTCTGATCTTGGTTTCTACAACTTAGTAGCCACCCTTTTGATTGAGATTATTTGGTCACTTTTAGTGCAGGGAATGCACATTGCACCCCAAAGTTACTCACCATGAGGCTCCCTTGAGATGAGACAAAAATCCGTAGCTTAATATAAGATACTTGTTTTACTTGTAGCTTTCTGAGGAGAGGTGATTTGATGATCCTTCTAGTCCTGGAGGCCCCTAATAGTCCTCTCTTGCAAAGAAAAGAGTGAGTACACCCCCTAAAAGTGTCCCTACATGTGCGGTGAAGGAGATTCCAAGTTGTGGGCCTAAGAGTGTTGTCATTGGCCATTGAACTTAGGGATAATAAGTGCTTGGTGTGTTTTTATTGTGCTATACCAGTGTAAATTGGGGTAAATAACCATCAAACATACACATATTCACATAGGGATTTCACAAGTCAACAACCAAAAATGTATTTTCAGATTGTCTGCTATGTTTGCAATCACATCTCAAGAATTTTTCAAAATGAAAACCATTCCAAAATATCAATTCTACAACAAATAGATTGTGAGCTGCATTTCCTAGTGACAGTGCACCACATTTTCTAGATAATGAACCGCAACTATTGAAACATAAAATTCAGGGAAAATCTTTGTCCAATATTAGTCTCAAACATATTATGACAGTGACCTTGTTCTTTGATCATAGACTTGCAGTCCATTTCATCGCATTCATTTAGGTTGCATTGCTTTGGCTTAGGAAAATTGCATCACCCACCTTGCATTGTTTGCTTAACCTTAGGAAATTCTAAGTCATTTGTACCTCTTAGATTGCAGATTAGGAATCCTACCATATCCTTGATTAGTATATTGTTACATGCTTAGATTGTCTATGACCTCATATTTTTTATCAATTAATCTCCATTATCATTAGGTCTCAAACTTATCTCTTAGTTTAGGCTCATCCTATCGAAACATCATCTTATCAGCATCTTGTCCTTTTGAGGTCATAAAAAATTGGTTTGTTACATTGGACTACCATAGCTTGGTTGTCAAGCTTTTCTTAGGTCCAAAGGTGCATGCCCTTAATTTCATTTAGCATACCTTAATCTTAGTCTCATATCAGAAACCTCAGTTATAATGTTGTTTGGTCTCATTTTCATCATATCCTTTCATCATAGGGTCATTATCATCATTGCATCTCAAACCTTAGTTTTAGGGGCATTAACATTTGCCATCATGATATCCTCAAAAATCCAAAAAAATTCAAAAACATAGCTTAGCCTCATATCTCACTTTGCATTACCACCTTTGCATTATCAATCCTTAGGTTGCAAGTCTTACATCGTTAAAACAACATCACGAGAAAAAATAAAGGATGTGGATTCTTCAAGTGATTCCCTTTTCAGTCCCACAAAGGAAACAAACCTTAGGTCAAATTCAAATCAACCTCAAACACCACAAAGAGAAACATCAAGTCCATTTTCCAACCTTACACTAACTGATGTCAATAGACATTTGACCCCCGAAGAAATTGAGGATGTTGCCCAAGATCCAAGAATAATACAAATTATGGATGAGCTTAGTAGCTTAAACCCAACAATTTCTTTCTCGCACTTTCTCAAAAAGGTGCTAAACTCCCATTTGATTTTGACACTTCTAATATTGTAGATGGAGTAAAACTATCACAAACATAAGGTCCAAGTCAGTACACATTCACACAAGGTTAACCCATTTCACAACAAATGTTCACTATTCTACCCCTTGGGGCCACAAAACACATTGCAAAAACTACACACATCCCCAATCCACTAGTATTTGGAGCTAAGAGAACACCTACCATGTCCCAAGGATCAACATTCATATTTGGTAGCTCATATTATAGTTCTATGGGTGTGACATTTGTAAATCAATTTGGAACACAAAACAATACACCCATAATCAATGGAAGTGAAAATCCACCAAACAAAATGAGAAGAATTCATATTGTCACATATAGAGTGCCAACACAAACAATCAATGCTACACCTAATACCAACATGACCATTGGGAAAAATTTGAACACCAAATATCAAATTCATACCACATAATCAAATCAATACCAATGCCACTTTCACACCCCTTTATCAAAAAGGAAATCTGAATCCTTTGCAACAAAATGTCAATCCAAATTACATAGTGGTGCCAAATTTTCCATACAACACTCCTAACATTAATGTTTATCCCCTTATGCAAGGATAACCCAACATGACACCATCCCCCATGGAAACCTTAATGCAACAAATGCAAGCAATACAACAACAAATGGAAAAAATACAATTGGGGACAAATAAGAATACATATTCTATGGAGGAATTGTTTCCTTACGCTTTCAACGAAAAATTTTACATGCCACCCTTTCCTCCACATTTTACCGTACCAAACTTTAACAAGTACAAAGGGAAAGGGGATCTAGTGGAACACATACGATAATTTAATACGACATGTATGGAAATTGCTTATGAGCCCACGTATTTGATGATACTATTGTGTGGTATAAAATATGCGTATCAAAAAGATAAAACTAAACACACATCAATGAAACGTATTACATTAATGAAATTGAAATAACATAGAAAAGTTACTATAACTATTCATTCAAAGTCATTCCATTGTCCTCTATTCTTAGTGATCTCTCAATTCACGCTCTCAGATTTGTATGTTGCACATGAATCTACAATATGGCAACCTAAGAAATGAGATACTATATGAAATGAAAAGCTAAATGCCTACATCTACATGTTTTTGGTATTTTTGATTACAATACTAAATGATATGATGTAATGCTGTTATATTCAAAATGATGCTAAGATGATTACTACTAATGAAGATGTAAATCTAGATGAAATACTATATAAAAACACAACAATTAAGATGCTAAAACTAAAATTTCCATCATAACACTAATATGAACTAAATGCTAAATGCTAAATTTAAATTCTATGCAAATACTCTCGAAATGCTCTGAATTACTAAGATGATTTTTGCAGCATAAGTTTATGATCAAATCCTTCTTGGAAAGCTGTAGAATGATCTCTTATTTATAGAATTTTCCAATCCTTGGATGAGGTGGCAAAGATGAACGGTTGGGATCGTGATCCAGGTGTCGGGTCTCAAAACTACAAGTTTGAACCACGAGAGGTTGCCAAGCTCTCACAACGCTTTTGGCCAACGTACAAAGAAATGGGACAGTAGTTAGAGTATGAAGGAGATTTTTTCAGAATGGGGAATGTAAAAAATGTATAGAGCCTTTCTTGAAACAAATCAATGGAGATAATGAATTTTAATTGGTGATATTCTCTTTTGGTGTTCAGTTGTTATGTTTATTTAAATCAAATTCTTTTATCTGGTTCTCTCCAACTTGAGATTCTTTAATTATTTAAATCAACATATTAAGTATATCTCTGATTTACGAGAATGTATTCCCATTTTGTGTGATTTAGTTGATTAGTGTCTGCATGTCAGATTTAAACTCTTTTAAATAAGTCATAGTAATTTAGAGATTTCTTTTGGGGAGTTAAAGAAGAACCAGGTTAAGAAACATCCCAGCACAATTTATGCAAGTCATAAATAAATGAAGTTTTATGACAGTCATATAGTTTCATTTTCAAAGTGCCTAACAACTAGAATAAAGCCAAAGTGGGAAATGCATCATTTTTATTTTTGACTCCATTGCCCATGTGGATAGAAGGAACTGATCTGCCACAACCCAGAGAATTAATTTCATATACAAACAACATTTTCAAAACCTTTCTTTTGAGCAGTAGGAGTAGGTATAGTTGTGATTTTGTCTATCCACTTCCATTTGCTATTGTGGGTAGATTGTTTCATCAGGAAATACATTTCAATCCGCATCATTCACATAGGTTCACCCGCCTTGGTCTAGTAGAACCTAAAGAGAAGAAGGTTCAATTGCATTAATTGGACTTGTACATTGGCCAAAAGCGTTGTGAGAGCTTGGCAACCTCTCGTTGTTCAAACCTACGGTTTTGAGAGCCAACACCAAGGTCATCAATAGTGGAGCACAAAGAGGTTGGAGGAATTCATGGAGGCTGCTCCACTTGGAAGAACAAATCATCCAAGTGTCAAAGAGCATCAATTGAAGAAAGGAGCCATGTGTCTCCAAAGAGGTTAGGAGGTTGAGAGGTTGGAGTGAATATTCCAAATTTAAAAATTAGGAATAAATGAAATTGTGTGACATGTGATGATGTGGAGGATGAGTTGGAGGTAGTTAGAAGATTATGGAGAAATGTAACAAATTTGAATTAAAGATTCAAATTTAAATGAAGGAGGAGAATTAACTAAATGACCAATTATTTAATTTGTGCATTTAATTAATTTAAGAGAGAAAATGATTTTTGAAATAGAAAAATTAAGGGATGAACTATACAAATAAATTTATCAATTTATTTATATAAGGAGAAGAATTAAGATTAATTAATTAAATAACTGGTATTTAATTAATTGTGCTCCAAACCATTTTTATGTGTACACATTTTGCCCCTCTTTGAACTAATGTGTGTAGATGCATTGCTTCAAATAAAATATTTTTCCAGATCGTGATGATAAATTTTTTGACATGCCCCAGACATTGATTTTCCAGTGATAATGGATAGATGCCCTCTCAGGAGATAAATTGGTGAATTTTTGAATTTTTTGGATTTTTTTTGAAATTTTTGATGATTTTGACATTTTTAGCATGCTTCAACAATTTATCTCCCAAAAATCGTTGTGAAATTTCCCCCAGTTGATGAAATGATGAATTTAGCCCCTTTGAAGAATAAAATAAATCAATGCCATTTAATTCCCCATCTTAATAACCCCTTTAATAGGTAAAAAGTGAAAAAAAGTTCATTTGTGCATTGCCAATTTGAAAATTTGAGAGAGAGATTGAGCAACTTTGAGCGGTTAGAGAAAAATGGTGATCCCTATTTAGACTCATCGATTTGAGCGTGTGCGGTGGCACAATTGCTCGACAACATACAGACCTCCGGTACAAAACCTTAATCCTCTCTTTGTGAATTTTGAAAATTTTGAAATTTACATCAAATGTTTTAGCACATCCGTAGGATAGAATAGCACATACATGTACTATTTTAGCGCATACATGACTCGATGTAGCACATCGATTTAGGGATTTAGCGTATAGGTTTTTGATAGTATAGGCTACATTAGTTAGCACATCCATGTACTGAAGTAGCGCATCCATAGGAATTGCGCATACATGCACTGTTATAGTGCATTAGTATGAAAGTTTAGCACATTCATTGAATTGGTGCATCCATGGCTTGTTATGGTGCATTTGTGTTAAACCTTAGCGCATCCATAGGATTAGCACATAGGTGGACTGTTATGGCACATAGATCAAATTTTCTAGCACATCTGTTGTTTTAGAGCATCGATGTACTATAATGGAGCATTCATTGCAGAATTAAGAATTGTTGATTTTTCTCCTTGAGTTTGTTATTTTTGATCGCGTCAACCTTTGAGTTGATGTTGATTAATGATGTTGATAGATTAGATGATGATAAATATCATGATAGGTGAGATACAATGACTAATTGATGATAATTGACCTTATGATAGGTGATGATCAATGATAGGCGAGGTGGAGTTGATAAATTGATTGATTTATATGATAACTGTTTGGTTTGATATCATGGTAATTAGTGATATGCTATGATGATAGGAGGATTTTGGTGTACTGATGTCTTGGGAGTGATTCCCAAAGATGTGGGATATGATCCCACAACTGGTACAGGCTGACATAGATGTGATTGAGAGATGCAGGTTGTACTACCTTATTCACATGCCCCATCTTAGGATTAAATGAGCAATACTAAAAACACTAGCAGAGAGGTGGCGTAATGACCACAACACTTTTCACTTGGCGACTAGCGAGATGACTATGACACCAGAGACGTATACCAGATTCTTTGGATTCCTATGGTTGGAGAGGTAGTTATTTATGATGCCACCGAGCAGGGTGGGATAGATGCTCTTCGGAGGATATTTCATGATGACCAGATTAGTGGGTACGAGATACCTTGGTAGGAGATGTTTGAGAGTTATGCCCCATTACCTTATGTGCTTTCTGGTTTTGTGGGTGGTTTTCTATGTCCCGATCGTAGGTTGAAGGGACTATCCATTGGTTGGGGTCACACATTGAAGCAAATGATACTATAGGGGACCCAATATGCTTGGGGTTCATGCATGCTTGCCCATCTTTACCATGATCTACACCAGGTAGTTTACCTTGGAGTTGCCAGCAAATCAATCAGGGTCACATTACTTCAGATTTGGGCATGGGAGCACATCGCAGTGACACGACTAGTTGCAGACAAACATCAGCCACATGGGAGACCCTATGTTTATGGATATAGTAGGCCAATTTTCTAGCATAAGCTGGGAAAAATGGAGTATTAGAGATGAGCACTGGATGACTTGGATACTGTGACATGGTGGCCCTAATTAGATTGTGAGCAGTGGGCAGAGGATTAGCTAGAGATTCCCTATGTATGCACAGCTAGATTTTTGATTGGGTGGACACGATTCATTATCGAGAGGTTTCTTGTAGGTAGAGTACATAGATAGTATGGTAGGGTATAGGGTATGCCATAGGGAGTAGCCCACTATGCTCGTAGACATCAGGATATACCAGAATGGGGGCCCCTTTTATCATATGATGCGGCTTATCAGGATTACTTCAGGTTACAACTAGTGGCATGGGATTATCATCTTGAGGTCACAAATGTATTTATGACAACTGAGTATTCGTAGTACTTTTTTATGCATCCATTTCCCATAATATCCAGTTCCATTGTTGGATGATGATGAGGAGAGGGTACCTAGATGGAGGAGAGGGAGGGGTGATGGAGAGGAGGAGAGAGCTATTGGAGGGGATGTAGGAGGAGATGATGGCATAAATGGTGATGCAGGAGGTGATGATGGAGGAGGTGGTGATGGGGGAGATGGAGGGAGAGGATTTGATGTGAGTAATGTCTTGATACCTCATTGTCAGAGATCCTTGGTGGCTACAACACAACAATGTGTACAGATTGAGGTACCGTCACAATAGCAATAGGCACAGATCACTACCCTACAGGCACAACTGGCTTAGACCCAGGGGAAGGTTGCTACATTACAAGCACATATATAGACCTTGTAGGAACAGTTAGCCCGGGCCCAAACACAACTACAGGCACAGGGATAGGCATAGGCCCAGATTGCCACCTTGACGACAGAGAGTGATGCAACCCGACGATAGGGAGAGCGGGCAGTGACCATGGCCGATAGGTTATAGAGTGTAGCTATAGGATCCAGGATGGGTGATCTATGCTTAGAGAGCTCTGCCAGTCTGCCAAGGAGGAAGAGTATTACCATGGCAGATATTATGAGGCAGTGCCCACAGAGCGCTAGGTTAGTTATGCACAGTCACGCTTAGGGCAGACACAGTCGAGGACCACTAGTAGGGGTGTCACACAGCCATTTCCAGGGGTTCCACTAGGTGGAGCTCCCGGGGAAGGTCCATCAGGGGTAGGAGGAGTAGGTGCTAGAGAGGTAGGAGGATCCATGAGGCCGATGACATCTAGGGGCAACACCACATAGCCTTGTGGTCAGTCGTGATGTATTTGCTAAGATATTGATGTGCACTGATTCATAGATATTTATTATATTGTCGCATTTTTGATGTTGTATCTCTTCCCATTCAGATATCATTTGTACACTTGACATTATTATTTTGAGGTTATATGATATGCAGCGGCGATGATTTTGATCTATATGCGGTTACATGATGTTTTATGATGGATGTTTATTATGAATGTATGTTTATTTATCTCATTTATGCTATGTGATGTTTTATATGATTATGCCATATTTTATGGATGAATGCATTAATGAATTGATGATGTATGATTCTATGTTTTGATGAACAATGCATTTATTATGATGTATGAGATGGATGCAATATGATATGGGATGCACTTTATTTTTGTATTTTTCACATGTATATATTGATGATATGGACGAATGAACAAATGAGAAATGGATTATTATATGGAATGGAAAATGTATGATTTAATATGTGTGTATGAATGATTTATGATTTCTATTGCATGATAAATGAAAATGTATGTATATATGATGATGTATGGATGGATTATGATGATGTTATTATTGATGATGCTCTATTCTTTGTGATTTTTTTAATGTAATCATATGAGTAAATGTAAGGATGGATGTATGATATGAAAATGCCTATGTTGTATTCATGTATCTATGCAATGAAAATGCATGATAAATAAATGGATGGGTGGATGACGAATGATGTAGGATAAATTCTTTCTTTTGGATGTTTCTGATGTATATGTATGAATATACGATGATGCAAATGTATGACCTAAATGCATGAATGAGTATAAATGGATTATGATGGTGCATGTATTGCGATGTTATTATAAATGATTGCTATGATGAATGCCCATATGGATGGACTATGTATGAACAAAATAATAAATTTATTATGGTACCAATGTATGATATGAATTATGAATGAAGATGTTATTATGGATGATTCTCTATTTGTTTTGGTAGTTTTTTAAATGCGAATGCATGATGATTGTAATGAGTTATGATAATGTCCTATTTTGGGATTTTTCGTGATGCAAAGATTATGATGAATAAATGCATGGATGATTTATGATTTATGATTTTTGTGATAGATGCAACTATTATGATGGATGTATGAATGGATGTAGGATAATGATTTCTAATGATATGATATGGGAATGATAAAGCAAATTGATTTCTAATGATATGATATTGAAATGATCATGCAAATGAATGATTTGTTTGTTATGTCAAGTGTACTCAATATCTGGGTGAGAGATAACATCATGTTGAGAGTTTCCAAGCTTGGAAAAATCTATAATGCAAATTCAGAATTAATATAAATGCAACCCTAGTTTAGCCATGCAAACCTAACTATGCAATGCTGCCATCTGATTCATCATGCTTTGTATCATCATTGAACATTTTATTATGTTGAAAGTTGGTATAAACATCAATGGTATAATTAGACCATGATGACCTGAGTACAACTTCCATACAACTTCCGTTGAGTTTTGATAGTACAAGATAACACAAGCATCTAAGTATAAATGGACCGAGATGGCCTAAGCATCAATTGCATAGACAGACAAGAGTTAATCATTTTCCCATGCAAATTCAGAAATGTCATCAATGATACTTTGTAGAGCATGTCCCACATCAATTTGTATAGTAGTAATGATTGACTCACATACAACAGATAAAGAAAAATATCATTCTCAATCATAGCCCCTCTAGTTTGCAACATCATTGAGGTACTCTAGAGAAATGATAACAACAATCAAAGTATAACATTTGAACATATGTGCCAAAGTGATCCAACCATGATTCAAAAGATCATCTGATGAGATTCGGTTTGTTTTGTTGTCAATTTGGATGGTCGATTTTTTTGATTGATTGATGTTTGATGTTCAGTTTGATGGTTAGAGTGATTGTTGTTTTTGCCAAGTTTTCTTTTGTTGTTTGCCTATTGATTTTTTTAAGCTCAACGTAGTTTTCCCCTAGTGGAAAACAAACCAGATTATTATGGTTATGTACAATGATCACCAAGCCAAGGTGGAACATGACTGCGATGCCAGGATATGTACGTGAAGCTCATTTTATGATGGGCATGAAGGCTTAATTTTGGCAAAAGTGGACAGTCAACACACGTTCAAATAGGTGGAGAAGCCAATCCCTCACAAATAGTGCCTGTTTTCCAAGTTTTCACTACTCAATTTTATTGTACTTTTTCAGATTTGATGATTTTTTGTTGTTGTTACCAAGATGCCTGTTTGCCAGGTTTTCACCAAGGTAACGATTTTTTTAGATTTTTCACTTTTTTTGTGTTTTTCTTTATTTTGATTTTTTTTGTTGTCACCAAGATGCCTGTTTGCTAGGTTTTCATTAGGGCGACCATTTTTTCAGGACATTTTCTAACTTTTATGATTTCTTCAAGACTTTTTCTGATGTTTTTATTTTTTCAGGACTTTTTTTGATGTTTTTTAAAATTTTCAAGACTTTTTTTGATGTTTTTTGGTGTTTTTAGTACTTTTTCTAGCATTTATTGGTTTTTTGAGGACTTTTTCTAATGTTTTTTGGTTTTTTCAGGACTTTTAGGCCTGCAATGGCTACATTAGGTGTAGAATTTCTTCAGATGAAGGTTTTTCATTGGTTCTTCAAATAGATCCCCTTCTAGTGTGGACATCTGATATGCCTCCGATCCAGACACTGATACAATAACAAAAGAGCCTAACCAATTTGGCTCAAATTTTCCTTTCTTCTCTCGATCTTGTTGATTGCGGGGATTTTCCTTTAGTACTAAATCACCTACCTGAAATGTCCTAGGTTTGACCTTGTGATTGTAGCTCCTAGGCATTCTCTGTTGATATGCTTTTAGGTGATCCATTTCAAGATGATGACATTCATCCAACAATTCCAACTCTTGTAGTCTAGACACTCAATAATCCTCATCTAAAATGAGACCTTTCAAGGACACACAGAGTGATGGTATCTCAACCTCAATAGGCAAGATGACTTCAGATCCATATACGAGTGAATATGGTGTGGCTCTTGTGGGAGTGTAGATGCTAGTGCGATATGCCCATAAAGCAGGGTCCAGTTGAATATACCAATCATGCCCAACATCATTGATGGTTTTCTTTAGAATCTTTAGGATAGTTTTGTTGGAAGCCTTTGCTTGGCCGTTTCCTTCAGGGTAATATGGCATAGAAAACTGATATTGGATATGGAACCTGTCACATAGTTCTTGTACATGCTAATTCTTGAAAGGCTTGCCATTACCGGTGATAATGGACTGAGGGATACCATACCTATAGATGATGTAGTTTAGGATGAATGATGGGATCTAATTTCCTATGATGGTGGTTACAGGAACTACTTTGATCCACTTTATGAAATACTCAGTGCTCGTGATGATGAAATTATGTCCATTGGATGATGGTGGGTGAATCTTACCTACAAGATCTAATCCCCACCAAAAAAATGGCCATGTTGATGCGAAGGGTTGTAACTCTTATGTGGGTGCATGGATAAGATTACCGTGGATTTGGCATTTCTGAATTTTTTTGACAAATTGGAAGACTCCTCCATATTTGGCCAGTAGTACCCCAAACAGAGGATTTTCTTAGCGAGGGTTAGACCACTTGAATGAGTTCCAAAAATACCCTAATTCACTTCTTGTAAAGCCATTTCAGACTCGTTGCGTTCTAGACATCATAAGAGAGTTCCATCAAGACCTCTTCGATAAAGTACATCCACTATAAGGGTATGTTGGGTGGCTTGGCGGATGAAGTTTCATTTTTGGTTTCAGGAAAGATCAGGAGGAAGGGTATTATCTTTTAGATAAGTGTAGATCTTCTTGTAGATCGAGGTATCGACATCAACTAGGTGACATATGAGTTGGGACTCAGGATCATTGTAGGCAGGGGTAAATAGTTGTTCCACCATGAACTCATAATGACTTCATTTTTCTAGAATTTGTAGCAAAGAAGCAATGGTAGCCATAGCATCGACAAATTTGTTGTCAATCCTTGGGATTTGAAAAAAATTAATGTCAAAAAAATATTTCTTGAAGTCATCAAACATCCTTTTATAGGGCATTAGTTTGTCATCCTTTGTTTGGTAATCATCATTGACCTTATTAATAACTAGTTAAGAATCCTCGTATACTTGCAGCTCTATGATTTTCCATTCTATAGCTATCTTGATGCCAATGATCATTGCTTCATATTCTTCCATATTTTTGGTGCAGGGAAACATCAGTCGATATGATTTCAGAATAGTATGCCCTTGAGGAGTGATGAATAGAATTTCTGCTCCCGATCCATGTTGAGTATTTGAGCCATCAAAATACAATACCCACTACTTTGCTATTATAGTTAGGACATCTACATCTAGAAATTCAACATGTCGGGGGTGATCATCATGAATCAGTGCCTCAACTAGTTGGTCAGCGATGGCTTGCCCTTTGATTTCTTTTCTTTCAACATATTGGATGTGAAATTTACTGAGTATCATTACCCACTTGGCTAATCTTCCCGTCAGATTTTCTTTGCTAAGGAGATATTTCAATGGATTTATCTTGGCCATGAGTTTGATTGTATGAGTCAACATATAGTGTTGCAATTTTCGCATAGCAAACACTACTGCTAGACAAGCTTTCTCAATGGGTGCATAGTTGATTTCATAACCATTTAAAGTTATACTGATATTAGATCACTCTCTCCTTTCCTATTGAATCTTCTTGTGTTAACAAAGCTCCCAATGACCGATTAGTTGTGGCTATATACAATAAGAGAGGCTTTCCTTCTGCTAGCGGTACTAGGATAGGTGGACTCATTAGGTATTGGTTCAGTTGATTGAAAGCTGCCTCACATTTCTCAGCCCATCGAAAGGGAATATTTTCATGCAACAAGTGGGTAAAAGGATGGGTCTTATCAACCAGTTGTGATATGAATCTTCTGATTGACTGAAATATGACTTGAAGGGACCTTAACTGACTAATATTATTTTGAGGTGGAATTTCCATGATAGATTTTACTTTTGCAAGGTCCACCTTGATATCGTTTTCTGACACTATGTATCCTAAGAGCTTTGCCGATGTTACCCCAAACACACATTTCTTTGGATTCAGGCGAACATTGAACTTCTCTAGCCAAGTGAAGATTTTGTCTAGTATCTCCAAGTGTCCTTCTCTAGTGTAAGATTTGGCCAACAAGTTATCCACATAATCTTCAATAAAGGTATGCATCATTTCATGAAAGATGGTTATCATGGCTCTCTGATATGTGGCTCACGTGTTCTTCAATCCAAAGGGCATGACGCTCCAACAGAAGGTACCCCAAGGGCAAGTGCAAGCTATTTTATCCTGGTCTTCTGGTGCTATCTTGATTTGGTTGTAGCCAGAAAAACCATCCATGAGTGACAAGATGCCATGACCTGCTGTTAATTCTATAATGATATCAATGTTTGGCAATGAAAAATCATCTTTTAGACAAGATTTGTTGAGGTCTTTGAAGTCTGTTCAAATCTGTATGCTTCCATCAGGCTTTGAAATAGGTACAATGTTAGATATCCATTCAGCATAATCAATGGGTCTAATGAATCCTACATCCAATAATTTCTTTAGTTTCGCCTTCACCAATAAGGCAATGTGGGGATGCATTTTTCTCAACTTTGGCTTGACTGGTTTGACTCCTAGAGGGAGGGGTGAGTGGTGCATGATGAGATCCGGGTCTATCCCTGACATGTTTGGATATGACCAAGTGAAATTGATTTTCCACTCTTCAAAGAACTTGATAAAGTTAGGCTTCTCTTGTTCTGTCAAGGATTCTGCTAGATGGAGAGTTTATACTGTATCTACATTATCGATATTGATGGACTGTGTTGGCTCGATCAAAACTTTGGATCTTTCCTAGAAGTTCTTTGGGAGAGTGTCAAATTTACCATCCTTCGATGCCTCAGAGAGGTTTTCACCATCAGATGTGCTCTTTATTTTTATTCTTTCTTGATTTGATACTGCCATAGAATGGTTTTCACCATCAAATCTTTCTTTTGTTTTACTCATTTTGCAACTAGGAAATTTGGCACTCCCCTATTTGGGATCTTCGTTATGATGTTCAATGGTGGAGTCTATTTCAAGATTGTTAGCACAAAGTAAGTTAACTATGGCATCATCATTTGAAAAGGTGGGGATATCAATAGGCTCAGTTTGGTCACAATCCATGAGTTCGGGATGTACCAATGGTAGGGAATCATCAGATGGGTTCAGGTCAAAGGTTGTAAGGGTACTGATGGTGACATCATCATTGAGCAATAATATGGCAAGGTCGAGGTCTATTATGTTACTCTCTTTCGAGTGATCCGTCTCGCTAAGAGTTTGATCATCTTTGCTTGAGCAGCCGATATTTTGTGATCCTAATTCAAGTAGTCTCGTCCTTGAGCTTTGTCCCTCCTCGAGTGTGGGTGTATACTTGTGTACCAAATCAATGTCCTTATCATGACAAGACTCTTCTGATAGTGAATCACATTCATATTCATTGGAATCAATTTCATAGTGATCACTAGCTTGGAGCTGTAGGATTTGTTCAACAAACTTCTATTTTAGGTCCTCCTTTGTTTCTTCATCCTTTTGATGCTCTTTATATCCTAACCCTGTCTTATGTTTTGGATTGATCATGATGGGCTAGATGGGTTCCATGATGCCTTATTTTCTTTTACCAATAGGTCCTTGTCCCTCATATCCCATCTTTTCCAAGATTGAAAATCCTTTGCCATACTGAGTGGTTTGGACATTAGCCATTGCTGCTTGAGAATCAGTTTCATCCTTGTAAAGCCAATTCAAAATATTGTCATCATATTCATCTACTTGAGTGCTTTATTTTATGAATCGACCATCAAAAAGTGTGACAGGTTGTGAAGATCATTGTGATGAGGTTGATGGTTGTCCATAGGACTTTGGTGAAGATAACTGTGAAAGACATAGGGATTTCTTAATGGAATATTCATCCACAGCTTTGTCTTTGACTTGGAATTTCTTCTCAAATTGTTTGGATAGGGCATCAAGTTGGGCCTCAGAATTGGTGGATGTAGAGGGGCTAGCTTCTTCCTTTTTTTTGGGCTGCTTGGACGAAGAACTTGGTTGGCTTCCTTCATTGGAGGACATGATTGGCAGCTTTGACAAGGGATTGGCTTGACTTGAATTACTAGGAACATCAGATGTAGAGGCGCGAGCTTCTTGGTTATGAGGCACAAATATATCTTGGATTGACTTGAGGGTATTGCAATATTGAGGGCTATTAGAATCAACAAGAATGTTAATCTCTTGTCCATTGCAAGGAAATTTTAGACATTGATGGTATGTTGAGGGGACTACCTGCATTTCATGGATCCAAGGATGAACCAAGAGTATATTATATGTTAAGTCTTTATCCAGGACTTGAAAAACCACATCTTTTTGAATTGGCCCTACCTAAATCGGTAATACAATTAGGCCCTTTGAAGCTCTTTCCTCATCATCATATGATTTGATGGTGATCTTTTTACTTGCATCTATTACATTTTTAGAGAAACCTAGTGCACATAAAAGCTTTAAAGTACATATATTAAGAATGGCTCCCCCGTCTATTAGGATGTGCTTGACACAACTTTTATGTATTAGGACCTCCATGTGGATTGCTACGTTATGTGGATGGGTGAGAGATACATCATTATTATTTGAAAAGGATAAGCAATGAGGTGCAACCAGATGCCCCACCATGGCTTAGAAAGTGCAAACTTCCAAACAATTTGGTACCATTGTATCAACTAGGGCTTTTTCCAAAATCTCCTTGTGGGCAGGTGAGATTTTAAGGAGCTCCAATATTGATATTTGTGTTGGAATATTTTGGAATTGATCGACAATGTTATATTTATGAGATGGTGCAACGGGTGTTTTGGAAGTGCTTCCTTTTAAGACATATTTGGATTGTGCCCATGTGGTCGTATTTATGGGCATGTTGTCTTTTTTTCCTTTGATTTTTATGACATTGATTTGATTATCTGTTACAACCATGTGTTTTTGGATATTATGGACTTGATTAGAGAGGATGTTTGTGTCATTAATTTATTTTTCAGCTATGATGGTATCTTGTCCATATTGAATGGGAGGATCATTAATTGGATTTTTAGCAGTAACAATTTTTGGCATGTTATAGATCTCAATGTCACTTGTCTGGTCTTCGACGGCTGAAATATGATAGATAGTAGTGTCATGAAAATAGTTTACACTTTTTCCTTTGCTGTTCATGGTAGATGATTCCCCTTTTTCATAATTTGGTAAGGGGTTCTTGAGTACCCCATGATCAGTGTTGGTTTCGGGTCCTTGTATTTGTATGACATTAATATCAATCAAGTCTTGTATCTTGTGTTTTAATTACATGCAACTATTGGTTAGGTGACCTTTACATTGGTGAAATTCATAATATTGGGCCTTGTTGTACCACAACGATTTCAATTTTGGTTCAAAACCTCGAGTGTCATGTAGAGTGATAAGATTTTCCATGATAAGTTATTTCAATGGGGATTCGTATGATTGGCCCAAAGGTGTGAACTTCTTGCAGTTGTTCGATGTTTGGTATGGTAGTCTACGTGGAGGATTATTTTGGTTATTACTCTAATTTTTGTTCTGATTCATCTTTTGGTTGGTATTGTTGTGATTGGGGGTTTGGTTGGTTTTGAGGGTGATCCCTAATAGATTGAAGATCATCAATTTAAGAGAGAAAATGATTTTTGAAATTGAAAAAATTAAGGGATGAACTATACAAATAAATTTATCAATTTATTTAAGTAGAAGAATTAAGATTAATTAATTAAATAACTAGTATTTAATTAATTGTGCTTCATACCATTTTTATGTGTACACAACTATTTCCTTGAAGCCTTTCAAGGATGACTCTAGAATGGTTTGCACATCTTCCTCTTGGGATACGAATATGGGGTGACTTGGCTGATAGATTTATCAACCAATTTTCCTACAACATAGAAAGTGACAAGACCTTAACAAAATTGTGCACCACCAAACAAAAAGAGGGAGAATCACTTACATCATTTTATCAAATATGGTGTATCGTGGCTAAAAAATTTCCTTGTCACATACCTGAGAAAAAAATGGTCACCATATTTATAGAAATTCTCCACAGAATAAATGATCCAACTTCAAATTCAATGTTGCACTACCTTTGAAGACATCATTGAAAAAGGGGTCTTTATTGAGAAGGCTCTTGTGGCAAAAAGGACTAGTCAAAATCTTCAAAGAAAACCTTAATTCTCCTAGTGACAAAGGAAATTTTTTGTCTTGAAATAATAATGTAACCAATGATGGGGTCGTGGATGCTAAAGTGGTAAATCAAGGTAACCCCACCCTTCATCTTAAAGGTCTATCCACATCAAACACACCAAAACCTAGTAATGATCAAACATTAAATGTTGTCCAAAATAATTAATAACAATGCAAGGACATCCTCACACCAAGAGAAAATATATGTACCCTTAGGAGAACCCATTGAGTCAGTTATGAAGAAACTTTTATAATCAAGCATCATTCAACTTCCAGACATTAAGATATATGAAATGACTTTGGTGAAACCGAATTGGTGGAATGAAAATGAATTTTGTGAATAACATCATGGAAAAGGACACAAAACATCATCATGTTGGACACTCAAAAATCTCATTCAATATCTCATTGAACAAGGAGATATATTAGTAGATAATTCACAAGGTAAAATCAATGTTGATTACACCATATTTAAAACTCCGTTGCAAGACCATGGGAAAGGGAAGGATTAAAAATTCAAGAAACAATAATAGTTCTAACTATACCTGTAGACACTAAAAAATGTCCTAAATCATATCATACACTTGAATCAGGTATACTAACATCATTTCCTCTTGAAATCCATCCTCTTTTGGCTTAATGAT
Organism: Sequoiadendron giganteum; assembly: GCA_007115665.2. Lineage (NCBI taxonomy): Eukaryota > Viridiplantae > Streptophyta > Pinopsida > Cupressales > Cupressaceae > Sequoiadendron > Sequoiadendron giganteum. The sequence goes on along the minus strand of CM021108.1, from coordinate 20,551,742 downwards.
TAAATTATCCTAGCTATTTAATTAATTGCATCATCTTCATCTATTAACCTAATTGATTTAATCAAGTTAATTCACCCCGTTTCATGCTAACATTTCGTCTCATTAAATTAAATAAATCAAACTATTTAATTTAAATCCCTAAATCTTCTTATTTAATTAAATAATCCTAAGGTATTTAATTAAATGCCATTTCACCTTTCCCCATTTCATTAAATCATTTTATTTAATGAATGGCATCTTAATTCTTCTAATCTCCTAATTGATATCGTTTAAATTATCAAATTAATCTAATTCCCCCCCCACCACTTGAAAGGAAATATTCCAAGGGAATATTCCTCCTTGACACATTCCTCCAAAAGGAATATTCCCATGAAATATTCCTTCCCCCTTTTGCACAGTTAATTTTTTTTTTAATTTACTAAATTATCCTTTTCCCTCACCCATGAGAATATTCCAAAGAATATTCTCTCTCCTCACTCATTTAAAAAAGGGGAATATTCCTTTGTTCTCAACAAACTTACTTAGCTTCATATGCAAGTTACCTTGTAACTTCTTGTGCAAGTTAACTTTTGACCTCTTGTACAGGTCAAAAGTGTGTTTGTTTGAGGGAATGTGAACCATTGATTAAATCTCATCTTTCGTTCTCATCCGTCAATGAGAATCCATGATCCATGCCTCCATATTCTTTCCATTTTGACCATTGATTATCCTTTTCAATCTTAGCCCTTCATTTTTCATTTTCTTTCCTATAGATAAAACACTATTTGGAGACAAATAGATCCATCTTTCAAAAGAAAACTTATGCTGTTGAAATCACTCACACTCACACTCACATTTAGCACACATTTAGCATCTTTTAGTTCATTTTAATTGCATTAGTTAGTTTTGAGCTTCCATTAATGGCTTCCATGATCACATAATGCATCCATTTATCTTGTCTATTAATTAGGGTTTAGATAATTTAGCTTACAATCCACTCATATTAGCTTGGATTTTGCATATCTAGATCATTTTTAGCATACAATAATATTAAAGTAGCTTGCATCATGCTCATTTAGATTAAAATAATGTTTTCATACACATCTCACAACCATTCCATCAGTTTTCTTCAATAAATATGACTGGGGCAAGCTTGTTTATCCACAAGATTGGGAAAGGGTTGTCATTTCACATCAACATAACACCAATCTCACAACAGGGCAAGTTTCAGATGGGTTAGAGTAGAAATTTAATGCTTTCATAGTTTAGAATGCTTAGTTTTGATAAATATTTAGTTTAATCTTTATTTGAATGATCTTGTTGATGTTTGATGTTAGTGGCTTTGTTATGCTTTTGATTCTTCATGGATCAAGTGTAATCAGCCCATACTAATCCATCGATCACATTTTGGTATTAGAAGGAGGGAAAAATTGATCAAATTTATTCAATTTCTATCTCCAATTCCATTTTTTTTAACTTTTGTAGGATACAACAATGCCCAAAGCAATTTCAGCGACACATTTGTTGGGCGTTGCCATACAATGATGCTATTTTCATCTAAAACAATGACGCCTATTTAATGTCCTAACACCAATTAAACTAAACAACAATGCTAATAGTTTTTTAGAGGTATTGAGATTTGTAAACGACGATGCACCTGAAATAGCGATGCTATCATCATCACTGGTTTCTCTGCAGAGCGATGCTTAAGTTCACCAGAGTGACACCCAAGTTCACTAGAGCAGCACTATCATGTATAGTGATGCCCAACTCTAGTAATAAATTTAACGATTATTTTTTAGCATGTGTTTTAATTTTTTTGCTTCATCAGATTACTAACATGCCTCTTACATTGCTATCATTTTTAGACTAACCAGGTTTTGCAGGTTGGACGAGAAAAGTTAAAGTGAAGAAACATTCTCATCTTCAAATCTTATAATTGTAACAAGCGTCTTGATGCTTTTGGGGCAATTATAACCCAATTTCATATGATTTTCATTTTATGCTTTAGGACCATACTAATTTTCATTTGGGTTTAAAAAGAGTGTTCAAATGACACTAAAATTGAACCCTCATTTCATCATTGTATTCTGGGTTTAAATTTGAACAAGGCAACTTAATATTTCATTTGGTGCATAAAATGAATTCATCTTAGATTTAGAGGTTAAAATGAATGAGTGCTTGCGTTACTATGACACACTTGTAGTGCATATCCAATCCCCTTGCGCTTTGTGTGATCTTGGATGAAGAGAAACACTCCAAGTGTACTTCATTGTTTGTGTGCACTTATAGTACGTATCCAATCCTCGTGTGCTTCGTGCGATCTTGGGTGAAGAGAATTACTTAAGTACACCTTTATGATTTGTGTCACCCTTAAGAGAGGACTTACTATGAGACACCCTGCAATGAGAAAATCATAGGCAAGTTATTGCAAGTATGTTTACTGGTGGGATATATTAAAGGTTGGAAATTGTGAGAAAGTACCTTCTATCCTAGACTATATAAAATACTACACCTAGTACCATGCCTTAAGTGGAACAGGAATAGTAGTAAGAGCCTTAAGTGGAAAAGTGGGTGTGTATATGGTTGGGTGTTCTTGGTTTGTTACTAAGAGCCAAATTTTTTAGTTACCAAAAATCCTTAATGTTTGTTGGTGCACGAATGATCGTTCTGAAGACATCCCACATTTTTACTTCATTGTTGAAACAAAAAAATCCTTAAGATCTTTGGATCTTCAATATTTTGAGATTTGGTAGTCTTGAGAAGTGTGTGTCGTGGAAGGGAGCCAATGTTGCCAAATCTCCATCCATTCGCATTGTCTTAGTGTTGGATAAATCTGAGTGGGGAATCAATAGGTATGGAAATTTCAACCTAGGTGATAAATAATTGTGAGTCGGTTTAATATTTTTCTTGGTTCCAAAACATTACAAACTAACTTTCACAATTTTCCTCCAAATTTCAAACCCTTTGGTTTAAGTATGGATACCTTTTGAAAAATCCCTAATATGAATGCTTTTCGTAAGGATTTCTATCCTTAGATATTTCTAAATATCTTGACTTATATCTCAATCCATACCTTCCAAAGTTAACATAAGAAACTATTTCTTGAACTTCATCCCTTTCACAAAATGGACATTGTGAAATTTATGATGTTTTTGACATAGACATTTAGTTTGAAAACATAATCAAGACAAGTGTTTGTGGTAAAATAAATTCACTTAAGCAAGATAAATTGAAAAAATTGAACCCCACATGACCATTTGGAGACCGATTGCTCCCGTTGAACAACCCAATCTTACACTTGCTATTATTCAACCAAACTTTGAACTCATTGAAGGGGAACAATCTGATATAATTAGCAGTTTGAGAAGCTTCACTTTTGAAACAAAGGAAACACCCATTCAGTGGAGAAACGTAGTAAATATCTCAGATGAAGAAGTGGAACAAACTGATATTGAGGTTGGAAGGCCCATATTACCACCACCTGTGTGGCAATAAATATCTTCTTTTTCATGATCTTAACTTAGACTTCTCTAAATGATCTCACGCAAAATCAAAATCTTAAAGAGAAGGTCTATAGGTCGTCATTTCAAACTTTAGGTATCTTTCTCCAAAGTCTCTCAAAAAACACCTTGCAACACTTCACCAAAATAGAACCAAGCTGTTATACTACTTCTACATACTCCTTTCAAAGAACAATCTAGAACTGTACTTTTTTGGTCAAAATCTTGGTCTTTTTCATGATAATGAACCTATCTAAAATATTGGGTCTTTCAGATTTGAAAAATTTAGAGGTCTAGCATGTTCTTCACTACCTTGGTCTTGTCAAACAATGGTTCACTTTAGGCCAAAATTGGGTCAAAACACTTCATTCACCGCTTCATCAAAATTCACCCTTCACTTCACCAAAATTTGCAATTTTTTTCAATACACCAACTTTTTGACTTCAACATCTATCAAACCAATCTCTAACTTAGCTACTTTGTATCCAAAATTTATCTTTTTCAATGCACTTAGTTAAGTTAGTTATCATCCTTGAGCTAGTTTATCTTGAAGGTCATGAGTCTACCCTAATGATTTATGAGTTCATCAACATCCTTTATCCTAACATCAAAATTTCAAACTCAAGTCAAAAGTGTTGTCCCAAAACGTTCGCCAAAATCACTTTCCACATAATTCATATTTTCATCCACCATTACCATCATTGCTCCAAAAAGACTTAGAGAGTCCCTTTTACCTAGATTTGAGTTAACTAGAGAGTTCAAAAATTACAAATCTCAACACAACTCTCCTAGAAGTGACCAAAAATTTATGGTAAAGACAAGATCACAACACAAGAGAATCATGGAGAAAACCAAGGTCACATTTACCTCAAGTGATCCAAATCCTCTAGAATTTGATCCAAGAAGCTGGGTTACCCCATCACAACAACCTTCATCACCATTAGGGTTGTAGGAGATAGAAGACATCACAAAAAATCCATTTGGAATTACTAGGGAGGAAATCATGGAACATAAAGCCCTAGAAAACATAATTCCTAATTCTCCATATTTTGTTGCACAATTGTTAACACAAGGCTTGAATTCATCTACTATTCTGACAACTCCATCTCTAGGCTTGAATCAAACATCAACACCTAGTATTGCAACTAGTCTTGCTAAAGACTTTGGACATACTCTTCCATTTGAAAGAAACACACTTGTGGGTACCCTTGAAACCAATCCTCCATCACAAACAACCACTTGGACACCAAAATTTGGCACTCATCCTATTCCCAAATACCCCCAACATCAACATCAACTACTTACACTTCATGAATCCACAACAACATCAACATATCAAGGATACCCATCTTCATCCATCTCCACAAGTACCACAAGTGTGCCCAATATCTCGCTAGGAAGTATGGATCAAGTGTCTTAAATCAAACCACAAGTGCATGCTAATGTTCACCATAATGTAAAATAAACCCTTAACACAAATAGGGACATCTTTATCCATTCCCCCAACTGGTTCATCTGCACCATTGGTTTCACAAAACATGTCCATCCCATCCATCATCATCCCGAATCAAAGCAATCCCTTGGTCGCAAATACTATCAACATAGGTAATAATTTGTCCACATCCATAGCGCAAGGAAATTATCAAGGTGTTGGACAAGGGAAACTTTTCAATCAATGGACTCAAGGTCCTAGTATGTTATTACCATTACAAAATCTAATGACACCATCCCCATCTTTCATCATAGTACCTATTACCATGCAAAATCAAGTGGGACCTCAAACTTACATTCCTCCATCTCAATCCACCATTTTCCAAGGAATTTTATACCAAGGGAACCCACAACCTCTCATTACCAATCCAATACCCACTCACAACATCACCACCCATAATCCACCACATGTATCCCAACAACTAACTTATCCTACATTACAAGAACATTCCTTATCTTTACAACAAGCATAATAGGCTTATCGACAAGCCATACAACAACAAGAAGAACAACAAGCAACCCTAGTAGCACAGCAACAACATAAACAACATCAATCAACCCTAGCAGCACAACAACAATAAAAATAACAACAAGCTGCCTTAGTAGTGTAACAACAACAAAAACAACAAGAAACCCTTGCAGCACAACAACATCAGCAACAACAACAACCAACCCTAGTAGTACAACAAAAACAACAACAAGAAGTTGCCTTAGCAGTACAACAACAACATCAACAATATCAAGCAGCCTTAGCAATGCAACAAAAAACCTTAGCACAACAACAACATCAAGCCCATCAAGCAGCCTTAGCAACATAACAATCCTTAGTGGCAAAACAACAACAAAAAGCACAACAAGTAGCCCTTGTGGCTCAACAAAAACAACAAGCCTTACTAGCTCAATAGTATACCCAACAAAAACAATAACATAGTTCCTACTATAATCCTCAACAAAACATCATCAATAGAAACGTGTTAGGAGCATACACATCAACACTGCAATCACTTTCACAGAATCCCACACCATGATATACACCATATAACACTTTATCATATCAAAATACCACGTATAATCCATCCACCATCTCACAAAATGCAACGTATGTTCCTCCACCAAATCGACAAGATGATTTGGCATCACAACTCAAGGCGTTGTCACAAGAAATGTGGGATATTTGGATGGGCAAGACAAAGAAGCCCTATACAAAGAATCTATGTCCATATCCATTCGATTGAAACATCGCAATGGTACCATTCCCTCCTAGCTTTTAAATCCCCAAATTTGATAAATACAAAGGGAGAGGATGTCTTGTGAACCATGTGAAAGAGTTTAATGTTGTGTGTATGGAGGTGGCCTACAATGATTCTTATTTGATGTTCCTCTTCCCCCGAAGTTTAATAGATCATGCCATGGATTAGTTTTCTCGTTTAACTCCTAGTATCAAAAATTTCCAAGAAATTAATGATAAATTATTGATCACTTCTCCTTTAATCTTGACATGCACATAAGCCTAGAAGAATTATACACTGTTAGACAAAACAAAGGAGAATCTTTCGCTAATTTCTTACAATTATGGAGACAAAGAGCTAGTAAGAGAAAGTGGCCTCTTCCCGATGAACAATAAGTGGGGATCATTGTTGTAAATCTAGATCTAGATCTATCCTTCCACTTGAAAATGAAGTGCATCACATTTTATGATGAGCTTATCCCTGGAGCCCTTAGCATCAAGAGAGATCTAATCTCATAGGGAAATACTCAAGCTTGCAAGGACAATCGTCCATCAACCGGTTTAAAGGACAAGCCTCATGTATGTACTAAGAACAAGAAAGTAAAAAATGATGGTGTGGTAGATGCTAAGGTGGTCCTAAGTTCTCCTCGACTAAAAAACAATCAAGTTTCTAACATTCAACCAATTGTGCAAGAAACAACACCTCCTTAGAACAATCAGATCAACAACACCAAGATGCAACAATGGTGAACCCCTAACAAGAACAACTATCCTAAACGCAAGTACACATAGTTGTCAGAACCCATCAGAGCCATAATGAAAAAATTGGTAGAGTTAAACCTGATAACACTTCCCATCTTTGAAAACTACCAAGAACCATAAGAGAAACCATCCTGGTACAACGAGCATGACCTTTGTGACTTTCACAAAATCAAGGGACACAAAATGGAAAATTGAATGAGGCTCAAAAATATTATCCAAGACCTTATAGAAAATGACACCATATCTATTGAGGAACCAGTCGAGAATTAGGATCTTAAGAAACACAAGAAACCTATGCTAGATCATAACAAAGGAAACAACAATGGGAAAGCTAAGGATTACACAAATGTGTAACATAGCTATTCCAACATGGTCTCTTCCTATGATAGCATCATTACTGTTGTCACCATAAAAGGGCCTAGTGTGAAGTGTGGAGTCACCACACAATGTGGAAAAGTCATAATCCAAGGAGTCCCATCTTAATCTAGGGCACAACCTACTTTCCCAACATCAAATCCTAGCAAGTACATTCTCCTAGATCAGCTTAAGAAGAAACCTTCATAGATATCAATCTTAGAACTATTGAGGCTATCACCTGCACATAGGGAAATTGTAAAGAAATATTTGTTAGAGTTATCCATCCCTGAGGATATCGATATAGATCAATTTCAAGCTATGGTAGGCCATATCATCGATCGACTTCTCACCTTCTTAGAACAAGACTTACCATCACAACCATCTCATAATCATGATTTACACCTCGAGGTCTTTATTCATAAGAACAAGGTTAAAAGAGTCCTAGTAGATGGAGGTGTTGGTTTGAACATTTGTACTCTTCAGTTAATCAAGAACCTGGGCTATTCAGAGGATACTATTGAGAAAGCGAAGAGTACCACCATCATAGCATATGATGACTTAGAGCGGGTATCACATGACATCATTGCCCTACCCATCTAAGTGGGACCCATCATTGCAGAGACTACATGCCAAGTATTAGACCTTGATATTTCCTATAACATCCTCCTTGGATGATTGTGGATCCATGCCCTAAAAGTTGTAGCCTCAACCTATCCTCAATGTGTGAAGTTTCCTTTTGAGGATAGAGAAATTACTATCCATGGAGATCCTGACCCTTTTTACTACTGCAAGAACCTTGAAGCCAAGTTCTATAAGATCCCCCAAATACCCAAGAATGATGAAGGGCCTACACTATCTACCTCATTTTTTGACTCATCATCCCTTGCATCTACCTTAGAAATGAAGATACCTATTGTACAAAACATTCCTAACATCAAAGTAGTAATCTAGGATGATAGTTTTGGGAACTATAAACTAATAAAGAATAATTTTCTATTAGGAGAGCTACCTTTTTCTCCTTAATCAAATGGGAAACCCACATCTAGGAATAGGGAGCCCAAAAAAATCAAGATGGCAGCTACTACCTTCACCAAGTTGGGGGATTTGAACCAAGAAGATTTAAATAAGGAGGATGTCTCTAAACTCCTCTATCAAGATGAATGACCTGTCCATGATCTTTCCATGGAAGATAACAACAAAGGCTTGCAACTAATGAAGGGAATGCGATACAACAAGAATGATAAAGTGGAACAAAATGATAATGGTTTTCTAGAACCCATTGTGTGCATTGTTTTTACCCCATTTAAAAATGCAAGAAATAAACTCAAGCAAGAAGATCAAAACAAAACAAAACACTCAAGATTAGGGCGTAAAGATGAAACCCAAACAATAATATGAAAATAAAATTGATTTCACCTTGTATGAGCTTGATGGAGTTGTTTTCCCTTGGATATGTGTGTTCGATATTGATTTCGGCATCATAACAACTTTTTGTAGCTTGATTTGGTCACAAAAATGGATGAAAGATGGCTATGGTTGCAAGGATTTGACTATGGAGATAGTGTGAGAGCCTGAGTGTGCATGAGATGGTTCAGAATGTATGTGGCTAGAATGGTTAGAATGAAAAAATGGATAAGTGTTAGTCATTTAGCAAGGGATATTGAAATGGATGGCCAAGATTGATTCTTGAAAGAGGATCAAGGGTTGAGATCAAGAGTTGACCAAAGGAATACAAAATTCCTTTTTAATGTGCATGGAAAGGATAAAAGGAATTTAACATTCCTTGGGAATGAGAAAATAAATTTAATATTCCTCGGGGGATGAGAGAGGAATTAAAAATTCCTCAAAAGGACCTTGGGAAGACAAAAATGAATTAAAAATTCCTTGGGGGATGGGGAGAGTTGACCAAGGGGTAGGTTAGGATAGCTAATCAATGATTAGGTTGTGAAAGTAAGGGATTACGTAAATGATTAGGTGGGTAATGATAATTAAGAGTCAACTTGCAAAATTTGGAGAATGTGACACATCCTAATCATGGATAAGGAATGTACACATCCCTAATGATGGGATTAGCAAGTGGATTAGGATAAGGTGTGGATTATGGGGGATGGGAGATAAATAGAATACAATAAATGGATTATTTATTTAATTCTTTGGAGGAAAGGAATAAAGGGTAAAGTATTTAATTATTTAACTAAATACCTTAGGGTATTAGAGGAATTTAAGGATATTAATTAAATAATGGTGACATTATTTAACTAATGTGGATAAAAGGATACTTAGATAAAAAGGGGTAAATTGACCAAATAAAAATGGTCAATTTTCAGTTTCTACACCCATAGTTCCTGAGAAATGACTAAAGAATCTCGACCTAGCTGGTATTACTACTAGCAAGGTCACCCTTATCGGCAAAGGTACTTCCGCTAAATGAACCGAGGCTTCCTCTTGGTTACCTACATCACGTGATATGAACTTAGATGACTTGCCCCTTGATTTTGTTGACTTATTTGATAATAACTCCCTCTTCATGATATCCATAACATAATTTACTCAAAGTAATCAACCAATTGAAATATGCCTACTATACCCACAACTCATTGACATGGACCAACAAGGCCACTAATTCTAGATTTATTCAAAAACGATGAGGAAATCTCAGAATTCATGGGATTTCACAACAACTTATCATGGGCAGATCATAATGTAGGTTTTGACATAGAGGTAGACATAGAGTCATACTATGGGTGGATGATTGAATCCTTTAGTTGCAAAATTGATGAACTTTAACTAACATACAACTCTTTGAGTGAAAACCACACTGTGGCACTTTCTAATCCTAAAATAGTAAAAAGGAAGGACACATTCAAAGGTGAAAACCTCTTTGAGGCACCCAAGGATGAGGGATTCAATCTCCCCCTTAGTGCGATGCATCCAAAGAATTCATTGATACTAGCAGAATAGGCCACTCCAGTCAATGGGGGAACAAAAGAAGCACCTAGGATTACTTTCTATGTCGAATCCCTACTAGATGAAGAACAAAAAGTCCTAGTAGCATTCCTAAAAGAGAGAAGACATAAATTTGCATGGTCATACACTGATATGTTAGGTTCTAGTTCCAATAAAGTAGAAATTAAGGAAGATGCACCCTCAAATAGCACTCTTGGTGAAACTTGAGCTACCAAATCTTCTTAACGTTGGATTCATCCAGCTCATAGATTATCCTGAGTGGGTTTCAAACCTAGTACTAGTCTCCAGACCCTCTGGGCGAATTAGAATATGCATTGATTTTAGAGACTTAAACAAAGCATGCCCGCAGGATGATTTCCCTCTTCCTAACATTGACCTCATCATGGACTTAACAACTGGGCATGAAATGTTGTCACTCATGGATGGTTTTTCAGGCTACTATCAAATCATGATTTCTAAGGAATATCAACACAAAACTACATTCATTTGTCCATGGGGAACCTATTTCTAGAATGTGATGCCATTTGGGCTAAAGAATGCAGGAGCCACCTATCAAAGAGCAATGACCCTCATCTTTTATGACATGATCCAAAAAACAATTGAATATTATGTGGATGATATTTTGGAAAAATAAAGGAAAATAAATGAGAACATACAAGTGTTAGGACCCATATTTGATAGGCTTGAAGAATACAAAGTAAGACTAAATCCAAAAAAGTGTGTCTTTGGGTTATATCAGGGAAATGTTTTGGCTATATCGTCTCACAAAGAGGAATAAAAATTGATCCAACAATGGTAAAATCCATCCTTGACATGGAACCACCATAAACACTAAAATAGATGAGAGGATTAAAAGAAAGATTGCAGTCCATCAGAAGGTTCATAGCACAGCTATCAGATAAAATCCACCCCTTCTTTCATCTTCTCCATAAAGGAATAACTTAAAAGTGGGATGAGAAGTGTGATAAATATTTCCAACAGATCAAAGATAATCTATTGACACCTCTAGTACTCATGTCACCAATACCGAATAAACCATTGATCTTATATATCTCAATAACATCAACAACATTAGATGCTCTTTTGGCACAACATGATAAAGATGGAAAGGAAAGGGCTATCTATTACATCAACAAGACCTTGGTAGGCTATGAAATGAACTATTCATCCATTGAGAAAGCGTGCTTAGCAGTAGTTTTTGCTTCACAAAAATTTAAACACTACATGTTGTCACATCAAGTAAAGCTCATTGCAAAGATCAACCCATTGAAATACTTGTTATCCAAAGCAACTCTCACTAGGCGAATGGCTAAATGGGTGATGATCTTAACTAAATTTGACATAGAGTACATGGAGTGCAAGGAAATCAAAGGACAAGTGATCGTAGACCAACTAGAATATGCACCTATCTATGTTGAAAACCCTTTAATAATTGAATTCCCCGATGAATCAGTAATCCTTATCAATCTAACCAATCAGTGGAAGATTTACTTTGATGGATCACTCACCCAACATGGATCAAGAGCGGGAATTCTTTTCATCACTCCTCAAGGTGATTGCATCCCAATGTCATACAGGCTATCATTTCTATGTACTAACAACATTGTTGAGTACAAAGCCCTAATTACAGACCTAAGGATAACAATTCAGTGGTAGATACAAGAGATGAATGTCTATGGAGACTCACACCTGGTTATCAACCAGGTCAATGGCAACTATAAAACTAAGGATGACAAGCTTACTCAGTACAAGAAGATGGTAGAGATTCTGAAAAAAAATTTCATTGACATAAATTTTGAGTAGATTCCTCACATGAACAACCGAGCAGTAGACGCTATGGAAATGATCAGACCATTGTTAGACATGCCGAACAATGTCCTCCAATGTGTATTTTTGGTAGAAAAACTTCTCGTACTGACTTTTAAAATCTCTAAATCTTAATTTTTGTGCATCATCGTTGGTCTTGGATCCCTATGATATCATGAAATATTCATCTACCTAAGTAGAGGAACCCTCCCATCCGATATCACCTCTAACCTTTAGAAGAACATTGTCAAAAATGCATCTCAATTCGTGATCCTAGGTGATACCCTATACTGCCGAAGCATCAAAGGAACATTACTATGATGTCTTAACCAAGAAGAATCCTTGAATTATTTAACAGAAGTTCATGATTTCATATGTGGGTCCCATTCTAGTGGTATGAATTTAGCTAACAAACTATTGAGGATGGGGTACTACTAGCCAACCATGGAAAGAGAAGCCCATCAGTATGTGCAGAAGTGTGTCCAGTGTCAACATGGAGATATGATTCATTATCCAACTCAGGAGTTGCAACCAATGATCACATCTTGGCCTTTCTCATAGTGGGGGCTTGACCTCATAGGAAAAATCACTCCAACCTCATCCAATGACCACAAGTTTATCATAACATCGACTGAGTACTTTACCAAGTGGGTTGAAGCCATTTCTATGACCTACATAATGGGGAAGAAAATTGCCAAGTTTATCTTGAATTACCTAATATGTCATTATTGTGTTCCACAAACCCTTATCTCAAACAATGGAACACCCTTCAAGAATCAGGATGTAAAAGAGCTGTGTCAAAAATCCAACATCCAATTCCGATTCTCTACCCTGTATTATCCCCAAGGCAATGACCAAGCTAAGGCTACAAAGAAAAATATTTTGAAAATCCTAAAGAAAATAGTCAATGAAGTTAACCGTGATTGGAATCTACAGTTAAATCCCACTCTCTAGGCCTATCGAACTAGTATCTGCATGCCTATAGGTGCAACCCCACTCTCCTCAGTCTATAGATCAGAAGCCATTCTTCCTATTAAGGTTGAGCTCCCATCACTATGAGTGTCACTACAAAACCTAATCACCGATGAAGAATACAAAGTATCTTCGCTAAATGAGGTAGAATTCTTGGATAAGTATCATCTTGATTCACTTAATCACTTGCAAGTGTATCAAAACTGACTGAAACAAAGCTATAATAAGAAGATAAAATGTTGGTCTTTCCAAGTAGGGGATCTTGTCTTAAAACAAAATAGAAAGAATCTACCAGATCAGGACAATAAAGGAAAGTTTGAGCTTAACTGGTTGGGTCCCTTTATCATCACAACAAGTTATGGATCAAGATCATACCAGTTAACAACACTTGAAGGTGAGCCCTTGCAGGAACCAATCAACAACTTGCATCTTAAAATTTTTTATGCCTAGTCTTGAGGGGTATAAATATAAAAATAAAAAAATGATCAAAATCCAAAAAAATGAGAAAAAGGATTGAAAAAAGTAATGAAAAAATTATCATCTAGTGAAAACCACTTTGGTGACGCTTTGGGAAAGTACCTTGGTGAAAACTTGGCAAGTAAGTGCCTTGTGTAAATAAAACACCTCCATCTACCTTTGGCTCCTTATCATATCATTCCTTTGCATCACCCTCCATCCATCGCCTCATGCATCCTATTTATTCCATCCTCCATTTGCATCCTTACCATAGCTTGATTTTGTGAAGTATCGTATCTGCTTTAGTACTACTTAGCATGTTCCTAAGGTCGGTTTGTCCTACCTATATTGAGGTAGTCCATTATGTCATGCTGGGGGAAATTCGGTTAGGATCAGATCGAGTTCTTGTATATCTTAAGGTTATTGGAAATCTCATCGAAAATCCCAAAAACATTGAAAATCCTATAAAGCTAAAATCGAAAAACATCTGAAAATTGTAGAATCAAAATCCAAAACATCTAGAAAACCATCAAAATCCCTAAAAAGGTCAAAAATCCAAAATCCAAAAAACAATACCCTTGTCGAACTATGGGTCACTAAGCTTGAACGTAGGCAAGGCTAATATTTGATTAGCCCTTGAGACACCCTAGGTCAGTCCTTTAGGATTCCATCATAATAAACTGGCATTCCATCAACTGTTAATCTATCCTTGTAAATAAGTTGATTCAGTCAAACTATGTGGTCTCTACGTGTGTAATGTAGGCAAGGATAATCTTTGATCAACCCCCAAGGCCCCTATGATAGGTCTTTTAGGTTAGGTTCTTGGTTGAAAACTCACAAAACCCCTAAACATTTAAAAAATTAGAAAGCCCCTAAACATTCAAATATCAAAAAACTCAAAAACATTCAAAAACTTCAAATATTGGAAAATCCTTAAACATTCAAATATCTCAAAAAACTCTAAAATACTCAAAAAATAAAAAAAACCAAAAAATTCACA